>CM042144.1:27444289-27481789 GCA_023376005.1 Doryteuthis pealeii
CACCGTGTCTGACCCTTGATACTCTTTATACCCAAATATATTCTATTTGTTTCAAACGACCCGTCTAACCATTAAATCTAAAAGCTCTTACGAACTGATCGCTATTTGCTATGCCCTTGCCAAATATAGAAACGATATTTAATTGCAATTGTTTGTCTACATTAGCCGAGGGGAATTATATTCTTATTATGAGTCTAGGCTTTATTTCTTACTAAAGAAAATATATACTTTCTCGGTGTTTCTTTTTTTAAAGAAAAATGCTTATATATCACAACGTTGATTTTTTTTTTGTTTTTTGTTCTTTGTTTTGCTTTTAGTACGTGTTTGGGTTGTTACCAGGATATAACAGGATCGATAAAAACGAATGCAGAGGATCGCTTACGAATTGAGATAGCTACGCATTATCCACTGGTGGTGATTGAAAGCGTTCGCAGCGTGATAAAATCCATCACTTTGAATGTATATATACACAGTAAATTTGATACACCTGGTGTCCTGGGTACGACTTGAAACCATATAACTGTGTGTGAATTATTTGTAACTGTAATAAGATTTTAATAATGGTATGGTAAATGGAAAGTTACTATTAACCGTTGTAGTAGAAATTGACAGGCAGTTAACCTTTCGGTGACCTAGGTGTCGATTTCTGATTGGTAAAAGGAAAAGCGTGAGAAGGAACTAACTCAGAATTAGGTTAGTTATATTTTAGCCGTTAGCTGAAGAAAGCAGCTCTAAAGATTCCATCTTTTCACCACGTGATCTTAAAACCCTTTTGGGCTAATAAAGACGTCTTGTAAGATAATTAAGTTTTGCTTCATTCTTACAAATGTTTTTACCAACAAGCAAATAAGCACAGCCAAGTAGAAGGAAGGAATCCACACAGAAGAAGAGGATGGCAGCGACGAAACAGAACCAAGTAAGAACATTTCCTTTCCTCTCTCCTCTCACCCCTTTACATCGGGTATATAAACGGTATATAACACATATAACTGTACAAATAAATGACTATTGTTGAATATAAATAATTACTTGAAAGCACACACACACACACACACACACACACACACACACACACACACAGTAAAGAAATAACAAAAGATTTAGAGATATAGCATTATAGTCTATTTCAGGGAACTTAGACAAAGTGTCTAACTCTCCCGACTCATCAGATGCGAATGATGAATTCTTTATTACTTTAAAGGCATTTGAAATCAAACTAAAAAAAATAATAATATTAATAGTCCTGTGATATGAATTCAAAACGAAAACCTTGATGTTGCAAAAAAGTTATGTATTAGTTTCAAATATGAGCACTTTCGCCACACTTATCTCGGTCACCGAATCATGTATCTATTATTGTACCTGTTTTTGAAAAAAGAAGACATATTCCAAGTTCGACACCAGACGAAATCTCTTATTCAAACAGGAAGAGTATCAATCCGTTGACGGTAGGCCTGCAACGGGTTTTCAGAAAATAATTTGTATTTTTGTAATTAATTTTGTAATTTTTTATTTTCCTATTTTTAATTTTTCTTATATATAAAGTAAAAAAATTAAGAATGATTGTAAGGTTTCTATTTTGTTGGATAAAGTGAAATTTAAATTTGTTGGGAAGTATATATCGGAAAATATCATGTGATGGGGATTTTATGATTTCCGACTACAAGTGTCGCTAAAAAAAGGGAATATATTAAAAAAGCCTTGTCTTTGGGGTATGGTTTGATGGGTGAGACTAACGCAAGATTCCGTGTCGCTCCAATGTAGAGTAATAAAAAGATATTTGACCATGTCAGTAATTTGTTAGGAATTTCTGTTAAATCAATCTATTCCAGATTTCAACTAAATTTAGAATTCATTTATTTAGTAGTTTATTTCTTCTTCATATCTTCCAATTTAAATTAATTTATTTATTATATATATATATATATATATATATATATATATATATATATATATATATATATATATAGCAACCCCTCCGCAATAGTTGGATCGGACACAAGGTCAATTTCTTAAGCGGAGTTTCACAGCTTTCAGAGTTTTCCTTTCCCTAAATTGTTTGCCTAATAAAGATTAGTCCACCCTAATATTTACCCATAGATAGACTTAAAATAATAGGTTTAATAGAATTAGCGCAATGTGAAAATGAACAATTCGGTGCGTGTTTGTTTATGGCTGAAAATAAATAACAAAGAATTGGATAGGAATAACTGCTTGAAATATCTAAAGCCAATCACAGGAAACAGGAAGTGTGAAGAGAGGAACATTTAGAAATCGACTACTGAAGAGAATTGGGATGATTTCTGAGACAAAATTAATCTGCAGAAATAGGAAGGAACACATTAGTTTCTATTATGAGGTTTACCGAACTGTTCTAAAACCGGACAAAGGAAGAACATTATTATTGGATGAAAAGACGAGAAAATGAAATATCATTCACTAAAGGGATGTGGTAAACGAGTTTTATGCCAAGAGAAAATGACGTGTAAGGGGACACAACCGCAAATAAAGGCGGCGGCATTAACTCGACAATGCATAAACAAACGACAAACACACAAGACAGAAGAGAAGAAGAATGATTTCTTCTCGAAAGATGAAATAAAAAAAAAAGATAAACAAGGAATCGTACGATGCAAAAATCTAGATTACATCTAGATTAGATCAACGCTTGTTGCACAAAGCAAATTGCTTGTTTCTTTGTCAAATGTCGGCAAAAATTGACAATTTGTGCCAAACAAGGGAAGCAAAACCCTCTCACAAAATGTCGTTACTCAGTGCAAATATTTTAGGTGATTTTTATAAGATATCTTTGATAAATCTGATGCACACACTCATGCATTTGAGTAGTGTTTACATGGTATCTATGATCAGCTTCCAGGTCATTGCTCTACGTTGTTTCAAAATGTGGCCCAGGGAAAAAAGGGGGTCAGCACATCAACAACAGGGAGTCGCAGATGTTACAAAAGTGACTTGAAAATTTATATTATCCGATTAGCGATGCTGCGCGGAAGGCCTACTAGGGACAATGAGTGGTAGGGAAGGTTGGTGAGAGATTGTCATGGATATCTATGCTGCTGATGCGACATGATAATGATAATGAAAGTAGCTACATTATTACCACTTTTTGAGACAACAATGGATACAAAACCGATGCTGAGACAACATTTTTGGAGTGGTTGCTGTTTAAAAGGAATTTTCCTCTGTGTGCGATTTCAAGAAATCGCACACAGAGGAAAATTCCTTTTAAACAGCAACCACTCCAAAAATGTTGTCTCAGCATCGGTTTTGTATCCATTGTTGTCTCAAAAAGTGGTAATAATGTAGCTACTTTCATTATCATTATCATGTCGCATCAGCAGCATAGAGATCCATGACAATCTCTCACCAACCTTCCCTACCACTCATTGTCCCTAGTAGGCCTTCCGCGCAGCATCCAGTATCTGCACAGAGCTGGTCTATGTAGGTTAAGGATTACATTTTTAAAAATATTTCAAATGTAAAAAACAAAAAACAAATCCAAAAATAAATATTGTAATATACAAATTCTCGGTGATGTTTTTAATTCTATAAATTATTTTCCTCTTATTCTCTCTCTTGCCCACTCACTCCCTGGTGTTCTTAAAATCTTTTTAATGGAATTGAGAATCTATTTTCAGACGGCCACGATGGTAAAAAATAGACTGGTTCCAAGCAAAGCAGCAGACATCAAGATATTTGTGGCAGCGACAGCAGCAGCTGTGCCTGCTCCAAGACTTAGCGAGGAACAGGATGGTCGGCGGTTTGGAGGGTAATGTTGGCGGCAGAGTCGGCAGCAATTCTGAAACCGTTGCTGGACGACCCACACTAGCATGTCCATGTGCTCGGTCCCATACGAGGACGTCGCTTATGAACTCACCTTTACTTCTCCAGCAGTGTCCAGCAGGTCTTGCCCGTCTTACTCGAATGGTTTGTGTGATAGGGAGCAGGTGGCCGTATAGCTGCTTCATTGCGAGGTGTTGTTTCCATGATTTGTACAAGATCATACGCAGCATCTTGTGTAGCTCCCATCTAGCACATTCTCCGGGCGCCTTATCAAGGTCCAAGTAGTGCAGCCATACAGTAGCACTGATACCACCAAGGCCTGTAATAATTATCGTTTAACTTGTCAGTGAGATCTGATTTTCCATATAACTGATTATCTGTCTATAGCCGACCATGTCTCACCTATGAGTGTATTAACATCGCTTTCTGCTGAAGAAATACGTTAATAATAATAATAATAATAATAATAATAATAATAATAATATATGCTCCCAATTTTCCTAGTAGAGCCCTATAGGGGAGACATTAGTTGAACTTTGACCGTTTAGCGTAAAACGTTTACTCGCCTGTTATTTACAGACTTCATTTCTCTGGTGATTGTAAAAACATACATCCTGAACTAGGTATGAATTAATTATTCGACCTTGACTGAGAGTCACCGAAGGCCGTAAGGGCAAGGAGTATGGCAGACGAAAAATCTGTCGGGTTTTGATCCCTGCTAGAGGTAGCTGTGAAAAAATTGAGCCGCACTGATGAGAGGTAAACGTCGAAACACGTGTCTGTAGATGACTGATATATATATATATATATATATATATATATATATATATATATATAGGCACAAGTGATAACCTACTCGTTTCGCCATAAGGATCATCAGGGTTAAATCTACTGAATTAATCGAGATATCGATTAATTGCGTTAAACGGTTCGTTATGAGGAACCTCATAACGAACCGTTTAACGCAATGAACATACACGTGTAATCGACTGCAATTAAGCGGTATCTCGATTAATTCAGTGGATTAAACCCTGAAGATCCTTATGGTGAAACTCGAGTAGGTTTTCACTTGTACCTATATTGTAATAAATTTGCTCTACTTACGTATTGAGCACTTTGTATTTGTTATATCGCTGACTTACCCACCCCCTGAATTTTGCACCATCTAATCATCGTGACCATATTCACCGGTAAGTCACCTTTCCCATTATATATATATATATATATATATATATATATATATATATATATGCAACACTGTATTTTCAGCACTTATCAATATGATGACCAAATGGAAATGGAAACTTGTTGCGCAAAGTGAATTGCGTGTATCTTTATCAGATGTATCACGAAGAATTGACAATTTGTGACAAGCAAAGCAAACAAACCGTCTCACTGGATGTCATTACTCAGTGCAAATATATATATTTACCCACCCCTCAGGATATGACACAAGGTCAATTTCTTAAGCGGAGTTTAACAGGTTTGAATTCAAAGTTTTCCTTCTCCTAGACTGGTTACATAGCCATGGTTAAATAGCTCATTTTGCTCTGCTATTTACCCATAGCTGGAAGGAGGATTGGATTCATACCTTTTCCAAGGGTATTAGTGCAATGTGAAATACAAACAGCTTCGTCCATGAATTGAACTCGGGTCGACGAGTGCAAATATAGGATAGGATTTGGATTAAATATGTTTTATTAATTTAATGTTTATTAATATAAGACTCGATAAGATTTCAATTTTATACTGATAATAATAAACCCTGAAATAGAAAGGAGTCCCGGTTCCAAAATATTTAACAAACACTGCACCAAAAGGACATTAGGATTTAGTTTAATGTGAAGAGAAAATAAACTTTGAGGGGGCATAACAACGCAAAGGTGGCATTAATTCAACAATAAATAGACAAACGACGTACAGACAAAACAGAAGAGAAAATAATGATGTCTCCAAGAAAGATGAAAACTGAAAATAATAAAAGATATGAAAAACAAGGAATTGCATCGGGAAAAAGCCATCAGCCAAAAAATAAAGAAACAAAAGAAAATTGATCACGAAATAGCTTGAGGAGGGTTGAAAAGATATAATCGGAAAAAAATAAAACTGAAAAGAATAACCAGTAATTGTAGAGCAAAATAAAATTAGTAGACAAATCACGTAGAGGCCAAAATCTACAAATCAAAGGCAAATAGAAAACATATATGCGGGATAAAAAGGGTCGATAAAAAGTTGTAAACAAAATGTTAGCCGCTGAGATGAAAACGTGTGTTTTTTACTAAAAAGTATAACTTGATTCCGAATCTGAGCTTAGAATTGTTCTAGTACGTAATCGGTTTTGTAAAATGTACATTGTATGTCACTAGTAGACCAATAAACGTTCCTATTTCCTCACCTATAAATTGAACCGGTCTTATCAAAAACTACGTAAAAGCAATGATGATGTTAGATTATAAGTTAATCTGATACAAAAACATATCTTATTTGATAGCCAAACTTTTTGGCTTCATGGAACATACCTCAAATAATTCATTCTAATTAATAATTGAAATTTTCGTCGATGTTATTTTACATAATTCATTGACGGCTTATGAATTATGTACGTATTGTAGTTAGATATTTTGAATCAAAGTTCATTAGATTTAAAATCGGAGGGAGTTAAGCGAAACATTTCCAAAACTGTTATGGTTATGAACAATCAGTGATGACTCCGACCTAACACCCCCGGAAGCACGCCAGTAGGACGTGAGATAGTTTAATTTTAGATACGACCAGATTCTTGTCGAGAGTAGACGCCGTCATTGGCTCTCGAGAAGTCGTTTCTCCACCGCGCGGTTGAATTCGGGGCTGAAATAAAAGACTTAGAAGAAAAACAACAAAATCTTGTCGTTTCATTTAACAAGAAATGACCACCACGAAGAAATCGATAGGAAAAATCAACCCACAGAGAAAATAACCCACAGAGAAAGACAACCCAGGGAAAATGGCCGACAAAATAGAAGAGTAACCAAGTACGAGCCCCTCATCATCTATAATCTCCTCGTCTGTCTCTCACCAATATATTCACCCGAGTAAAGGGATATATAACAATTATAAACACTCAAATGATGGAATCACTAAATATTGAAGAGAAAATTATGAAATCCCCAACAAGAATAGTTCAATATCAACGGCATATATTTGCCAGTAGTTGGAAATCTTTGATAACATTTGTTTAGAGTGATCTCTCTTTGTAGAATTCAGTAATACGTCTTCTTATTATAATGGAGATTACGTGTCTATAACTGAAACTACGTCACTACCAACGTCACAATGCCCTTAGTTAGATTCTCAATGGTTATTAAATAAGCATAATTTAGTTTTAATGAGCATCTCATTTATTAACAATTATTTCTCTATTCTATAAAGGCTTTGCTGAGATAGATTTGCCTCAAAATAGCCCATATTAGTGATGTTTACAATCCTGCAATGAGTGTTATACATCGTTAAGATATAAATGTTTGCATAGTGTATGAAGATTACGTATCTGTCTCTAAATGAAAATACGTCCCTACCAACGTCACAAACCCCATAGTTATTTACTTTATATTCTCAATGGTTATTATTATTATTAATCATTATCTAACCTTATTTTAGCATCTTATTTATTAACAATGTCTCTATTCTATTAAGGTATTGCTGAGATAGATTTGCCTCAAAGCAGTCCACATTAGTAGGGTGTTTAAAATCATGCAATGTGTGTTATGTATAAAGAAATAAATGCTTACATAGTGTATGGTGTAAATAATTTGCATACCAGTTTTAAGAAAACCATGTTTAATGAATTATTACTCGGTGCTATTGATTTCTAATATGATTATTTTATTTTCAAACGTATTAAAAGCAATCCTATCTATAAGTTTATATTCAAAATTATTTAAAATAAAGTAAAAATAAGTGTAATCCTTTTGTGTTCTTATTTAATTTCATTAGTCTTTCTATTTCAATAAAATATTTAACTATATTAAAACTTAAATCTTTGCTGGTTAGAAAAAGAAATAGCGTCTCATACTTCCTAAAGGAAGTCCTCGTGACGAAATCGCTAAAATGCTCGAATGCGACATCGTAGTAAGCCAGTTTGAACTCCAGTTGCGCTATTATGATCACTTTTGGACTAATACCCATGAGAAAGGTATGGAACTCCTTATCCCTCCATCTAATAGTACTAATACAGTTCTTCAACATGGATGGATTTGGCATTAACAAAGCCACGAAGATTGATATACCATTAAACATATAAACTAAATCAAATCTACTTCATACCGTTCTACATTATGGCTAATTCACTTAATAAATAAAGTTAACTTTGCCGAGGGAGTTGGTACTAGGAAGCATTGTTAAAACTTTTTTAAGGAAACAAACAATGTTCCAGTAAAGTGTAAGCATAAACTTCTTTACTGACCATTGAAGTCAGTCGGTTTTCACTAGATTAAACTTTTTAACTCTGACTGGTACTGATAAACCCATGTTTAACCCATTTGTAAATATTTTTTACTAAAAAAATGCTTCTCCATACATATTACACATTTTCCTGTAAACTCCATTTAGTTTGCAATTTATAGCCACCAATGATTTGATAGAGACCCCTGTTAACCATGGAGCATTCTGTTTGATTCACTGTCATTTTGATTAGCCTCAAAACAAATAAGCTTGTGAGATCAAAATAAGTTTTGCTATAAACCAATTCACAATTATGTACAGTTTACATTTATTTTAAAAGGTTCTGAAAAGAGTGAATTTTCTTAAAGAAAATAAGTTAAAAATGAATAAAAATGTAATTTTCCTTTGAATAAAATAATTAAAAATTCTATTAATTTTAATGAAATCCAAACTGATTTGTATTTCTTCCCCGAATTTGTAGCATTAAAGCTGTGTATTCAAAAATACAAATAGCTATATACAACCTAAATGGCGTCTAACATAACATAAACCGTTGGTGAAGTCGTGGAATAATTCAGTCAATATGACTTTAATTCTTTTTTTTCTGTAAATCTTTTTAAAAATTGCGTATGTTCAAAGATGCAGTTATCTTTACAGGCAAACATTTGCCCTTCTGAATGTTTTAAACGCAAATGAATGAAAGCAACTATAAGAATAAACGGTTTGTCGAATCTTTCAACTTCAGAATGAATCATATATATTTACATTGCGAAATCATATAAAACTATTCGTTTTAATTAGTTTTTGTTTCATTTCGTTGATGTAAACCAGACAGTAAGTCATTAATTTCTTAACGACTGCAACTGGCCGACCCCCGGATATCCTGCACCTAAACGATTGCAATGAAGTTAACATAACTTTATGTTTACATTCATCATTAGCTACTTTAGAGTTTTTTGAACGATTAGTTTCTATTTCCATTATCGGTTATTTTATTTTATTCTTATTTGCATCCGGAATGGAGCAATTTAAAAATAAACGTAAACCAAGTGTTAGAATCATGGCGCTAGTAGGGTAACAGTTATCGTCGTAGGATATGGACCCGTTGACCAGATTCTTTGCTTTGGTTTCAAAGTTGGATATCAACATTCTTAAATTAAATTAAAATTAGTGAAATAGATCACTAATTAGAATTGAACCTATTCTAGTAGTGAATCACCCCCAGCGGATTTTAACATGTTTGAATTCAGAGTTTTCCTTTTCCTTCACTGGTTGCTTAACCTACTATTTAGCCATAGCTGGTAGTTATTATCGCTATGTCAACTGTAGCTTCGTCCAGGATTTGAACTTGGGTCGACGAGTCCATTTCCTACGACTCTAACCATTACACCACGGACTCCAACTTCGTGGGTTATTTAATGCCAAAGCCTTACTTGTAGAAGAACAGTAATATTATTATTTAATCTGGGGAATGAGGTTTTTCGGTTTACAAGTTAATTGAAAGTACCATTTTCTGCAAGATCAGCGATTAACCTGTTCAATACTTAGGTGGATGACAATTTAAGCAATAGCAGGTACTGTAAAGAAATGAAAATCAAAATGACATGATACGGAATTAAACGGCCCAAAAAGGGTTGATATACTGTAAAAAGGAATGAACCAAATGAACCATCATACTTTTCCCAATGGTATTACTCCGAAATTGAACATAATAGGGCATGTGGTTCGAACTTGCTTTCTACGAAGTTGCAATCTAACACGTTAGTCGGCTGCACCACGGGGACTCCATCCGGGAATAAGAGTTCAAATCATGGGTGAAGCTATTTGCGTTTCATATAGGGCTAATATTACAGGGAAAGGCATGAATCTATCCTTCCTCCAGTTCTGGACGCCCCGTCGATGGGGCCTAGAATATGCTGGCCGTCTCCCTGAAGAGTGATAAGATTCCACAAAAACGGTGCCAAGAGTAAAAGACTAAACTACATCTGTTGGTGAGGCTCCAGTTCTGAAACTCTGAGAAGTGTGGAGTAACCGTTCATTGCTATTACTGCCATGTACACTCACCCAAAGTGGTAGCACCTGTTCTGTCTTATCTATGCGTAAAAAATGATCCCAATTATTTGTATTAAATAGGAGTAATTTATCTTTAAATGCGTTAAAAACCTTTCACAATTCACAAAATGTAAACATAAGCGTACAATGCACGCAATTTCCTAACATCTAGACATAAAAATACCCTTAGACTGATTTACATGCCATTGAATCAATCAAAATCGAGCTATGGGTAGTCTGGACTCTTTAACTTTGATTAGGCAACACGTCTAAGAGAAGAAAAACTTGATTTAAACCAACTATACTCCGCTTAAAACTTACATCTATCAACTCTTGATACGGTACTGAAAAGCTTACCAGGAACGACGTCTCATAGGAGCGGGTGGCAAGAGCTAGTCATATGAATCCCTGCTGTTAGCATGACTTGATTATTATTATTATTATTATTATTATTATTATTATTATTATTACTAGAAAGAGTTTTTATCATTATAATAATGTCTCCATCAAATATTAGTTGATGTATAGATTAATCTTACAAGTTAAGATTTAATAGTAATAATGAATAAATAATAACAGCAATTATTGTTCAACTTATAGTTATTTACTAAGCGTGGCTTAGAAGCGGCAAAAGACCAGATGTAAGAGACACCCAGTGAGAATCGAACTCATTAACAATGGTATGCTAATCTAGCTCGCTAACCAATACATCACATGAGGTACCGTGATTTTTCCAATTGTATATCTGCCTGAAGTATCTAGTAAATTTGACGTAAGCTAAAATGACGCAAAGTGGGTATAGCTTTACCGCTTGAAAATACTGGAAAATGCGGAAAACATTACGGTGAAATAAAAGAACTTCAAGATAACATTGTAGGCTGAAATGTTCATAGGCTGAAAAGTTCATATAATGTTATCATATCTGCCGTACTTCGACCAATGTAATCCATGCACTGCAACACTGGAGCATTAAGTGTGTGGACAGAAATGGGGAATATGTTGAGAAAGTAACCTCATTTGGCCACATTCCATGGAAATATATTAGTCCAGCTATGAACTTTTCAACTGAAACTCGTATGATATCATACCGAAACGCTTTTGGATTAAAGCTATTTCTCTTAGGAAAGATTTCAGTGAGTAATTGCTGCACATTTATGAAATTCAGGGAAATCACGGAAGCGATGGTTACCAAAGGACGTTTGATTTATTTTCGACTTGCTTATCACGCTAGAATTTCACATTCAAAAATTCCTTAGCGTCTCTTCCAGAGTGCAACTTCGTGTATTGATCCAATATTAAACATCGATTAAAACCGGAAAATAACCCGATTCAATGAACTCCACAGAGTTTCGAACATAATACATGAGCTGTTGAACATTAAGGTGACATTGATACCCATTGTAGCCGGAGCACTTGGAACAGTTCCCTAAAAGCCTGGTAAAAAGACTGGGACAACTTGAGATCAATGGAAATTCAAGACCATCCAGATCGCATCATTGTTCAGATCAGCTATAATACTCCAATGAGTTCTGGAGACCTGAAGAGAATTGCTGTCACTCAGAGTTAAGTGCAAACGCAATTTTAAACCGATGTGGAAAACTCACAAGTACTAAAATGATTTTCTCCAAAATTAAAGTAATAAGAATAATGAAGAATTTATATAATTGTTGCCACTTTTATAATTCTAATCACGTGCATTATTATTATTATTTACTCCTTTTGAGTTTTCACATCAGTGTTAGCTGATGGTCTTTCACTCGAGTCTGAGTGACAGCAAGTCTCCTCAGGTCTCCAGGACTCTTCTGAGTATTCTGGCAGATTGCACAGTGCAGTGTTCTGAATGGTTTCAATCCTTCCTCTGATATCCAAACTTTCCAAACCCTTTTCTAATCCTTTTGGGACTGTTCCAAGTGCACCAACTACAATTGGTATCATTTTGACTTTCATATTCCACAACTTTTTCAGTTCTCTGGCAAGGTCCAGATATTTGTCTATTATTATTATTATTATTATTATTATTATTATTATTAATAATAATTTTTTTACACTTGCCGTTGCCAGTAGTTCATCGGAGGCTGTGTGACAGCAAGTATCCTCGGGTCTCCGCGGATCTTCTGAGTATTCTAGCCGATTTTAAAAGTGCTGTAGTTTGAATGGTCCGGTTATTTTCTCTGATTTCTAATTCACCCAAGTTCTTTTACAGAGCTTTGTGCACCGTTCCAAGGGCACCAATTACAATTGGTACGAACCTCACCTTCATGTTCCACTGTTTTGTCAGTTCTTTAGTAAGATCGAAGTATTTGTTTATCTTTTCGCTTTATTTTATTTTCACTCAGTGGTTGGACGGGACGGCAAAATCTACGAAATGACAGGTTCTCTGCTTCTTGTCAATCAATACAAGTCTGGTGTCTTGGCCGGGACTAGGTGATCCATCTGTACCTCCACTCAATGAATGTTTTTCACACCGGATTTAGCTGGATGCTGACAGTAAGTATTCTAAGGTCTCAAGGAATCTTCCCATTGTTATAGCTGACCACAACAATGCTGTTGATTGGATGGTCTTGATTATTCTATTGGTTTTCAATTAACATACTCCTCTCCAAACATTTGGGGACCGTTCTAAAGGCACCAATTACAATTGGTACGTTGTTTACCTTCATATTCTACTGTTTTTTTTTCTTCAGTTATCTGACCCGTTCCAGGTATATGTTTATCTTTGTTTTCCTTCATTTTCACTCTCTGATCCGCTGAGATTGTAATATCCTCGAGAAAACAAGTTCTCTTATTCTTGTTAAATGACACTAGACCTGGTCTCCTAGCTGGGATTAGATTATCCATCTGTATCTGTCCAAGAGAATGTCATGCGTCTCATTCCGTAGGACAGATTGTGGTTTGTACATAAAACAGTTAGTAACATGGTAAAAGTTAATTCCTTGCAAATTTCCCACCCTGTTTTGCATTGTCTTGTACACCTTTGTGCTAGTTAACTGCAATAGCTTAATATATGATTATCATTTTCGTCTTTGTCTCTACACATTCTACACTTAGTATTCTGTTGCGTATAATCTATGTTGTTTTGAATTTTATAGCATTGTCTTGTGCTGCAATTATGAGGGATCCAGTTTCTCTTTTGCGGTTTCCTCTTCTTAGCCAGGTCCAGGTTTTCCAGGTGCATATTATTATTATTATTATTATTATTATTATTATTATTATTATGTTGTTGTTGTTGTTGTTGTTGTTTTGGTGTTGATGTCGTATTAAGTTTTCAGCTTTACTTTCGCTTTTTTACAATCCCTCATTCGGTCTTTACTCGAGACGTGGGGTGAGGGAAGTTACTTATTATATGCATTCTATGTATTTATTTTTAAATTTTTTCCTTTTTTTTATGTTATTTTTCATTCCCAGTAATCATTACTTTTCCACACACAATTATTTATAATAATAATAACAATAATAATAATAATAATAATAATAATAATAATAATAATAATAATAATAATAAAGGATTTTTTCATCCAGCCCGACCACCGAGTGAAAATGAAATAAAGTGAAAAGATAGACAAATACTTGAAAAAATACTTGAACCATGCTAGAGAACTGAGGAAACTGGGGAACATGAATATAGAGGTCGGGCCAATTGTAATTGGTACCCTTGGGACGGTCCCCAAAGTTCTGGAAAAGAATTTGGGTGAATTGGAAATCAGAGGAAGAATCGAGATCATCCAAACTACAGCACTGTTAAGATTTAGCTAGAATACTCAGACGAGTCCTGGAGACCCGAGTAGACGTTCTGTCACTCAGTCTCCAGTGAACCACCGGCTACGACAGGTATGAAAACCTCATAATAATAATAATAATAATAATATAATAATAATTATCATTATCATTATCATTATCATTATCATTATTACTAATATTATTATTATTGTCATTATTTAAAAAATGTATCGTTATGATAAACCCTTCCTAGTTTCCCATAATTGCGAAAGTTCTCAGAAAATATCTACAGTATATTACTGAATAGACAGTGTTTTTCTTTGAAATTATTTGTCCAGTTGCCAGTAGAAAAGTGAATGTAACAAAGAAACAAAAGAAATATACAAAGAAATGCGATATAATAAGTGTGTTGGAAAGGAGAGCAATTCCTTAAGTTTTCACAATCGATATCGTAATTTAATTATTTTTATTTCAAAAGATCCTGAAGAAGGAGAATAATTCTGTTTGTTCAATGTTGTCTCTCCTTCGTTTGGAATTCTCTAATCTTCAAATAGTGCAAAAGAAAGTAATTGGATTTTTTGAAATTTTCTCCAAGACAAACACTGCCAAAATTTAACTACCGGCTTGAACGCAATTCAAAATGCACACTTTGCATTTCTGATTTCGGTAAACGTAATGGAATAAATTAAAACGGTAAAACGGAATAGTGGAATTAGAAAGTTCAACGTAACAGGCGGTTCGCATTCATAGAAATTGCGTGTTAGAAGTTGGCATTTGTATTGGTGTATGAATTGTTACAATAACGAAACACTGAAAATATTAATGTTCCTTTCAATAGGAAGTCTTCAGATTTAATCATGAGATCTTGCTGAAAATCCAATAAGATTAACGTGGATTTCTTTCAAACGCTCTTATCAATTCCGAAAATCTTAAGAAAGTAGGAGAGGGGTAACCAAAAACACCTAAACAGTGTGTGAAGCTGTATAAATTACACCTGGAAAATAAGTAATTTCCCACTTATAGGATGTTTAACTTCTAGACTGGTTGTCTAAGTGACATATAGTACCTAAATAATGAGAATGGAATCGTCGGACCAAACTTCAGAAGGGAGAAATAATGAGATCTCAAGGATTGTTAATTCAACTTAGCAATTGCTAATTGCTCTGTTCTCCTTGTATCTTTACTTAGTAAACTTTTCCCCTATCCTTGATACTCGTTCTGTTTCTTCCTATTATTTCTCTATTAACTCTAATACACGTGTTACAACAATAACCAAGTCTAAAGGTGTCCAGTCTGTCCTAATATTTACTCTTAGCTGATCGGAAAACAGATTGATTCATGCTTTTTATGCTTTAGTGCGATGTGAAAGGCAAATAGTCTGGTCCAGGATGTGAACCCGGGTCGCGAACCCCTTAAAAATTGATACGTGGTGACAACAGTTCGTGTGACGATTTTGTTTGCTTCGATGATAGTGATTTTGGAGATGGATTTTTATTTTTTTTTAAAAGATATTCAATATAGACAATTTTATGGTAGTTTTCTCTTTACCATGTTAAAATCAATAAAATAACAAAACATCCTCCCACACATAAAAATAAAGAATAAAAAATCCTACAAATAAAAATAAAGAATAAAAAATCCTCCTCCAAATAAAAATAATTTTGTACTCCCCCTATCAAAAGAAAAATAAACAACACTTGCCAGCTGGCGAGTTCATCAAGTTTGATAGATACACAGAGTACAAGCTTCAGGCTTGACATAAGCAATCCTGTAATAGAGCGACGCCATTTTCAGAAAACTATTTCGTGATTATCAAGCTTTTAAGGAAAGTCAGCTCGGTCGGTATCAGCAGATTTAACGAAGGGTATTAGAATAAGACAGGATGTGTTGATGTCTGCTCAGCACCGGATGACTTGGATGCTCAAATACACTTGTTGTTTACAATGTGTAAAACGCCAAGTTATAAAAAAATCACCACAGCCAATTGGTAATTAGAAACAAGAAACAGGAAAAAAAAACGAGAAAAGAGAAAAAAAACGAGGAAAAAAAAAGGCGGGAAAAAAGGGGAAAAAAAGGGAAAAAGGCGGGAAAAAAGAGGAAAAAGCAAGTAAAAGGAAAAACGGGTGGAAAAAAGGAAAAAAACGGGAAAAGGGGAAAAAGCGGGAAAAGAAAAATGCCAGGAAAAACGAAAGAAAGGCGGGAAAAAGGGAAAAAAGCGGGGAAAATTATAGAAAGGGAAAAGAATGAAATACGTTGTACGTAATGTGAACAATAAATAGCTATTATTCCCTAAAAGAAACACGCATTTAAGTATATCTCTATATGCAATGTACCGGCAAAAAGTTTGCAGAATTTGAGCTCAGTCAGAAAGAATAAGGCACAGACTTTTGTCACGATTTCTTGCGAGCAGTACTGTTAAAAGCAGTACTCCTCGAGAAAGGGGGTATAAATAAATATTCACAAAATACTACTTCGAAGGAGACAGCGGAAAATAGTGTTAGGATATAAGATTACTTTTTGATATATATATATATATATACATATATATATATACTAGCAAAAGTACCCGGTCCATGACAGGACTAAATTTTTTTTAGGAACACCAGTGAGAAAGGGAAAAAACAGGTGTAAGAGAGAACAAAAGAAAATATTTTATTAAATTTAAAAAATCGCCGAGAATTCAGGTATTACAATGTTTTATTTTTAGAAAATACATTTTTTTTTTTTACATTTCAAATATTATATTTTTGAATGTAATCATAAACTTGTTTTGAAACATAATTTTATTTGAGAGAGATGAACACAGAAGATAGAGAGACTAACAGACTGGATGAAACTATGTTGAGTTAAAGTGAAATGTATTAGTCTAATTCTTTTCCTTTTTGACCCAATTTTTTGTTACTTTATTTTTCCTTACTGTGAAGAGTTCTAGAAATTATTTGATTTTTGTTTAAGTATTAAATTATATCACTTAATCAGTAAAAATAAAAAAAAACAAATTTTGTGTGTTTCTTAGTTAGAAACACATTAATGTGTCTACGAGATTTCAAATCAGAATGACATCTCTTTTCGGAGTTATAAGTCGACACGTACATACCAGAATATATATATATATATATATATATATATATATATATATATATATATATATATATATATATATATATATATATATATATATAAGTTATGGTAACATGGAAATGGAGTCAATGGGTCTTGCTTCTCAAGCGCCTTTGTCTCTATGTCCCCTCTAACCTAACCTATACATATAAATACTGAGCTGTTTACATATACATATACCATCATATTATCTATATTAATATATATATGTACGCATATATACATATATATGTATAGTTTGCTATATTTATAAATAAAGAATGCTCAATATCAGTGATATCGAACCAAACCAAACTATTAAACTAAGGGGATAGTAGTGGCTAACGTTCTAGATTGGTAAATATATAAATATATAAACGTATTTAGATTATAGGAATCTGACAAGATGTTGAAACTAAGTGCCTCTGAGGCTGGGGTTGGTTGGTTGGTTGGTTGGTTGTTTTTTGTTTCATTTTACGGCATTTCAAGCTTAAAACATACATAGAAATAACATTAAAATTCTACATGAAAATATCCAGCAATTGGAAGTCTCAAAAGTAAACAAATAAATACACCAGGGTCCTTCCCCTATACCCAGGCGTTGCTGGGTAGTCACTGCTAATAGTAACATATATACAAAAAATGAACCATTATAGTTTAAATACTTTTTTTGTTTTAGTTTAGCAATATGTCTATGACTGTCTATAGAAATCAAGTGAGAAAAAAAATCTTGCTGCTCTGCAAACGAAAGTATCAATACAATTTTCACGGTGAGGCGAATTTCCTGTTCATCCAAAACTCGTAGCATCAGCTGCAATTTTCACTGAGCATTTGGGGTTATTTTATGCAGAATACATTTTGTTTTATTTATTCTTATTGTGTATTCATTTTTTTCTGAACTTAATTTTTAAACACATTTTTAATACTCATTTTCTGATACATTTAACCCATAGATGGGACACTAACAGGTACTACCACTCCAATCTATGGATTGGTTCGGATGTTTCTGGTTTAGATTGTCCTGATGCTGTTCTACCCAAATAATCTAGCAGTTTAAATTCTTCTTTCATGTAGGATTCTCAAGTTTCTCAATACAAAATTCGGACCACATTGAACATACCTTAGCGGCACGTCAGATTGTAAAAGGCTGTGAAAGGCAAAACTTACAATAAGATACAAGTCGCAATGCACCCCCGGGACACTGTCTGTGCACGATTCAACACAATCTCAGCAGGCGGCCACGAACGTTTTCAATTAACTCTTTCGTTCGCAGACCTGATGTTGTATAATAATAATAATAATAATAATAATATAATAATAAAAATCATTCAGTTATATAATACTTTCAGTTATATAATACTTAGATCCTGTACTATTGTCAAGTGAGGATCCATTGTTCATTGATACAAACTATGCAAGTAAACCTTGATAAGGAAATGAGACCGCAATAAGGAACTGTCTTTTTATTTCTTCATGCTTTGTCTATGTAGATAATTACACGGACTAGAATCAAAGCTGAACGTCGACTGTGGAACAAATCTGCAATTGGGCACGTATTGTCAGTGTAACAATTATTTGTTTACATCTTTAGAATCATGCACACTACATAGAGAATGCAGTATCAGTCTACACTGCTTAGCAGATGTTATAGGAATATCACGCGAGGTATATATATATATATATATATATATATATATTGTCAATAAACTACTTACAAGTTTATAGCAGCCTTACTACTTAAATATTTTAAAAATAAAACTTGTTTCGGTTTCGCTCAGTCGGTAGAGCATCCGCCTTGGAATCACAAGGTTCCTGGTTTGATACCCGATGACTTTACTTCTATTTACATAACCAGTCTCGAAGAAGGAAAACTGAATTCAAACCTTTTAAAGTCGGCTTAAAAGATTCATCTTGTGTCGCATCCTATATATATATATATATATAATATATATAATATATATATATAGTAAGTAAATTAGTCCGGGTGGCTACAGTTGCTATCAGCCAGACAGCGAGGGAGTCTATTCCCTTTTCACTAGCGATAAGCGAAGAAGATTATTTTTGGCACACCGACTATCAGCTCCTCACTTTCCCGCACAGATGCCGGTGCTACTCATACCCTGAATTGGCGAGGGCCGGTATCGAACAAAGAACCTTTGAATTCATTGCCAAGTGCTCTACTGACTTGCCTAAATCGGTCCTAAGCCCAGTCTGTTCTACTATTTATACATAGCTGAAGTGTAGTAGAGCTATGTAAAATGTAAACAGTTTCGTCCAGGATTTGAACTCGGCTCGACGATTTCTTTAGAGAAGGTAATAACTTGACATTTTTCTAATCTACCTGATATATTAAAAGATTTGTGGGCACCTCACGTGTTGTAATGGTTAGCAAGCTAGATTCACAGACCATTGTTAGTGAGTTCAATTTTCACAGGTAGCCCCATACGTCTGGCCTTGTGGCACATCTAAGTTCATATTAGTAAATAACTATATTAAATGTTTTACCCCAACCTCTCTTTCACTGTGTTCGTGTAATGCTGGATTTATACAAATATATATTTTGCGTTGTGATTCTCAGAGTTGGGAAATTTGTTGGTTTGTCGTATTTCTTAAATATGTTTGTTATTCATATTTGTGTAAATTTACACTTCATTTTGATTTGGTAACATATGAACTGTCTCCGATGAGGTAGGGCGTCCTTCGCTTTTATTACGTTTTCAGCTCTCGCTGTCGGTAAGAGAGTCTATTAATGAACAAGACAGACCTTTAGCAGACTTAAAGGAGGCATTGTTGCAACCTTCTACTGTCTTCTAGAATAAGGGAAGTTGATTTTTTTCCTCCTGTCTCTCCACTAATCGCAGGTAGTAACGCTTTTCATGGGTAGACCACTCCCTAACTAACCGTAATTTTGGTGTTTTTTTTTCCGCAGCAAGCAATTATATGGTTTCAAGTAACTCATAGTATTCATTTGTAAACAATTATAGCTTCAAGTAAGTATTCTCAACAAAAAATAATTTGTATACAATCATATGGTGTCAAGTATTCTTATTTAAACTAATACTTTTATTTAACTGACGTAGATGTTAGCAGGCGCTATCACCTTGGGGCAGGGTTGTCCTAGGAGTAATGGCAAAACAGAGGTATATCCTCAGATCTCTAGAACTGGTTGTTCACCAGCGGATGCAGTTTAGTGACATACGTAGAAAACGTTATCAATTGGTCTGTGCGACTACGATGGGTGAGTAAAAAAGTAATGTAATTTTCTTTATTTCACGTGAAGTTCTTTCTAAAGAATCAAGGCCTACATTGAGACCCTAACGAGGCTCCGAGCAAAGATTCGACGAGTAAGACCCAACTTGCCAATTGACAATGTCTTTCTTCTGTAGGACAATGATCGACCACACACAAGCATCAGGACAGGGGAGAAAATCACCTCATTCGGGTGGAGAACTTTACCGGATCCTCCATACTTAGCAAATTTAGAGCCTTCAGACTGTCATCTTTACGGTCCCATGAAAGAGGGATTGAGAGGCAAACTATATTCTAATGACGAGAAAGTGAAATCTGTAGTGAAGAAGTGGCTCAAAGAATAGTTAGCCGACTTTTATAGGGCATGGCTACATGCTCTAATTTGAAGGTGTGACAAGCTATTGAAAGAAATAGTGACTATGTGGAGAAGTAGGGATATGATCAACAAAAGACCAGTTTCATTTAGATGTATGTTACATGTTCCTGTGTTGCTAAATATACCTGTCCTAAACAAAATGGCATTACTTTCTGACCCATCCTTGTAAATTGCTCACAATTACTCAACAACGTGATACTTTTATTTGTAGGTTTGTTGTAACTGCAAATGAAAGACGCCAAAATGTCTAGAATTTATGAAGTTCAGATTATAAAGATTTCAATTTTTAATTACTTTTTTTTTTGACAAGAAGAAAATAATAAAATATGTTATGTTGATATGTTAAATAGGATATTCTAACGATTTTAATTTTGAAACCTTTTTTGTAAAATAAATCAACTTATAGACAGTAACAATTTGTATGAATATAGTAATGATCGATGATTAAGTATGTATATATTCAAACTTCCAGGAGGCGTATTGGCTAACGTGTTGGACTGCGTATGGAGTTCAAACTAAAGTCGATCTATTACGTTCACTTTCGGACTAATACTCTTGGGAAATGTTTGAATCCCCTCCACCCACCAGCTATAGGTTAAATAGTACCTCTACTTTTTTTACCATAATGACTTTGGCATTAAATAATCCATGAGGGTTAGTATGACATTAAACAAAGGAGATATTTTTGCCGTATCTAAATATTTTTTCTTTAAATCAATTTCAAACACTGCAGAGATTACATTTGTGGAAAAAAAATTCAACAAAAAATATTATTTGCTTTTTTTTCATACATATGAAAATATGTTCTATCTTAAGGTAGACATTATGTTCTTGGATTTTCCCGAACTTCTTGAGAATATCTATGGAGTTGATAGTAGCACTACTATTCCGCTACAAGGGTGGCTTTGAAATGGAATTACTTATGGCGGTTTATATGCCATTAGACAAATAAATTAAACCAAGCATTTATATATTTACTCCCATTCTTTCCCAGTTTATTTTCCAAAACATCCAGTGAATAATTTAAACAAAATCATAAAGATGCAGTGAATGATTTAGACAAAATCATATCTCCGTGACTTCTTACTTTAATTTCTATTTTATTTGTCTTTCTTTAGTTGGATTATAGCATCGAAATTTTCTTTTATATTTTATATACATATGTATGGCCAAAAGGAGAGAAGAAAGAATGGAAGATGAAAAGCTGAATTGATAGGGATAAAATGTACGCTGCTTGCCAGATTGCAATGGGATTGAATTGATGGTAACAAATAATGTTAACAAAAAAACGTGTTTTATAAAATCTAATATACAAAACAGAGTTGACACGAATAACATTTGTACTGCCTGACAGTTGGCAATATGATGGAAGAAATTTTGATCTATGATTAGTTCTATTTAACGGATGCCAACCTCTGTGGGTCATTTAATTCCAAAAAAAGGTTAAATAGGTTTAGGTTTCGATATGGGTTTCGGATGTTAAAGTATGGGTTCTTATGGTGGTATTTGGTTATGATTGTCCAGTTTTTGATGATAAGGTCAGTTAGGTCAGATTTTTATGACAAGGTTGGTTTGTTTTTATAAAATTCAAAATGTCCTCTGGATTAGTGTTTTTGAAAAGATTCTTTAAGTTGTTTGCCTGGTATTATATGGAACGAGATTGTCTAAAACTGTCACAGTTTATGGGGATGTGTTAAAAAGTGATCCGTACTTTATAGGTTGAACATATTGGATCATCTTCCCTTTTAGTAAATTGAATGGGTGATTAATCAAATCTGTTAATATAATAAAGTAATCGTAATTTTAAAATATAAAGAAATGCTAATTGATTAGAAAGTATTCCAAATGTTTTTGTAAATAAAGCTTAGGTTCGCAGATTCAATTTATTTATACTTAACGTTGTCAATATAAACTTTTGTATATTAAAATAGCTGTTACTATTTACACTGAATAGAAAGATAGAATTATTTTCTCTCTGATGATAACCGAAATGAATATCCTTTGACGTGACTAATTCCATTTCATAGTCATTAGTTTGTCGGTTTTATATGGATTTAGAGATTAAAACAAACAAACAAAAAATCCAAAAAACAAATTCGAGTTCACCGAGTTTAACATGTATTTTTACAAGCAATTAATTAACACGAAGTCATTATGTATGTGTTCAAAAAGATTAGACACCACTAAATGTAATCAAGTTCAAAATAGATATCTTTTTTGGGAAAATAAATAAATTCCATCAATGTAATCTTGCTAAAATCAATTGAGATGTGCAAGGTGAAGAATGACTTAAATAACCGATAAAAACCGAAAAGAAAAAAACATTTTCTATTTCTTACGGGTGCCATTAGTGCAAAGAGTGAGTACGCTTTTAATAGCTGCATTTAACCCTTTTTGTTATTTGTGGAGGCGTGTTGTGTAATAGTTATCCTCGTAGGAAATAGACCAAATTAAAATCCTGGACGAGGCTGTTTATATTTCATATAACGCTATATATAACGCGTGGTATAATAGTTAGAGTCGTGGGAAATGGACTCGTCGATCCGAGTTCAAATCCTGATAAGGCTGTTTGAACTTCACATTGCGCTAATACCCTTAGGAAAGGTATGAATACAACTATATACTCCCCCCAGCTATGATTAAATAGTAGAGCAGACTGGGCTCTTCATCCATGGTTAGGCAAACTGTCTTGGAGAAGCAAAACTCTGAATTCAAACCTGTTAAACTCCGCTAAATAAATTGACCTTGCGTCGCATCCTGCTCGTGCAGAGGGGTTAGTAAAAAAAGATAACGCTAATTTGGGAAAGGTATGCATCCGATTATTCTCCCTCCAGATAGGGGTAAATGGAAGTGTGGATTGGGCTGTTTAACCTTGTTTAGGCAACCAGTCTAGGAGAAGGCAAACTGTGAATTCAAACTCTGTGTTTTATCGAAAGTTGGAAAGATACACAGAAGAATGGTGTGCTTAACACATTTATTAAGCACAAGCATCTTGTGCCAACGGATACATAAAAACACAGAACAAATAAATACAAACAATTAACAAGACAAAACTTACACTAAATAGAGGAGGGTTAGCTCGCTATAGCCAAATCATCAAAGTCAGTCTGCATATTATTCAGCTAGTTAATCCACTTTAATCGCAAGCTAGTTTATGGCTATGAGCCAGTTCATCTGGTAGTGTGCTGAAATACTCTGCAAAAAATCCTAAGAAACAACGACACAAAAAATGCAAACATAAATGTACAATGAACACGGTTCCCTAACGTCTTGGTATGAAATAACCATAGGTGGGTTAACGTGCCGTTAAAATTAATCAAGTAACAAGAGAGAACTTCTCAGAGAGAATCGAGCTCATACCATTTTTCCTCAAGAAAAAACCTATTATAAGCACTACTAGATGACCCTTTTTGTTAGGCTACTGGGTTAATACGAGGAATTAGATCTGTGTCGACAATTTCGTTATGAGTTTGTAAATCTACGTATATAAAAACCGTTGGACTTTAGATGTGTAATCTGTTCACTAAAAAATGTCTCGGCAAGGCGATCAGAATTATATAGAATATAGAATTAGCAACATATAAAATTAGCAACTTAGGATTTGAATAATTCGAAACCACACCGAAATTGCTCAAACAATATATTAAAATGTTATGACGAAAATACGAAACACTGAATGAAAAGAATGAAAATGCAAGACCAGGTTATTGGAAATTAACAAGGTTTTATTCAACACGGGGCAGAAAATGCTTATACTCTAAAAGTAACTTAATTAGCTCAACCGTGTTGTGCGTGCGTCCTGACCGCACAGACACCAATCCAAAAGTATTATGGTGGAAACTCCACTTCCGGGTTCCTATCAGCTCCCTACTGATCAAGGGGAATAAGCTAGATTTGTTAGGTCTGGGAAAAGCAAATTAATTGAAAGAATCGCTTTAGTTTCTTTTCTTCCACCATATGGCTAATTTTAGACCCATTGGAGTGACAGGGTGAATCGATTTATATTTTTCCCCGGCTCAGGTCATTTTCAGTGGGGTGCAGTAATATGAATCTATTTTCGGGGTGTATGATGAAATTTGTTTAGCCTTGAAAAAATATTTCGTCATCCGAAATTGCATAGATTTTATCATGCTCACACACTATTATCTCGACTAGGGTCATTGTCTGCGATGGTTATTACTCCAAGTGTATGAAAATTGCAATGCTGCACGTATACAATGGGAAGCCTTAGAGTGAGGCTGAGGATATTAGAATAATAACGGAATTATTCGTTTTGTTTGAATTTATTTGCAAGGATGTAGGTTGTAATATCTCATACACAAAAGCGATGTTAATGCACGCATAGGGAAGGCATGGGCTGCTATAGACAGATCATCAATCATATGGAAATCTGATCTCACTGATAGGTTTAAGAGAAAATTCTTCCAAACCGTGGTTGTGTCACTTCTACTGTACTGCTGCACCATTTGTACCTTGATGAAGCCCCTAGAGAATAAACTAGTTGGGAGTTGCACATCGTGGAAATTGCACATTACAAGAAAGCAGTTGTACGGCTACTTACCTCCCTATCTCACAAACCATCCAAGTAAGACGAAAAGATATTCTGGTCATTTCTGGAGAAGCAAGGACGAACTCATAAGTGCCGTTCTCTTGTGAAAACCTGCACATGAGCATGCCAATATGGACTGTCCAGCAAGGACTTCCATCGATTAGCTCTCTTTGGATTTTGGATGCTGCACATAGGACCTCGTGGGAGAGATGAGCTATAGGGACGGATGGCGAGGGATTGTCATGGATATCCGTGCTACCAGCACCATCTGATGATGATGATGATGATAATCATGAAATATATTTTTAAAAAAGAACAGCATGCATTACTTCCACGATAGGATAGTAGGGACGACTGTATTCTTTAGGTTTGGTTAGGTAACCAGTCTAGGAGAATGGAAACTTGACATTTTTACATGTTTGAAATTGTTGAAAATACATTTTTATCTCGTATATAATTAGAGAGCAGAATTGTTAAACTGACACATAAAATAACCCAATGAGGTTTTAAATATCGTAAAACAAAAAACAAAAAAAAACAAACCAAACCTTCTTAATGCTTTGGGATTAGAATTTATTGAAACTCAATCACGCCTGTGGAATATTACCAACACGTTGAAAATGTATCTTATTTGTTGAATTATTTTTTACTGGAAGAATATTCCAGTAAAATAAATAAAGAAAAAGAAATTATAATATTACACGAATGGGATTGCTGAACGTAAAAATGCATTGCTAATTATTTGTCATATTGTCTTGAGGTTTGGACATCATCAACGCAAATAGAGGATATCATCCTGATCTGATTGACGTATTGACTATCGATAATTTAATATCATTAATTTTAAGGTTGCTTCTTTGTTTAGATGCTGTCATCGATATCCATAATATAATGAGAGACTTAATCGATTTTACATGTTTAGAATTTGAAATGAAATAAAGAATTGAATTACTGATGCTGCCAGAAAATTTGGACAACCAACTTTTCATCGAATTTCGAATGTAACGTAAAACTGTCTTGGATTGACTGGTTGGTTGGCTGGTTGGTTGGCTGATTGGTTGGCTGGTTGGTTAGATTTTAGGCATGTCAACACTTTTTGGGTTATGCTGAAAACATTTGGTTTTATTCATTCTTGATGGGTATTCGGATTTCTTTTTCTCAATTTTTTAAACTTTTTAAATTAGTAAGGCTAATGAAACTGAATAAGCATGCAGATAAACGGAATCGAAAAATAGACTAAATGAAACTTACTCTTGCATCACTCCCGTCTTTCATTGCTAAGTTTTTCCAATTTAACTATTTAGTTAAAATTGGTAGTAAATAATAAAAACGACGGTTATATCTTCTTGCTAATGGAATTCTTTATTTATCCCCGATATTTTTGGTCATATTTATTAAGATAAAACCGAACAATTAGAAATCAATAGGACTAAATGCACGTTTATTAAAATACATTTTTTAATATCAACATGCAAATTATCCTTCCCGTCCACACTGTAAACCGCTATTTTGTTTTATAAATAAATACAACTGCACATTATTAATATGTAGATAAGCCCGCCCATCGTGGTGGGGGTCCAGTGGCTTCGGCCTTGGATCTTTACAAGTTAATAGCGTCGATCACATGGGGCTATCCCCCCAGGCAATACCTGCCCCCTTGATTTAAAGGGACAGGGCTGGGTTTATTACCAAGCGCCTGAGGCGCCCCCTTGAGGGGGGATGCCGACGGGATCGACGCAATTTTTCACCCGCCACGCATGAGCCTCGGTTTGTGGATGGTCCCACGTTAATAGGGTATTTTGCCTAAACCGTATAAGTGGGGTACAAGGTAAATAAAATGTAGATATGTCCAACATATCTAACTCAGGTTTCGACCGGGGTGTCCGGTGGCTACGGCCGCTGGACCTTACAAGCTAACATCGTTGATTCCAGGGGGCTATCCCCCCAGGCAACATACCCCCTTGATTTAAAGGAAGAGGGCTGGGTTTATTGTCCGATGCCTAAGGTGCCCCCCTCATCGGGGAATACCGACGGGATCAACACATTTTTGCACCCGCCATCTATGCGTCTCGGCTCGTGGGAGGTCCCACATTAATAGGGCATTGTGCTTAACCCGATATATATATATATATATATATATATATATATAATATATATGTGTGTGTGTGTGTGTGTGTGTGTGTGTGTGTGTGTGTGTACTTTACCTGGTCCTTAGTAAGGTTGGTTCGATGGGGAATAATCAGATTATTCGCTTTTACTGCAAAAAAAAAAAAACAACAAAAAAACAACCTTTTGGTATCAGTAGCTAAACATATTGTGGATCACCTTTTATCATTCCTGTTTTATTTATAATGCTATTCTCATTTGATTGGTGGATTTCAACCTCCACATGTTCTTCTGATTTTATTTTGGGCAGCAATCACTGGTGATTCTATTTTCTTCCCTTTAAAATTGTAGTTTCTCAACCCTCTTCAAGTTATTACGTGTTCAATCTTCTTGTGTAGTTGTTTCTTTACTTATTTTACTTTCTGGATTTTCTCGATACAATTCATTGTTTGAAGCCTTTTTTATTTCAGTGTTCATCTTTCAAGACGTCATCATTATTTTTCCGTTCTCGTTTGCGTGTACTTTGTTTGTCTATGTATTGTTAATTGTTGGTCGGTTGGTTGGGTTCTACAGCATATCAACCCTTTATGGGTCATTTTATGCCGAATAAGTTTGTTTTATTCATTCTTCATGGATGCACAATTTTTTTAATCACTTATTATTCTTAAACACATTTTTTAGAACTCATTTTGTTCTATTTAAACTATGTGAACTTTACAGGTACTACGACTCTGGGTCAGAGTGGACCCAGGAGCAATGGTGATGAAGGAGTGCTACACATTCCCCAGACCTCCAGAACTGGAACCTCACTATCAGATTAACGTCATTCTCAGGACAAAAAGACCCTCACCCACCGCCTCCTAACACCCATATGATAAAAAGGGTTGGGACTTGCCATGAGGGCAAAAGGGTCAGGGCAATCATATAGGTGCTAGGGCTTGACGTGACTAGCTGATTGATCCTAAGAAAGGGTCTAAATGGAGTGTTGCATATCATGAACTGCTCATCCACCAGGATTCCATCCTTTAGCATCACCGGTCGCCCCCCACAGCCAACATGTGGCCCCATTTGGGGGGTCTTACTCCTCTGCAGAGGTGCAGTCGGTGTATTCTAAAGCCCCTGCTGACACTACGTGGATCCCCATCTAAATAAAAAGGAAATTGATCAAAAATATCTAAAGAAAATCACATCCAATATTTGTACTGCGTAAAGACATTTTGTGAGAGGGTTTTGCTTCCCTTGTTTGTCACAAAGTTGTCAATTCTTACCGACATTTCTTTTGACAAAGAAACACGCAATTTGCTTTGTGCAACAAGCGTTGATCTAATCTAGATGTAATCTAGATTTTTGCATCGTACGATTCCTTGTTTATATTTTTTTTATTTCATCTTTCGAGAAGAAATCATTCTTCTTCTCTTCTGTCTTGTGTGTTTGTCGTTTGTTTATGTATTGTCGAGTTAATGCCACCGACTTTTTTTGCGGTTGTGTCCCCTTACACGTCATTTTCTCTTGGCATAAAACTCGTTTACCACATCCCTTTAGTGAATGATATTTCATTTTCTCGTCTTTTCATCCAATAATAATGTTCTTCCTTTGTCCGGTTTTAGAACAGTTTGGAAAACCTCATAATTGAAACTACTGATGTGTTCCTTCCTATTTCTGCAGATTAATTTTGTCTCAGAAATCATCCCAATTCTCTTCAGTAGTCGAGTCCTAAATGTTCCTCTCTTCACACTTCCTGTTTCCTGTGATTGGCTTTAGATATTTCAAGCAGTTATTCCTATCCAATTCTTTGTTATTTATCTATTTTCAGTCATAAACTAACACGCACCGAATTCTATCTTAACATTTTCGCTGATGATCGTTATCCTCTCGTCGAAAATTCATTTGGTTTTACAAATAAGTAAGTAAAATCGTCGGGGTGGTCTGAAGTCGGTATCAGCCAGACAGCTAGGGAATCTATCCTCTTTTCACTAGCGCCAGACCAAGGAGATTTTTGGCATCTGAGGTGTGTGCCACACCTACCATCAGCCCATCACTTTACCGCTCTGATCCCTGTGCTACTCATACGCTGATATAGCGATGGCCGGCATCAATCATGAACCTTGTGATTCCAAGGCAAGTGCTCTACCGACTGAGATAATTTATGTTATTATTATAGAGTTTTTAGCATCTGCCATAGCTGATGGTTTTTCATTGCATTGGATGCTGAGGGAGAGTAATTCTCCTCAATCCTCCAGGACTATTTTGGGTATCCTAGCCGATCTCAACGATGTGTTGTTTGGATTGTCTCGATTCTTCCTCTGATTTTCAATTCATCCGGACTCCGTTACAGACGCTTGGGAACAGTTATTATTATTATTATTATTATTATTATTATTATTATTATTATTATTATTATTATTCAATTTCACTCTAGTCTCATTTCTAACATTTTGGAGATTGTTCTAAGACCTCCAATTGTGATTGGCATCCCTGTCATATTTTATCTCAACATTTAATCTTTGCAAATAAATTATTATTATTATTATTATTATTATTATTATTATTATTATTAGCAAATATATGCACCCTCCGGGTGCAAGTATTTAAGTTTTAATGTAATGAAATATCGTATTAAATTAGAAAGTCTAATAAGAATGCAGATAAAAAGATTTGAAATGGAGTGGGATTATAATAGAAAAATAGAAATGAAACTTACTCTTCCATCACTGCCGTCTTTCATTGCTGAATTTTACTTATTTAACTATTTAGTTAAATTAGGAAATAAAGAATAAAATGACAGTTATTTTTTCTTGTTAATGGATTTCATTTAAGATTCATGGAAGAGATTTTTGCTTATATTCATTAAAATAAAACCAAACAGTTAGAAATCAATAATACTAAGCACATATTTAATAAAATCACATTTTTAATATCAATATGCAAATTAGCCTTCCCATTCATACTGCAAACCGCTATTTTTTGTATATATAAATACAATAGCATGTTATTAGTATGTAGAACGCCGGGGTCCAGTGGCTTCGGTCCTGGATCTTTACGAGTTAATAGCGTCGATCCAGGGGGCATTGCCCCCTCGATTTAAAGGGCAGTTTATGCCCAGTGCCTGAATGCCGACGGGATCGACGCAATTTTCACCTGCAGTTAATAGGAACTTTGTGCCTGACCCGTACAAGTGGGGTACGCGGTAAATATCATGTAGATATGGACAACGCTAATAAAAAGGTGAGGCAATTTTATTAATGCCTGAGGTTTAAATATAAATGAAATTATGAAGAATGTGATGAAAATAACTATGTTAATTGTGACTCGATTAGTAATATAGTTTCGGTTACAGACAGAAAAACACACAATCTCCATTATAATAAGATTATTATTATTATTATGAGCGAATTTTTCAAACTAGTCGAAGTGAAGCACATCTCCTCATCTCTCCAGCACTAGTCACAGTATTCTAGCTGATCTCCACATTACTGGGGTCTGTACGGTCTGAAACTCTTTTACCTCCGTCGCAAAATCTTTGTCACTAACTTTAAAATTAATTTCCGTAATACCACATAATATGAATTTGTGTAAAGAGATAATATGATATTGAGACGGCTACTCGAGAAATAAGGTATCTCTAATTGTGTTAATAAAGTATCATTATCAAATCAAACTGACAGCATGGATACCCATGACCATCTCTCTCTCTCTCTCTCTCTCTCTCTCTCTCTCTCTCCTCACTCTCTCTCTCTTTCTTCTCTCCTCTCTCTCTTTCTCTCTCTCTCTCTCTCTCTCTCTCTCTCTCTCTCTCTCTCTCTCTCTCTCTCTCTCTCTCTCTCTCTCTCTCTCTTTCATACGCACACACGAACCATCCCAATCTTCCATCGCCTCTGGCATGTATTCCACACGGAATCCAGAATCTGTGCAGAGCTGGTTGATGTAGGTCTTTGCTGGTCGACCTACACCGGAGTGTCCATGTGTGGGTGTGCATTGGAGAAAAGGGTAGGTCGATTTTGGAAATTTAACGTCTCCCATGTGGCGAAAGTTGCAAATTAACATAAAGGATTACCACACTTTTTTTTCAAACTTTGCCTTCGTTTGAAGAAATAGTTTTCAATCTTTTAAAATGTTATCACTGTTACAGGTTAATAATTAGGTAAAAAGCAGCATATTGGAAGTGTCGCTAGTGATGGGGGCATATTTTCAATTTGAATTCTAATCATAATATTTTAATCATTTCCTTTAAAATGACAATCTTTTCTGTTTTAGATACTGAAATTACAAAATTTTCTAACCAATTTCTGGGTTAAATGTAGGAAAACGATGAATTTTAGTTATTTTTAGCTGACAAACTTTAATGGTATTTCCTCAAACAATGTTGCAAGTAAGAGACCTAGTTTTTGGTTTCACACAACTTACGCTGTTTGAGAGAATTTCATTTTTTTTTAAAGTGAAATGTCGACCTACACTATTGGAGAACTTCACTTATGTGTCCGTTCTTGCTTCTCCAGCAATGTCCAGTATGTATTGTTTGTCATATTCGGATTGTCTGCGTGATAGGAGACAAGTGTCCGTATATCAGCTTTTTTGTGGAGTTCTTCTTCCAGGAATTAATCAAAACGGCACGTAGCAATAGTGTGTAGTTTCTATCTAGCCTTTTCTCTAAACGTTTTGTTAGAGTCCAATTGGTGCAGCCATACAGTTGCACTGACAAGGCAACAGTTTGGAAGAATTCAAGAGAGTTCAGATTTCCATATGATCGACAATCTGTCTTCAACAGTTTACACCTTTCCTATGCAACATCGCTTTATGTAGGTGAGATATTACTACCAATGTATCTTATCTGGTCTAATAATTTCAGAGGCTTGTGTGATCTCTCCATCTAGTTTATAACACATGGACTCCGTTTTATCTGAGTTCGCATAGAAGCCAATGTCTCTTGCTGCCTTCTGTGGGATCTGCAGCAGTGACCAGGCTTGTGCAGGTTTATTTGCGAGAAGCGCTAGATTATCATAAACTATTTAGGTCGTTCCCTCCTTGGTCGTACCGAGAACTGTTAATCACAACATCATACTACAGTTGTCTAATATATTTAAACGACTAGTAAAGTAAAGTCTGCGGAGCCGCCTGATATCGGTATCAGCCAGACAGCGAGGGAGTCCATTCCCTTTTCACTTGCGCTAGACCTAAGAGATTAATTTAGCGTCTACCACCAGCTTCCCACTTTACCGCACAGATCCCTGTGCTACTCATACGTTGAGTTTGCGAGGGGCGGTTTCGAACCCGGTTCCTTGTGATTCATTGACGGACGCTCTATCAACTGAGCTAAACCGTCCCTATAACTCTCTGCTATCTTTTTCGGGTCTCTGATTCTTTATGGATGAGTACAAGTGGTGCAACCATACAGTAGCACTGTCACGGCTACATTTTGGAAGAATTCTTGATTAATCTTATCAGAGAGATCAGATTTCCGTATGATCGATAATCTATCTATAGCAGCCCATGCCTCCCGTATGCATGTATTAGCGTCGTTTTCTGTGGATGAGATATTACTAACTACACCCTGTATATAGTAGTACATGCCTTTCTTAAACGTAGACTGGATAATGTTATTCTGTTGAGAAGATAAAATCAACAACAAAAAAAGCCTCAGGTGGAGACTGTCACATGCAGGAATTTCACTTCGAGGTTGGTAAAGAGAAAGAACCATTTGGGCAGAGCCTGCAGGCATAATCCTGCAGTTAAATAGGAAGAGGAGACATTAGAAGTCATCAAAGAAAGAATCCGGTATCTTTAAGGGAAGATCATTTTTACTTTAGCAGATACGAATTGTAATAAAAAAGGCGTTAAGAGTAATTTCGTTTGGCAGAGTTGAACGGCAATCTGTTTGAAGGCGAAAAAGAAATGTGTCGCTGTCGAAGAGAGAGAGAGAGAGAGAGAGAGAGAGAGAGAGAGAGAGAGAGAGAGAGAGAGAGAATAGGAAATACTATTTAAAACACTTTGAGGCTTTTTCTGTTGTCACATAGGCCTACATTGCCGCAAACCAAATGTTATAACAGAAAATGTCAATAACTTAATGTAACTTAACGCAGGGTAGCACTTAACATATAAGTTACATTGAAACATGCAAAATACACAAAGTTACCCGTTGGTCTTATGCAGAAGTCTAACATATGGGAATTCGCAGAAAGCTATTGACAGGAAATCTGATATTCACCGAGAACTATAACAACTTTACTCCATATTCTTCTAAAATACGTGTTGCCAAATTATTTTGTTGCAGAACCCTTTTTTCACGTCTCTCCCAAATTGATTTGGTTGTTAATGACTTATTTATGTATATATTTACTGTTATAGGTGATACACCCTATAAGACTAATGGAATGCGCCGACAGGTTACTATAAATAACAGGGATAATTGTGGCTCAGGAGTAAGCCAATGCGAGTGCCAATAACTCTGTTCGTCGGACGTAATTTCCACATCTCTCTATTTTATTTTTCTAGTTTCTGTTAATACATTTTTCTACATTTGTTACCCGTCGTTTTGTTCTTATTTGACCCCTTAAAACCTCACAACATTTACCAACCCCTCCACAAGAGCAGTATGTGACACAAGGTAAGTTTATTTTAAGAGATTTAAATTCAGAGTTTTCCTTCTCTTAGACCGGTTGCTTAACCAAAGCTAAAGAGCCCAGTCTGCCCTACTATTTACCCATAACTGGAGGGATAGTAGGATTCATACCTAGGATTTGAACTCCGGGTGACGAGTCCATTTCTCATGACTTTAACGATTACACCACGCGCTCCCAGTGACTTATTTATGTTGCATGTCTTGGTTGGTTGGTTGGTTGGTTGATTTTAACGGCATACCAACCCATCTGTGGTTATTCCATGCCAAAAGGATAGGAATAATATATGTTGTGCATCGATATTTACACATTTTAGTTAAAGGTTTTAACAATATGTTAGCATCACTGGGGATACTGTTGTATGATTAGATTCATGTCTTCATCCTATGGTATAATTTTCTTTCTTTGAAAAGTGACAGAATGACATCTGTTGACTTTTTCAAATAGCTATTTCAGTCCATTTCTCATGACTTTAACGATTACACCACGCGCTCCCAGTGCCTTATTTATGTTGCATGTCTTGGTTGGTTGGTTGGTTGGTTGATTTTAACGGCATACCAACCCATCTGTGGTTATTCCATGCCAAAAGGATAGGAATAATATATGTTGTGCATCGATATTTACACATTTTAGTTAAAGGTTTTAACAATATGTTAGCATCATTGGGGATACTGTTGTATGATTAGATTCATGTCTTCATCCTATGGTATAATTTTCTTTCTTTGAAAAGTGACAGAATGACATCTGTTGACTTTTTCAAATAGCTATTTCATATTATTCGCATTAAAATAACGGTTTCTGATTGGAGGTAGCATGTCTTAGACAAGAAGAGTCTGATGGAGTCAGGTTTAGATTTATAATATACCTTCTCCTTTACCGGTTACCAAATACATATAGTTACATGTCGTTACTGTTCAGAAGTCTCTCATATGATAATTCCCAGAAAGCTATTCACAGTAAATTTGACATTCCCCGACAACTATGACAGCTTTACTCCATACATTTCTAAAATAGGAGTTGCTAAAATTATTTTGTTGTAAAACGTTTTTTTTTTTCACTTCTCTTGTAATATGTTTTGGTTGTTAATGTGATACTTATGGATTCCACAACTGATTCAGATTAAGAGTTTTCCTTCTTCTAAACAGATTACCTAGGAAACGTTTAAGAATCCATCTTCCCTACTAATTTACCCAAAATCACCTTCTTATACAATATTCTTTGTTATGAAATAGTTTTTATTCAAATACCACATCATTTATTAAATTCAGAATATATATATATATATATATATATATATATATATATATATATATATATATTATTGGTTTGGAGTTTGGTTTTGAAGGCTATCACAATGCATGTGTAAAGAAAAAAATAAGGCAACAATGGTGTTGTTTGTTAACCTGTGATTTATTCTTAATATTAATATTTCGAGATAAAATATATTCTTCAGAAGAACACTGGAACAGAAGTAGTTGTCGTCTTGCTATGGCATTTTTAGTTAAATGCTTTTTTTTAATGTTACAGATGGTATTTTTTATAACTGTATTCTCGTGTTTCATTTAACTAAATATGTCATAGCAAGACGACAACTACTTCAGTTCCAGTGTTCTTCTGAAGAAGAGATTCTATCTCGAAATATTAATATTGTAAAGTAACAAATAAGACCACCCATTATCACCATCATCTCTCTCTCTCTCTCTCTCTCTCTCTCTCTCTCTCTCTCTCTCTCTCTCTCTCTCTCTCTCTCTCTCTCTCAATCATATACCAGAAAACTCTCTCCTCTATTATATACCCCAAATCATGTTAGGGGTATATAACATATGGCTTTAAAGATTTCCATTCCCAATTTATCCAAAAACTCAATTCATTTTCTTTACAGTTGTCTGAGATGATTCGTGTCAGAAATCTCTACATGACTTTTCCCTCAGAGCGTAGATTCTGATATTTTCCTGGCTTACACAGCCACTAGTTTCTATTCTTGCTGTAAATCTAATCAACACAGTTTGTATAAGAAACCGAGCCCATCGGATGGGGTTATTGGCATTATTTGCGCCATATGTATCTGCCTTAACAGTGTACATTATGAAAGATAAACGTTTGTTTTGTCCCGTTTCACATGAAAGATTATTATGCGTAGGTTTAACGTAAACCATTCTTTCACCCTTTTTCTTTTCCAATAGATTTCTTTTACAATTCCGGATATTTGGTTTTATTTGTAACTGCACCGATGGCATTCCGTCTTTCTTAGAAAACAAACTAAAGAAATAGACAGGCCATTTCTCTACCGTATTTCATTATTTGCTATATAAAATGATATACGATGGCAGTCAAAAAAAGACACAGACATCTCTGTCTTTTTTAAATAGGAGACTTAGTTCAACGATCTAAACAATATGAATTTCATGTAGTACATAATATAGAATAAGAAATCTCTTGGACATGCTACGAGAAAGTTAAGATTGTCAAAACATTGAATTTATCAGAATATCTTCCTTCTCTTGTGGGATGTTTCATTGGAATCACAAGGGAAATATTTTTTGTATATATATTTTTGGTTGAATTCAACCACCCACGGAAGAACAGAAATATTGAATGCAGTTCATGTCAAGAATGACATAAAAATGGAAAAATATTTTAGATTTGATTTTCTAGATATGGGAAGAGATCTTAAAACATAATTATTCTAAGGCGAAATAGCAAATCAACAATTGAGAGGGGAACATAAACTCCCCGCAACCCCAAAAGGCAAGTAGGTAAGACTTGACTCATCTTACTTGTCGAAAATTTGCTGAGACCTTGATAAGCAGGTACTATGTGAAATAACTTCTTAGGTTTTGTAAAGTTAGTGACAGGAAATTAAACGTTAAATAAAGGAATACTTGTTTAACGTTGCTAGCCGGCTAGACCTTGTACACATAGTCCACTGTAAAACTTGCAGGTAATGAGGTATTTATGATCCATTCAACCAATCAAAAACAAGAATTAAATGTTAATATCAACAACAACAAACATGAAACATTGTTAATGCTATCTTCGACCTTTTCTTTCCTCCGAAGATTGCAGGTAAGTAAATGTTTTCATAGCATTTTTCCCAACATTTTTTCTTCTTCATTTTCGCGAGACTACAAAATATACAGGGAACACAATGACACTTTTGGTTAGAGTAAGTTTTCAGCTAAAAAACAATAATAAAAAAAACAACTTACGTTTCTTCTTTTTGCATAATGTTTTAAGGATACTACTTCCTATCTGTCTAAATTATAATTATATACAGTGTATAGTACTCTTTGCCATGCTCTATTTGAATATAATAAAACATATATGTTGAGGGGAAATATGGATTCATTAACATTATATTCATTTATGTACATAAATTTTACAAATTCCATTCCTTGTATTATTAGGCAAATTTGATGCAATCCCACCTATTTGTTAAGGGAAATGTAGACCATATTCTCATAAAAAAATTTATTAAGGTAAAATGTTATTAAAAAGATGACCACATTGTTTTAAAC
>CM042144.1:27486789-27504289 GCA_023376005.1 Doryteuthis pealeii
TTATTAGATTTCGATACGAAAGTAAAGTAGTTATTTAAAAAAAATGTTTTTAGAATCTAATGATATGACATTTTAAACTTAACATCATGATATTCATAATTAAAATGAATTTTATATATTAATTTATCGTAGCAGAAATACCTAATTAAATCAAAAGAGTTAAAATAAAATAACTGATACATTATAAAATTCATTCATTGATCAAACAACTCTAAAGATTTCATTAAAATCGTATAATTCCCTGATTTTGGTTCCATTTTTTCAATCGAGAGGGTTAGATTAATTTTGTAAACACGGAATATTACGCCAACTTTCTATAACGGTTACGGCAAAATTGACTGAAAAATAGTTTTAAATGTATTAAAAATAAATTACATTTTGTTTTACTGCTTATTAAGTTACTACTTTTCGACTTAAACAGCAATTAGACTTTAAATAATCGATTTAATAACTCTTAATTTGTTTTTAAATGGAAAGCAGACGAAAATTTGGGTATACCTAATATCTTATTATAATGGAGATTGTGAGTTTGTCTGTCTGTAACCGAAACTATATTACTATACAAGTCAAAATTCCCTTTGTTATTTACATCACATTCTCCATGATTTTATTTTTATTTAAACCTCAATTATTAATAAAATTGTTTTACATTATTAATACTGTTGACCATGTCTACATACCAATAACATGCAATTGTATTATATATACAACAAAATAGCAGTTTACAGTGTGAATGGGAAGGCTAATTTGCATATTGATCTTAAAAATTTGATTTTAATAAATATAAGCTTAGTATTATTGATTTCTAATTGTTTGGTTTTATCTTAATGAATATAAGCAAAAATCTCGGAGATAAATATTAAAAGAAATCCATTAACAAGAAGAAATAACTGTCATTTTATTCTTTACTTCCTATTTTAACTAAATAGTTAAATTAGGAAAAATTACCAATGAAAGACGGCAGTAATGGAAAATGATGGAAGAGTTAGTTTCAAATTGTTCTATTTTTCAATCATACCCCCTCTGTCCCAAATCTTTTTATCTACATTCTTATTCAGTCTCCTTAGCCTTTCTAATTTAATATGATATTTTATTATATTAAAACTTGAATACTTGCACCCGGAGGTGCATATATTTTCTTATATATATATATATATATATATATATATATATATATAATATATATATATATATATATATTATAAAAAAGAAGAAGGTCCGCAAAATGTATCGTTCTCAGAAAAAAATGTTTTATTCTTTTTATTTCACATATGTGAAAATAAATATGTGAAATAAAAAATAATAAAACATTTTTTCTGAGAACGATACATTTTGCGGACCTTCTTCTTTTTTTATGAAATATTACATTTTCTCCCGTTGGAACCAGAACAACATTATATATATATATATATATATATATATATATATATATATATATATATATATATATATATATATATATATATATATATAAGGGTAGGAGGATTGGAGTAAATCCGACAGAATGTCGTAAAAGAATAGAGGTAAAATAGGGACAAAAGAACAACTCAAACAACTAGATGTAGGAGGTATATTTCGTCGTGCAGTGAGCACGACTTCTTCAGTCGTTTATTTGAACATTTGTGCACCATACATTTATTTTTATTGAAGAGAAAGTGAACAGGTGAGGGTTGAGTTTGGTGATGAAGTCAGGAGGATAGAATAGAGTTTGTGAGGATTTGATTGGTCAAAAGAAATCTTTCATAGATTGGTTAGGGAGGGAGATAAGATCAAATGTGTGGAATTTATTGGAAGAAATATGATAAGTAAGGTAGTTGAGTGCAAAGGAGGAGAACATAGTGGGGGGGGGGATTAGGGCAATGTTCTTTGGTTGACTTGGAGTTTAGTGCAAAGGAGGAAAACATGGTAGGGAAAAAATTGTGTGGGTGGGTGTGTGTTAGATTTGCATATACACAAACTCAAATACAATAGTCTAATGATCACACACACAACACACACACACCACACACAACACACACATATATATATATATATATATATATATATATATATTCGTTCATGTGACTTTCTTATGGATTGTTATTGATAAAAATTATTTTGCTACTTTCAGACGTGACTCTGTTCATAAAGATTTTTTTCTTCAATTCATTCTCTTTTCATTCTCTTTTCTGGCGATTCATTTGAGTGTTCTCTCTTTTATTCGTCGTTTTGTCTTTCACCTTTTGATTGTTTTGTTCAGTTCAACGAATACCTGTCAACAAAATCAATGTATCCTTCAACACTCAAAAGCGTTATTTTCCCTCTCCTTCATTTTGTCCATATCTTCCATTGATGTCATTTCTTGGAGGCAAAGCTTTTGGCATTGCTATCAATGCTTTTGTGTTTGGATCTGTCTCAATTCTTCATTTCTCAAATTCAATAATCACAATGGAAATTTCTCAAAGATTTTATTCCTTAATTAAGTCAATGTCAACTGCGAAGTCTTTAATAATGATTGTAATTTTCTTCATTTGTCCAAACTTGAACAATTTTTATTGTGCATCCGAAGTGAAACCATATTATCCTTTCTGTTAACTCGAAAACGTAGAGACTTTCTCTGTGCTGCGTAAGGAGCTAAGTGGACGTATAGCTGCTGTTTTATGAGATATCACTTCCAGTATTTGTTACAAATAGCGCACATGTTCTTCATATCTAGTTATATCATACAGTTGCTAAACTAATACATTTCTTTAAGAATATCAACCATATTATTCTTTCTGTTCACTAGAAATTGCTGCATCGCCAAACGTAGAGACTTTCCCTGTGTTGCGTTGCAGTGTCTCGAAGACAGCGGAGATTCAGACCAAATGAAGAGATGACAACAAATTCAGGAATAAACCAAAAAAATTCGAACCATATGACCTTTAGGTACCCTTTTTCCGATTTCACTTCATGACATACTTTTCATTTACAACGTCAAAATCCGGTTGTTTGTTAACATACGATTTTAGATTTATTTAAATTATAAAACTAACCCAAACCCCTAACCCTACCCTAACCCTAACCCCTAACCTAATCCCTAACAAGCAACCGGTCCATATGGTTAAAAAAAAGTAGTCTAAAAATATCACTCTCTTTATTACTTATTCAACCCCTATCAACAAACTAATAACAAATTGATTTTCTATCAGGGTTGCCAACCTCAAAAATATTATCATTAGTTTCTATATCATGGAGTTGCTAAACTAATACATTTCCTTGGAGAATATTAAGAGTCCTGTGAAAAAAAAGGAGATTTATCTATCGTGGCAACAATATCCCGAAATTTGACTCTCCTTTTTCATAGGTTTTCGTAGCTTAACGGTGTGTTTTATTTATGTATTTACTTTGCGTATTTCCCAGGTTAGCACTTTGTTCATTACTCCAGACCATTCAAGTATAAAATGATCACATTAAATGCTGCCTTTCAAATTATCGGTATGTCACAAGAGGCTTGTTTTATCGAATTAATCAAAAGTAGTGACGATTTACTGTTTGTAACCGAAATAATCACAATGATTGAATCTTCATAGAGCTAATGACATTCTTGTCGTTTGAAATGAAAAGAAAATGGTTCAATTAAACGGATAATGCGATCGATTGATAGATAGTGAGATAGATAGATAGATAGATAGATAGATAGATAGTGAATAGAAGATATATACAGATCAAGATAGAGCAATATATTGGCATGAAGAAACTGATATTGTAAGAACATACAAAGATACACTCACACACGTATATATATATATATATATATATATATATATATATGTGTGTGTGTGTGTGTGTGTGTGTGTGTGTGTGGTGTGTGTGTGTGTGTGTGTGTGTGAAATAAAATTGGAACTTAATCCGACAGTGTAAATATGATATATTGAAAAAACAAAGGATGTTTATAAATGCATGGGCTCATCAGGAGAGAATGTGCAAACCGTTTCGGGGCCTTTCTCTCTACGGTTTTAAAAGGAGGGCCGGTGTTGCTTTTTAAACCGTAGAGAGAAAGGCCCGGAAACGGTTTGCACCTTCTCTCCTGATGAGCCCATGCATTTATAAACATCCTTTTTTTATAATATATAATATATATATATATATATATATATATATATATATATATATATATATATGGTCTAACATTTTGAAATACAATTGATAGGAAAATAATTGAATTTATGTACGCATGGCCTCCCTCTTCCACCTTCTCCCTCTCCCCTCCTGTGTTGAATATCATAAGCTAGCTAGAAACTAACATTTCAACACTAGGTTTAGAAAAGAAAAGACGGTTGGACTTATACTAAGTCACAACTTAGAGAATTCCAAGCTGCCCTGTAACTTTGCACATGCAATACGTTTGAGCCCATACATATATACGCATGAATTTGCGAGCTCACAGATAAAGGTATGCAGTCTGTTAGCAAAGAGTGGATGAGCTCTCTGGGAATCAAGGGTCGATCACACCGGCAGTAGCAATATGAGTATACTTACCACTACCAAAATCCCAAATGGGCTAGATGGGACTCTTTAGCCTTGGCCAGCAACTCATATAGGACAAGGAAAAGTCTTTAAAAAACACTGTTGCCTTGCGGCACTACCCAATCCCAAGGAAATGCTAAGGGAGTAAACCCCAAAAACAAATCCGGTGTTGGAGTCCCAAAGATGGGTGGTATTGAATCTCAGTACTTTACAGCAACTCCTGTGGCACCACCGTTGCCAAACCCCATTGGTTCCAACCTTTCCTTTGGACCACAACGATTGTGTGAAGAGGGAGGATCTGCTGCTTGAGCGAATGACATCATCCATAACAACCTGCTCTGGCTACGTAGTTTCCACTACAAAATGATGTCTGTGAGAGGGACATGGAGGCATGCCACATCAACACCAACACATATGAGGCTTATCCAGAAGACCATACGACCTGACGCCTCCTTTTCAAACAAGGAACGAAAAGGAGTGAAAAAGAGAGGAAAGAAGCCACCGCAGAAAAGATAGGAGTGAAAATGAGAGGAAAGAAGCCACCGCAGAAAAGATAGCCATAAGGAAGGAGAGACAACAGCATCTTCAGCAAGCATCACCGTTTGTTTGCAATCACTGCACCAGAGATTGACATTCAAAAAATGGTCTGTTAAACCACTCGCGCAGCTGCAGATAAAAAAGTGGACACTATACCATCGTCTTTAGTAGACGGAAAGATACCAACAACAATATCCAAAATAAATTTAACGGGTTTGTTTTTTGCGCTTGAAAGTGTCACAGAGAAACGAACTAACAAGAGACTCATTGATTAGTACAGATTCTATTCTTTTCCCGATCACTCTTAATGCTGGGTCTTCTATTCCAGTTCACTGCTCTCTAATTTTCGCATTATCCCAAGCTAAACAAAGCTAAGTAAATAACTAGTATAGTGAAATGTATGTTCCGTGAAGTACAAAAGCACAAAGACAATTGAAGTGCCAACGCCGGTTGATTAAAAGTAGAGTTAGTCTGTGTGAACAAAGGAACACGATAGAAGGTGGTTTGCAATGTTAATAAAGAGAAGACAAAGACGAGCCTAATGCATTGTAATTAATAAAGCGTAAATCTTAAGTAGAAATTTAATATTCGAAGAAGAAAACAATAATTATAGAGATAAAACGAAAAGAAATATTCAGTGATAAAAAGGTAAAAAAAAAAAAATTCTATAAGAAAAACTGGAGTGAAAAATAAAAATTATCTAAAAAGAAAATGAAGGCAAGATCCAAATCTACAGTTACTGACGAACTCGAGATTTTAATGGTAAAGAAACGAGTCATGTCATGAGTGCAATGAAAGTGAGATGAACGCAACGCCTCTGATTAATAAATATATAAACAGACAAATAGACACACACACACACACACACACAAACACACACACACACATACATACATATATATATATATATATATATATATATATATATATATATATAATGTATTTCAGAAAGTTTCCGTATTTTTAACCGCTTTGATTTAAAACACCAAAAAATTTACTCTAACGAAGGCCGTTATTCCTTGCATACTAATTTTTTTTCATAGTTTTCTATTATTGTTATTGTTATTTTGAATTTAAAATAATAATAGATAAAATACATATGTACATGGATAAACGCCTGGCCAAAACACGTGTCAGTAAAACAAAATAAAAATAAGATCTATTCTATCCGTCCGCATTTTAATTCCTTTATTTTTCATTTCAACATACCGTCGGATTCGTTTCCATGTTCAACTTATATATAAATGTATATATATATATAAGGAAAGATAGATTGATAAATAGATAGATATGGAAAGATTGTTTGATATTAACTTTGTTTGATTTTTTAAAATAAATAAATAAATATATATTATATATATATATATATATATATATATATATATATATATATATATATAAAGAGAGAGACAGATAGGCATAGATATAGATAAGAACAGACAGATAGAAGGATAGATAAATATATATATATATATATATATATAGATTGATTGATTGATTGATTGATTGATATGAACATAAATAGATAGATACATGAAAGTGATTAAAGTGTACTTTGTAAATTTTTCAGAAAAGGGGATTCTCCTTGGAGATTGTTGGACTGCGACATTGTCGTAAGCGAGTTCGAATCACAGTCGCGCTATTACGTTCATTTTCACATTAAACGTTTGAGAAAGCTATGAACCTCTTCATTCCTCCGACTATAGGTTAAATAGAACATCAACTGTTTAAAAGGGTGTATTTGGCATTAAATAACCCACAAAGAAACCAAACATTTTTAGAATGTCCTGGGGACGATACTAAACTGCATCTAATGGTCAGATTCTAATTCTGGAGTTTGAGGAGTGTGAAGAACCCCTTCATTACCATTGCTCACGGGTTCACTCTGACCAGGAGTGGTAGTACCAGTTAGGGTCCAATCTATGGGTTAAATAGATAAAAAAGGAGTATATATATATATATATATATATATATATATAATATATATATATATATATTGTGTGTTGTGTGTGTGTGTGTGTGTGTGTGTGTGTGTGTGTGTTTGTTTGTGGTGGAGATGCGAAGAATGAAAGAACAAAACTCAGACATAAGTGTGTAGGATATATTTCGCTAGAGCTTTGAGCTCGGCATCATCAGTCGTTTTAATGAATTATTATGATTATCTTACAAGTGTTTTATAGAAGGGGTAGTGTGGCGGGGGAGGTGGATAGGAGAGGAGGTCAAGTGGGTGGATAAGCGTTAGTGAGGAGGAGAGGTTTTGAATGGTCAAGCAGGAATCAATGGAGAGGAAGAGAAGGAAATCAGAAGGGGAGAGATATAGAGATATTGAGCAGGGAGAAAGTAGCGAGATAACAGAAACATGTTAGAAGCGGAGGTGGGTGGCCTTCTTGGAGAAATATTTGATCAAAGCTGCAGCAAAAGGGAGTAATAAAAGGAGTGGTTGGATAGGGGAGGGTTAGGGCAGAGTAGGTCGTGAGGTAAGGGGTCAGGAGAGGAAGTTTGGTTAGTTGTAGGGGATTGGGAAAGTGGTTAGGTGAAATGGAGAGGTTGGGGTAAGGAGCGACATTTTGAAACATAGGCGAAAAGGGGAGAAAGTCAAATTATGGGTGAAGGTTTTTTAATTTTTTAATTACCCATTTTCAATATTAATTTTAATTTTATGTTCATGTGTGATAGTTTTTGCGACAGATAAGTCCAGGTTAAAAAATCCTGGTCTTAGATTTATAGTTTCAGTATGGGCTATTATAGCTGATTCGCATAGGCGTCTAAGTCTTTTTCTGTCTGAGTTTTGTTCCTTCATACCTCACATCTCCACCACATTCTGTCGGATTCATTACAATCCTCTTTTCCATATATATATATATATATATATATATATATATATATATATATATATATATATATAATATATATATATATATATATATATATAATCAACCCCACCGCACGAGTAGGACGTGACACAAGGTCAATTTCTTACGTGGAGTTTTGCATTTGGAATGTCCCTTCTCCTAGACTGGTTACTGAGACAATGTTAAAGAGTCCGGTCTGCCCTAATATTTACCGATAACTGGAGGGAGATGGATGTATACCTTTCGCAAGTGTATTAGTGCTATGTGAAATGCAAACAGCCTCGTCCAGATTTTAACTGGGTCGACCAGTCCATTCCCTACGTTTCTAACCATAACACCACGCACCCACAATAGTATAAAAAAAGTATGAAATGTGTTTAAAAAATGAGTCAAAAATTCAATACCCAACAATAAATAAAACAAAAACGTCTTCAGTATAAAACAATCCAAGGGTTAACATGCCGTAAAACCCAACCAACCAACAAACCTTTTCAGAAAATATCTTGTTCCCTATCGTTTCAGTAAAGGCTTCGTAAATCTTAGCTCAAATAGCAAAATGTCTTTAACATGACATAAGTTGTGAAAATTCCAATTTTAGCCGCTTCAGTTATTAAAGATTTATCTGTGAATGTAATATTTGTGTAAAGTCTCTGTCCGTTAAAAGGTTTTGCTCATATACATACAAAAACAATGAAAAAATAGGACATCTTGAAGAATAATCCTAATTTTGATCACGGGGGGGGGGTAGAAATTTAGTCTCGCAGATCCATTATTACTGAATCGTGAGTTGGATTCTTGCAGGAAGCTGTATTAAAATCCCTTGATCATCGCTAGATAAAATCCCTTCATAATCGCCTGGGTAGAAGATTATGATTTATTTAAAAACAACTATTTACCTACAAATTATTCCGATACAAATCACATATATAAAAAAAAAAGATTTAGCATAAATTCACAAGGGTTTATGTGCCATTTAACAAAATAACCTAACCTATAACCTAACCGTAGGGAACGGGCATTTACGTTGGCTGATTCTACGAGTAAATAGACTTGATATTTGACGCCCGTTGCTTTTATCTGACTGTCCCTGATTCTGGTTTCTATAGCAACAAAAATATTCCTACCGTTGGTATCACTTTCTAGCAATGGCAGATAATTAAATATGTTCCCCGTAATTTCGATATTCCCTGATAACTACATTGTAAAATATCAATATCTCAAATAATATAATTGCCTCCTTTTTCTTAGTTGGCAATCGATCCATGTTATCTGCAACTTTGACAATGGTTTTACTTGATTCATTTAATGAACTACATGTCTTTACATTTTATGTTGGTTTTTATTCGTACAATATTCCGACTATTACATCCTTTGGATATTCAAATTAATTCTAAATTACAATTAAGATTAAATTGCATGCATTCGAAAGAAAAAGACAACTTCTTTGTTTGAAATTCACACTATTCTAATTAAACTGAATTTAAATTAAAAGTTCAAAAACTCCCACACGAATTCTCCGGAAATGCTACGGTTAGAGAAAGTCTATGATAGAAAGAAAAAAAAAGTGAAAATAGCAATCTGAAGAGAACATTGAATAAAAATATTTTTCAATCTATTTCATTATTTTATTTCGTCGCTAACTCAGGATGACAGCAATCATAACAAAAATGATAATAAAATCCCAGAAAATAGAAACAGAAAGTAAGGAGGCTTTGGGTTTGGGGCAAAAATATTGGCATTTTCTCATCAATTTCAAGGCTCAGAGAAAACGATGTATGTACCCACCACACACGTGCAGGATGTGACACAAAGTATAATTTTAAAAGGAGTTTAAACGGTTTGAATTTAAAGTTTTCCTTCTAAACCCGTTGCTGTAACAAGTTTTAAAAGCCCAGTCCATCCTACTATTTAACCATAGATGGACGGACAATAGTTGGAGGCTGTGATGTAATGGTTAGAGTCGTCAGAAATGGACTCGTTGACCCGAGTTCAGATCTTTGACGAAGCTACACTTAACATAGCGCTAATACCGCTGGGAAAGGTATGGATCCATATACTCTCCCTCCAGCTATAGGTAAATAGTAGGACAGTGTGTGCTCTTTAGCCTTGGTTAGGCAACCAGTCTAGGAGAAATGAAATGCTGAATTCACACCTGTTAAACTCCGCTTCAAGTGGTCACTACTATAATAGGCTCAGTCCTAATTTCACTAATTCATACCTCTCCCAAGTGCATTAACCCTATGTGAAATGCAGCCATATTCGTACAGGGTTTGAACTCGTGTTGCCGTCTTCGTTTTCCATGATGAAAACTTAATATACCACGAGCATTTGTAAAAGGCGACGTTGAGGGGGGTACCAAATGTAATTGGTTAACTTAGAACAGTCCCCACCCAAAGTGCTGGAAAAACCACCAGTTAAAATCGGTGTGAAAACTCAATAAGATAAAAATAATAAAATATCGTTTTCCTACGGTATAACTTTGATTTCACTAGCTCTCCCTCCAGCTATAGGTAAATAGTAGGACAGTGTGTGCTCTTTAGCCTTAATTGGGCAACCAGTCTAGGAGAAGGGAAATGCTGAATTCACACCTGTTAAACTCCGGCAACACTTAGAACAGTCCCCCCAAAGTTCTGGAAAAACCACCAGTTAAAATTGGTGTGAAAACTTGATATGATGAAAATAATAACAGATCGTTTTCCTGCGGTATAACATTGGTTTCACTATTCTTCCCTGATTTCTACGAAACTTTCACAAATTCACTGGTGGTGCAATTTTTATCGTTGTAGGAAATGGACACGGTGACACGAGTATAAATCCTGAACAAGACTTGTTGCATTTAACATTGCGCTAACACCCTTGACAAACGTACGCATCTAACTATTTCCCCTTCAGCTATGAATAAATACTAGGTTAAAATGGACTCTTACCCGAAAATAGATACTTTGTAAGGCATAATTGGGGTATATTTGAACCCTCATATCTCCGTCAATTCTCAAAATAGAATGATTTCCTTGGTACCATTTTAATATACGCATCAAAATCTATCAGAAAAAGCTGATAAAATCGACACCTAAAATTTACACGAAAATAAGTGATTAGCAGGACTGTCTGAGGGATTTTAAAGGTTCATAAGTCCGCTCATTTTTCGAAGTGAGCGCTGTCTTTGGTATCAATGCAAATCGGTTAAATTCCGCTAAAAAATGTTCTTTTGTCGCATTCTACTCGTGCGGAATGGTTAGTAAATACAAACTTTTACAAATAAAGTGGTACCTTGAATTTAGCGTGTTTCCCATATCACGAGATTTCGAGTTGTCACTCGGTCGATATTTTGCTTTGTGTTGAGAGCTAACATTTGAGGTACGAGCGAATTACAGATACGCTTATATTAATAAGTTCACTAAAAACGTTTAAGTTTCCAAATTTATTAAGCCTAAGAAAAATATTATTTGTAAAATTATAAACATTAAAACATATTACAGTACATCATTTATCAAATTCTATTTTATTATGTTTTTATACAATACAGTGCTATTTTTCGTATAAAAAAACGTAACAAAATGAAAAATAATGTGTTTTTGTGGGAGCTGGAGCGGATTAATGGCATTTCAATTTATTCCAATGGGGATGATTGATTTGATATACGAGGAGATTGAGTTATAAACCAAACGAATTAAACTTGAAAGTCAATGTGATAAGGATTATCTCTGGAAAGTCTTTAAAAAAATTCTATTGAGCCAAGATTATTTGATTTTTTAAATCTAATATAAGATTGCATTTTATGTGAGGAAAACATGAAGAATTCCTACAACCGCCATTATACAAGACTTAAGGAAATGTCGTTAAAATATTTAATTTCTAAAAAAATGACAAAAGACTAAGTAATTGATGACGAACTAAATATATTTGTATGTATAAACTCAGCTCAGTAATCGTAGAATATAGATTAAAAAAAGGAACAATATGATAATAATATATTAATACGGTTGTTCCTAAATCTTCCGTCCGTCATCAATCTGCAATACCTCTGGTTAAAAATCAGACTGTCCATATTGTTCAAGATGCAATGCAAAAATGTAAATGCAGATCATCTGGTGTCGCTTATTCACAGATTTCTTCTTTTTATTTCACCCAATTTAAAAATAAAACATTCGAAATGGTCTTGCATCACTTAAATATTCAACGTAAAATTAAAATAAATTGAAAAAAAGTTACATGTAATATTGAAATTGTGAATTACGGAATATATTTTGGTAATTTCCGGCCCAACTTAGATATTTTCCGAGTCGTGTGTTGTATATTGTACAAACGGAAATAGGAATTTCCGGTTAAATTAAACAAAGAAAAGACGAAAAAAATGACAAAGGACTTTTTTCCCGGTAAAAGCGAACAAAGAAGTTAAAAAACGGAAGCGAGGCTTTCCGGTCAAAGAAGCCGGGAGAAGATAAAGAAATATATAACAAATGCCCGTTATCAGGTCAAAAGATAAAGTTGCGTAGGAGTACCTATCAATATAAAAGGCCTGAGGGTTCGCGCCGACTAGAGTCAGACAGCGGACGGTGAACAGAGCATAAGGAGTGACCGTCGACACGGTCCGTCGCGGCCAAGGGCGGTGAGATGCCACCAACCACCCCTTTACCTCACCATCTCAGCAGTAGTAGTAGTCATTGTCAGCGCTCGCCACCCACCACCCGATGGAGAGAAATAAAGTCAACTCCTAGTATACACATGTGTTGTGGTTTCTTAAGTCCGACTGCATACTTCGCCACGTGATATACATACCCACAACATATACTAACTACACAATTCAGCAGCGTGAATTGGAAGCCACTATATAACATATAGAATTTGATGCCAGTATACAACACGTGTTTTTTCTCGGCAAATTAACATAGATATTCTAAACGCCTCCCCACAGATTTTTATCGGCAAGTCAATGTAACTATTTTTACAACCACTATTTTAAGAAATAGTAAGAGTTAAATTAAGATTATTATACATTTTACATATTGAACTATTTTTCAAATAACTTTTAAGTAAACATATCAAACATTGTAATCATTGAATTATCATACTGTGGTCTATCCGCAGGTCCTGCTAGTAATAATAATTATACATTATCATGAATAACCCAACAGTAAAAATGGATAAGAAAGTTGACTTCCTAAATAAAACCACTTAAAATGTCTGAATCCTCTTGGATACGCTTATTTCATCTTTGAGTAGGAGTTGGAAAGTAAAGAGAATTTACCTTGGGGAAAGAAAACAGTTTTGAATAATCAGTTTTAATGTCACGGCGAATAAGATTTCTTAAAAGCCGTCTGAAACTACTACGATTTGCAAATATCATTTTAAAACGAAAAGTCAGCATATTTACTCTATTTTTAGTCATTTCATTATGTTATATAATGTATAGAAAACAGAGTAACTTCTATATAGCAGGTTGAGTTAAAGTCAGAACGTTAATAGTAGTCTGAAAGCTTTTTGAAAAGAAAGAGAACTTAAAAGGGGGATCGTTAACATATATTAATTCGCTTATAGACACAGTTATCAGATGATATGAGATTGGATATAAGTAGCAGTAATTGTTATTATTTATATATCTAGGCAAATTAATAAATATTACAGACACACGCACATGCATGCACACACACACACACACACACACACACACAACACACACACACACACTTATACATAAGTGTGCGTGTGTGTGATATATATATATATATATATATATATATATATATATATATATATAGTTCAATGAGAAATCAAAACAAATAAAAGTTTTTGCTTTTATTTATTTAATTACGGGAACGGTATTACATATATTATATATATATATATGAAAAGTTGTCTTGTTACTGTGAGGTGTGATGGCTCCACGGGGCATTTAGAATGTATAGATCCAATATTAAACACACGTGATATATATATATATATATATATATATATATATATATATATATATATTATATATATCACGTGTGTCCTTTGCAGTTCCAACAGCGAACTACAACTGCAGATTCTCGAGTCTCTTTTAATCTCCCGCACTCAACCCTTCCTGTGCGTTCAGAAGCAGTCCCAACAACTACTCCTTTTTGGCAGTTCAAGCCTCAACTTATCAAACGGGGGCACTCGTAATTTTCGAACCCCCCCCCTCGTGAGTTGTAAGTTTCGTAATTTTACGAATTCTCTTGTCTTATTGAGAAAAAAAATTTTTTTTCCCTTTTTCTCACTGCTTTCTGACTTTTCCGTTGTCTACAACAAAAAAACTAAACTATATCTCCATCTTTCAATGAAATTTTTTCTCTGAGGAGCATTGATCGAAAAAAAGAAAATCATTTCTGATATTAAAATCTAACTAGGGTACCCTTTCTTTTCTTTTTTTAAAAAAAAACACAATTTATTTTACAACATGCATATGCTTTTTCCGCGTCCTTTTTAAATTCTGTACTGTAAATAAACTTTTCATATATATATATTATATATATATATATATATATATATATATATATATATATATATATATATAAGGTTGTGTTAATGGGAGCGACAAATAAGTGCTCATCGATTCACTAAGATTAAAAATCCAACATAATAAACGCATTCATTATATTTTTTTTTCTCGATTTTTTTAGCCATACATTTAATAGGTATTCCCGCCTAATTCATTATTAATTAATTAATTTTCAAAATTAGGTACGACTCCAATTAAGCACTTATTCTCCCAAAAATTATCGGCAAAAAGCCATTCCAAAACAAACAGTGTTTACATATATATTATATATATATATATATATATATATATGTATATATATATATATATATATATATATATATATTTATTGCCATTTCTGTCTCGGAAGACTATAAAATAGTTTTTGCGTCCCTGAAGTTACAGCACCTCCTATGACTGTATAGTCCCAATGTTCAAAAAAACTATCGACCACAGATGCCGCATGTGAATGCTGTACCTGAAGATATTGATGTGCTGGTGTCTTGTTGCCGCTGCTTTCTTCTGGACCTCCTAGCTTCATGGTGTTGTGCCAGGGTGACCTCAGACATGAACAGTCCGCTATAGAGAGGCTGCCGCCACCGAAGGCGGCCATGAGCCAAATCTTCCCAGCTGGAGGGACAATGCCAAAGTACCTGAAATCGTTCTTGCAGACCTCCTTGAAACACAGCTGCGAGCCACTAATCTGTCTCTTACCAGACGAAAGCTCTGCATAAAGGGTATCCTTCAGTATCCGTCCATCATCCACACGGTGGACATGATCCAGCCATCGCAGACGACACTGTCTCAGTAGAGAACACAACCTGGAGAGTTGAACTTTCTCTAGAACTGCTAGGTTTGTGATCATGTCCCTCCAGGTGATGCCCAGTATAAGTCTGAGGCAGCGAAGGTAAAACCCATTTAACCGCCCCTCTTGGTGGGAGTACAAGGTCCATGTTTCACTTCCATACATGAGGGTGCTGGTAACACATGTCCTATAGACTTGTACCTTTATACAGACAGTGAGTTTGATGTTGTCCCACACTCGCTCTTTGAGCTTCCCAAAAGTTGGTATTTCTAATTTATTATGATTATGCCTCAAAAAAATGTTTTTTTCTTCTGAAAACATAATACATTTTGCAGACCTTTTTTATAAAATATTGAATTTTCTCCCGTTGGAACCAGAACAACATTTTTTATATATATACGTATATACATATATATATATATATATATATATTTATGTATATATATACATGTATACATAGACATGTATTTAAACGCGCATGCGCACGCACGAACACTCACACACACACACGAACACACACACACACACACACACAAAACACACACACACATATATATGTATATATATATATATATATATATATATATATATATATATATATATATGTGTGTGTGTGTGTGTGTGTAACTTTTTTTTGTTGCTGACGGCGTATGAGTGACCAACAGTTCAGTTAAAGATATGATCCGCTAGACTGCTTACAAAAATTATATGAATTATTTGCTGAAGACCTGCGTTGAACCAGCTACACTTTTTGGAAAACTTCATAGAAAAAATTGCGCATCTCTATGTCATAGATTTTCTATACAACACTCCTCGGGTTTTGAATTAAGGTTTTTACTTTTTCTAAAATGTTTACATTGTCAAGCTAAAAAGAATTAGAACCATGTACGATATACATATATTTAATCATTCAATACATATTAGCAAAAATACGCACTGTCTTGAAGCAAGAATTTAAATTTTAATGTATTTGGATAATATACTAAATTAGAAATATTAAAGAAATTAAATAAGAACGCTTATAAAATTATTACTCTTATTCTAATTTTATTTTAATTGAATTCTATAAAAGATTGTACAATACATTCCTTATAATGCATTTGAGGTTAAAATAATAAGGAATAAATAACACCAAAAAATCATTAATTAAATGGGTTTTGTTAAAACCAGTAGGCAAATCATCCACACCATATGCAATGTAAACCTTTATTTCTTTGTGATATCAATATATTATATATATATATTATTATAGATAATATATATATATATATATATATATATATATATATATATATATATATATATAATATATAAGGCAAGACAAATAGCATTTAATAATATTCAAAATTAAAGTATTACGTTAAACTTATTTGAAACAGGGGGACAATAACTCTTCCCATCATTCTCGGTTAATTTAGCTATTTAACTGAATTAGACCAAAAAGAATAAATGTACAGTTATTTATATTTGTTAATATATTTCTTTTAATATGTATTGACGAGGTGTTTGTTTATATTTATTAAAATAAAAACAATTTGAAATCAATAATATCAAGAAAATATTTATCAAAATCACATTTTTAAGATCAATACACGAAAACAATCTATATTGGAAACGTTGCTATAGCAGTCATGATGCATATAGCAGCCCAAAATGTGTAGTGAACAACAACAACAACAACAACTTCATTTCAGAAATAGACAAATATTTTGTAGTATGTATTTACCAAACTGACCGTTATGGACAGGAGGTGATTCAAGATTAATCTTTAGACAAAATAAAACTGTTTTCGTTCTTTTTTACCCAAGTTTAAAGAACCCAGTCCAGTGATGCTGATAGCTTTTTTTAAAATTCAGTGCGTCCTGAGACACGGATTTGATTTGAATGAGTCTCTGGGAAATTTGATGGGTCCCAAGTAAAGTTTCTCAATAAATTGCAGAGTTTTTATCTATGAACAACTATAGCCGTCTAGGCTATAGTTGTTCCTTGTACTCTATTCAGTGTAATTGGTTTCTAAGAAAATATTGAAATGGATTTACATTTAGCTAGAAACGGCGGGCGAAGAAAAATACTGGGACGCATGGGTACGATTTTTTTGTGTCCTTTTAGATTCTTATGCGTCAGTGACGCAGAACGCGTACCTATCTGCCAGTATATCATACTGTTTTCACGTTACTGGAAGGGACATACGATTTCATGCCTTTCTGAAGGGCATTAGCAAGAAGTGAAACAGTTTCTTTCAGAATTTTAACTAGGTTCAATGATTCCCTTTAATACGACATTAACCGTTAGGCAAGCGCGCATTATATGCATAGACGT
>CM042144.1:27509289-27614289 GCA_023376005.1 Doryteuthis pealeii
TTCATGTGTCTTTATGTGTGTTGTCATAGATATATTTCCTTCGTGGGTTGATTGCATTTGGACTGCGTACGACTTTCGATGCCTTAACAGGGGGTCACTTCTCTTTAAATCTGATAGCTGCTAAGCGACTAAGTGAAAAACTCAGCAAGTAGTCTTTACGTTTCTTATGTATCTGGTCTGATCACCTCTGTCATCAACCCATTCTCATCTGCCTTGATATGGCCAAGGACAGCTTCGTATATATCCTATAATCGTAAATTATTCATAATTATCTTTTTAGCAACACAAGAATTCACCATTTCTATTTTTCCGACGAAAATAAAATAAACACTGAATGATATTCAACTGGTGTCCGGCCCGATTGATAGCAGCATTTTTAAGATCTCAATTCTATTCGTAATTAATTTGTTAACAAAACAATATTTCTCCACCAATTTTCTCATCCTTGAGAAAACACCTGGTCTGATATCAATCCCAGTTTGGTTTGGTTTGTTTTATGGCATACCAACTTCGGTGGATCATTTAATGCCGACAAAGTTTTGAAATAACTTCATTTACAATGGATACTCAATTTTTTTAATAAACTAATGTTTTTCTATTTAACCAATAGATGGGACCTTAACTGGTGTTACCACTCCAAGTCAGAGTGGACCTGGGAGTAGACCTGTTCAAAAATCAACTTTTTCCTTTTTTCATACCCTCCTGCACGGTTTCCCATGCTTTTTGACATGGAAAAGCCGAAAATCACAACCATTTTGAGGTAAAATGTCAGGAACCTTTGCCTCATTGGACCTCAAGATATTAAGCCCCCGATAGTAGAAAAGTGCCAAATTTTGCCTTCTGCCAAACAGTTTTTCACCTATAACTTTTGTTACAATTGGGATAGAACAACAAACTGGGTATCAAATTGAAGCATTTGTAATACTCTTTCTGTAAAAATAATCCAAGTAAACATTCAAGAAAAAAAAAGACACATCATATTCTGAAAAATATCAAAATTTCATAAATATTACAATCTTGACATCAGAAAATGTGGGACAAAGACCCTAAAAATTATTTTCAAGAGGCAGAAAAGTCTATTGTCCTTGTCAGAAGGACACTTCAGAGTCATATTTTCAGAGTTGGCTTCTTGAAGCTATCAAATCGCTCATGGTTGTATTCCACAGCTTGAAGAAGATACTCTCTTTGCTGAGAATCTGTGGTAATGATGTTTGCAAAATCACTCATCATCTTGACTCCCCGCTCAGCGATATCATTTACTACTTTTACATTGCTGACATATTCCAGGACCTTGCTGTAGTTATCACTCCTTGGATATGTTGCTACAGGTTACAGAAGCCAGTCAGACTCAATGCCAAGGGTGTCAAGCAGAAGATAACACTCTGGACCAACCAGATCAGCCAGAGTCGTCTTGGCTGTAACCTGAGGAACACAGGTTTCCTTGTCTTGCTCAGTAGCAGCATGAACGTCTTCATAGAATACAAGTTTCTGGCCATCCACCTGGCCTGATGAATGGTTGCATTGTTAGACCTGTTCAAAAATCCACTTTTTCCTTTTTTATACCATCCTGAACAGTCTCTCATGCTTTTTAGCCTAGAAAAGCCGAATATCACAACCATTTTTGTCTAAAACTTTGGGAACCTTTGTCTCATGAAGCATGAAGTTCTATTATATACACATTTTTGAGGTTTGTTTTCACCTATTTTCCCACCAATAAATTGGCATAAGCAGGATAAAGCAAGTAATTAGATGCTGACTGAAACATCAAAATGCATAGAAACGGTTATGGAAATATCACATGTGATTTTTACAGACAAATTTAAATAAAACCTGTAAAAAAGTTTTGTGTTGACAGAGTACTAGTACTCTATTAGAGTACATTCGACAGGAAAAAGTGTAACATGCAGTCTAGTCAATCTGAATAATTTACTTCACTCTAGTCACAAATTCACAATGGTTTTACCATGTTTGCTGCAAACCTGTTGAAACCTGCAAATGAATCCAGAGATAATTCACAAAATAACTTCACTATGACATTAAGCAAGGAGTTGGTTGATATCTCAGAAGCTCCATCTGTAGTCCATAGACAAGCGTTACGCCGACCTGCTACTAGATCTGCTGCAGAAACCTTCCTGGTCGGATACCCATCATCCAGCATCTGTGGTTCTCAGTTACCCACCAAGAGACAGGCCTTCCAGTACTTCCTCCATCTCCAGAGTTTGCCAGGAAATGTATGGAATCCTGTACTTTAAGACCTCGCCAATGAAACATTGGAGGTTATCATCCCATTCTGGCAGATGGCTAGGATTAAGACCATGAGCAAGTACAATGCAGCCATTCATCAGGCCAAGTGGATGGCCAGAAACTTGTATTCTATGAAGATGTTCATGTTTGCTGAGCAGCTGGAGTACGAGGAAACTGTTATGAAGCTGGAACGCCTCAACCTCTTCCTAGGACTGTTCTATACACCCATGTGGATGACATCTACACTTGCTGCAGTTGCTCCTGTAAGTGATCTGCAGTTCATGAAGGACATGAAGTTCAAGAGAACAGATCCAGACATTGTTCAGACAGTGCTACAAAAAACTTGAAAACCACAGGTACCTGACACAGAAGATTGTGCCGTTCGCTCTCTTCGGTAGCAGACTCAGTGACAAAGAGAAGCAAGATATTGCTGCCAAGCTGCTTGCTACTGAGAAGCCAAATAGCTTCAGACAAGGAAACCTGTGTTCCCTCAGGTTACAGCCAAGACGACTCTGGCTGATCTGGTTGGTCCAGAGTGTTATCTTCTGCTTGACACCCTTGGCATTGAGTCTGACTGGCTTCTGTAACCTGTAGCAACATATCCAAGGAGTGATAACTACAGCAAGGTCCTGGAATATGTCAGCAATAATATGTGTGTTGTAACTAGTGTATCAGAGTTAACAGAGAAAAAATGATAAGAAACACAACTAGTATTAAGGATATGGAAACGGTTTACCACGCAAATATACAAGGAGAACAACAATTGCTAGGTTCAGTTAAGAAGTCCCCTGAGATTTCGTTATTTCTTTCTCCGAAGTTTCGTCAGACATTATTTATGGGAAAAACAGACGATTCCATTCTCATGATTTAGGTACTACTACTACTACTACTACTACTACTACTACTACTACTACTACTACTACAAGAAGAAGAAGAAGAAGAAGAAGAAGAAGAAGAAGAAGAAGAAGAAGAAGAAGAAGAAGAAACTGCTGCTTCTGCTTCTCTACTTCTTTTTTTTAACAAAGTCGTGTTTTCATACGATGAGAATTGCCTTTAGATGTAAGCTCCAATATCTTATCAAAATGTCATTTTTAATATCATATATTATATCATAACCTTTAGATATAAGTAGTATAGAATATTACAGGATTTTCCAGCAGAAGCCAAAACAGTATTACACACACACACACACACACACACACACACACACACATATATATATATATATATATGTTGTATAAAGGCATTATTGCTTTTACATACATTATGTATAAGAAAAACAGACGATTCCATTTTTAATAATTATGTACTATATGAGAAATATGCAGGCACCAAACTTACGTCATCATCTCTGCTTTTTTTGAGACGCCTGAAACACGACATATTCAAGTTGAATCGTTCACTTAATATATATATATATATATATATATATATATATATATATATATATATATATATATATATATATATAATCCAAAACCCCAGAGAAGAAATCTTCCTTAGGACACAAGAGTTTTATTTAAAATCATGTCGCAGTTAGAGAGATCAATGTGCACCTAATGTTAGAGCCACAGAGCAAATATATAATGCTAAATCTCTAAGTCATTTGTTATTTCTTTGCTATATATATATATATATATATATATATATATATATATATATATATATATATATATATATATATATATTTCCGGTTTAGGAAATATAGCGATTATTCTGCCTTCTATTCTTGGAAGCTGCTTGTGGACCAGCGGTAGCTGCTTAAAAATAAGTATAGCTGCACTGATGAGGGGTAAATCCCGAAACGCGCGTCTGTAGATTGCTTTATATATATATATATATATATATATATATATATATATATATATATATATATATATATATATATATATCAACACCTCTCTCTCTCTCTATATATATATATATATATATATATATATATATATATATATATATATATATATATATATATACCAACACCTCTACACGGAAGTTATACTGAATTCAGTGTCGTCGAGTATTTGAACTCTGCTCGCCGAGACAATTTTCCTACAATGATAACCATTACAAAACGCGCCTCTATATTGTAAGAACGCGTAATATACTTAGATTACAGTAAATTAATACACATAGGGTTTGAGATACAGTGGGGAAAATAAGTATTTAAACAAAAGTTCACTTGGATAACATGAACACCATCCCAACCATTAAGAATGGTGGTGGAACATAATGCTTTGTGGCTGTTTCTTTGTTAAGGGGGCAGGACGACTACATCGGATCGAGGGAAAGATGAATGGGGCTAAGTTCAGGGAAATCTCATTGCCTCAGCCAAGACATTGAAAATGGGTCATGGTTGGGTATTCCAGTATGACAATGACCCAAAATGTACGTCTAAAGCAACAAAGGAGTGACTCACGAAGTCCATTAAGGTAATGGAGTGGCTGAATGAGTCTCGGATCTTAATCCTTTAGAGAATCCGTGGAAGATGAAACTTCGAGTTTCCGGTCTGCAAAAACGAGTGGGCCAAAATCCTCCCCCCCCACCTCCTGGGATCTATAAAAACTTGGTAACCAATTCCAGGAAACGCCTGGCTACTGTGCTTGCCAACAAAGGTTTCTTCATTAAGTACTGAGTTATATTTTGCTATGGGGTGAAATACGTTTTTCTTCCCAATAACATACAAATAAATGTTCAAAAATTGATATAATGTGATTTTCTGAAATGTTTTTTTTTTAATATTCTATCACTCACTTTCAATACAGACCTACACAGAAAATTATACACCATTCCGTTTTTGTAAAGTGGCAAACTTAAAAAATCAGCTGGGGGTGAAATACATATTTTCCCACAGTAGGCGCAGGTTCTGAATTCAGAGGTGTATCAACGGTACTCAGACCCTGTATTAATATACTGAACCTTCTCTTTCGACATTAATTAATACTGGCGTGTATTGTTGAAAGAAGATACACTAGTATGAGTTACACAAATCTCAAGGTCTCAATTTTGATAATGTTTATTAGAATATTTACTACTTCTTGGAGTACATATGCTCCACCGAGGTCAAAACAAGCACTGTCCTTATGGTTATTGCAATTTTGTAATCTTACATTATATTTATTATGAATTGTCTACCGAAATTATAATCCTATATCATCTATCCTTATATTGAAATGCGCAATTTTCGTCTGTTCGTATCTTATCTCGAAGATATTATCTTATATTAACTAAAATTCAGTTTTCTATTTCAATTTCGATAAATACACTGGCGAAAAATAAAAAGGCTTCACAATAAATATGCCTTTAAATTTATCAAGATAATGTAGCTGGATTGGGGAGGGTCTTTGTTTAATGACATATCAATCTTCGCGGGTTATTTACTGCCAAAGCCAACCTTATAGAAGAACAGTGGGAGTACTATTTAACCCATATCTGGGATAACTGGATTACAGCAATTGATCACAAATACAGATTAATCAACGATCAAGCTTCCAAATTTAAAAATGTTTTAACGGAACTCAAACTCCTTGCATTTACTGTATAGCTGTTGGGTTGGTAAAATTACGTTTATTCCTGTGTGGGAGGTTAAGTGAGGGAGAGCCTTTCTGTGACTGGATATAGCAATCACGTAATGTGCCGAGAAGTTTTGGCGCAAATACCAAAAATCAGTAGACATATTCCTGACTAGTTCCCAGGGTGCACGTCGACCAGAAATTTTCTCCAAGAAATGGCTAAATCAAAAGATACGATATATTATTTCCATCACACCAGTAAGTCTCTCAAACTTGACTCTATTGATAAATTGTTAGATTTGAACTAAGTTTTAATTCATTTATATCTTGTTGTTAGTCTTAGAATTAAATGCTATACTAACATTTATATAGCCATTGGTATATAATAGAGCAGATTGGGCTCTTTAGTTTTATCAATGCAATGCGTTATGAAAGATATGGGTTTACCCTTCTCTAACGTTAATGGACAATTCATCTTATACGAAGAATGGATATGGCGAAAAATAAGGTGGGAGTCGCAAAAAGGAGGTCACTAAGAACCCAATAACCGAACGGAAGGTTTTAAGTTATTAACATGGACAGAAGCAGGCAGGTGCTGATGACTCGAACTTGGATGTATGAGCCCCTCTGAGTGAAGGATGCCACGAAGTCAAGAATCATGAATTGATGGGAAGCTGCCACGAAAAGTCGGAACAAGATAAATTTACCACAAAAAGTTAAATGTTTCTATGTAAATTGAACTTGTTACCATTGTATGATTATATAATAATTGAAGATGGTTTTCAACATCAGTGGCTAATACCACTTCTTATAATATGTTAGGAGGCCTCAGAAGGGCCACCGAGCGCATCTGAATTTATATACATACAACATACAATACAAAACACTTAAGATGAAAATCCTAAGTGAAAAGAGTCATTGAAGAGTTAAACGAAAGGATAAAAGTCCCACATCAAAAGGTTGTACTTTGTACAGGAGCCACGTGGTGGTCATCTTCATGCAGATATGGGAGTGTAAAAAGGCTGGGGTACGACAAGAAGGTTCCTGATTTCGAAAAGAAGGTTCCTGAGTTCGAAAAGAAGGTTTTCGAGTTTGAGAAGGCTCCCGGGTCCGACAAGAAATACCTGAAGTAGATCGGAGGACACATCGACCGAAACGTTGTATAGATGACAATAAAGAGGAGGACAATAATTCGAATAATACAAATAATACAAATTATCAAGCCTAAAAGAATTAAGAGAAATACGCCAGAATTGTTGTAAAATTGTTCTTGTCTGTTGCGTAATGGTAATCATCCTTTTCCCTTAACGATTGACTTGTTATTTACAGTCGATTGAGTTTATCGTTATACAAAATGGGCAAAGTCCATTTTGAATATTACACTTCAAAAATAACTAAAATATTTCAGTAATTTTTTTCTGCAGACAGAGGTTATAAATCGCATATCTTAATGATAATCCGGGCTCTTGGGAGGTCTGGGAAATAAATTATAGATAGCACATCTTTTGACCTTTTCAGAGAGAGAGAGAGAGAGAGAGAGAGAGAGAGAGAGAGAGAGAGAGAGAGAGAGAGAGAGAGAGAGAGAGAGAGAGAATAAAATGGAAAAGAAAAGAAAATAATATAATTCAATCGAATAAAAATAACGGTAGCTTTAGTTAAACTAACTAAAAGTTACAAAATAACAGATAACATAGCCCTAAGTGGTTGACACCCGTTGAAGACCAGACAAGGAAATATGGAGGAAAACAGAACAAAAGAATTTCTAATAGATAAAATAGTGAAACTGTAAACTAATTTTTGAAGAAAGAAAGTTTCTTCATAAAAAACAGTCTTTAACAAGGAAGAACTAAATTGAGTTACAGTCGACTACTCTCCATGGCTTTGCTTTTGTTTATTATATTATAGCCTTCCATACTCAATTTCTCTGATGGTTTAGCCGAGGCCAAAAGATAACAAGTTGGTTGGTTGGTTGAGTGGTTAGATTTTACGGCATTTCAACCCTTGTTGGGTTATCTTATGCCGAGGACTATTTGTTTTATTCATTCTTGGTAGATATTTGAACTTTTGAAACAATTTTTAAACACATTTCTTAAATTCATTTTTCTATTCAACCCATAGATGAGATCCCTCTAAATTTGGCTACCTGTTAACCGTGGGTGTCAACCCGTGATGTTCAAGGACGTTATCCTAGTGGCTGAGCAGTCCATGACAGGCAACACTCCACTTTGGCACTTAACTAGGCTAGATAGCCGATCAGAGAGAAACCCTCTTATCAATCGACTGGTCACGTCAAGCCCTAGCACCTATATAATTATCCCAAAACTATTGCCCTTATGGCAATCATCTAGATCTTTTTATCATATATGTGCTATTAGGAAGATTGTGGCTGAGCGTTTTACTGTCCTTGGTTCTTCCAGTTCTGGACCTGGGAGTAATGTTGATGAAGGGGTACTCTACACTCTAGAGAGTGTAGAGTACCCCTTCATCAACATTACTCCCAGATCCACCCTGACCTAGAGGGCAGTACCTGTAAGAGTCCATTCTATGGTTTAAATAGAAAAGTTTAGTTAAAAAACGTGTTTAAATATTGAGTTTTAAAAACGTTTTCTATACCCATCAAGAATTAATAAAATAAAACGTTTTTGGTATAAAATAAGGGTTGACACGCCGTAAAATTCAATCGATCAATCAACAATATGAAATACAAACAGCCTCGTTTAGAATTTGAACTCGAGTAACCTTGTCCATTTCTTGAGGTAATAAGCATTACACACCCATCAAGTTGTAAGTGCTAACAACAATTTAAGTTTTTTTTTCTTTTATAAAATAAAACCGGCATCGTTTTACATTACAAGTTTGGATGTTTGTAATCTTAGAAAGGATTCATACTATTCTGTGTTATCTCTTTTAATGCTTTCAAATACAATGGCCATTGTGCTGGATGACCTTCCCGGTCAATTGCTACAGGCAACATTAACATATAAAAGATTTGTCAAGAAAATTAAAGTATCGATTAAAGCCAGTGATCGATGAAAAGAACAGTAAGAAGCCATCCACTCTTATGAACTAAAACCGTACGAAGAGCAACGGGTGTCAGGACTGACGAATAGCTAAACCTTATCGCTGCTGTTATTCGTTTGATTAAATAAATGTCGTTTGAACTTTTAGTGTCCTGAATTATTAAATGCCCATCGAGCATAGAAAGAATGGTTGATTATAGAATTAATGCCCCTTAACTTACAACTCATGAGATGTATGAATAAGACGATGTGATAGAGAAGATCTTTACAAGGTATTGACATGAAGACGAGCAAAGAGGGAATTAGTTGCATAGTGGCTAACGTGCTGCACTGTGACAATGTATTTTGCGAGTTCGAACTCCAGTTGCGCTATAACGTTTACTTTCGGACTAATGCCCTTGAGAAATGTATGGAACTCCTAATCCCTCAGATATTTATTAAATAGTACTACTAATGATCATCCACCAGAATGGCTTTGTCATTAAACGCTGATATACTATTATAAAAAGTTAAAAAAAACAAGATGAAGAAAAACACTTGGCGTTTGTTTGATATAGTTATTTACTAAGTTTAGCGTAGATGTCGCACAAGGCCGTACGTATAGGGCACCTAGTGAGAATCGAACTCACTTTTCTTTGTTATAAAAGTATTAGTAACGAATCCACTGTTATAACATTAAATCTTAATATTTTATAAAATGGGTACAAATTAGATAGTATCTCATTTAAAGACCCAAGGCTCATTAAGATTAAGTTCAAATCAAATTCTCACTCTCTTTTTCTCTCTCTCAATCTCTCTTTCTCTCTCTCTCTCCCTCTCTCTCTCTCTCTCTCTCTCTCTCTATATATATATATATATATATATATATATATATATATATATATATATTGGTGTGTGTATAATAAAGATGTAATGCCCTATAGAGGGTAATAATGTTGATAACTCAAAGAATTTCGATGCCAAAAAATATAGAAAATAACCAAATGTACTTACATTTAAGAGCTTTGGAATTGAGGCTTCCTCAAAAATCATTTTGCATAGCCATTGGGACTGTTCAAAAATGCTAGGCCTCAATTCCAACGCTCTTAAACCATTCACCATTTCGGCACTCCCCATTCCAGATCGGCTGAGAAAGTCTGTGCATACAGACGAAACGTACCACCCTGTGACTTGTTTTGAGTTGATCATTTCTTGACCACTTTCCTTCTATCTACAGCATATCGTCGGATCCTAAACCCATCCACCCTTCCTTCATATATATATATATATATATATATATATATATTGTAGTTTGCTATATTTCTTAATAAAAATAGCCCAATTCGGTTCTTGGTCTAATAATCATATAAGTGAGAATGTGTCAGTCACTAAGCACATTTAATTCTGTGTATATCTTATTCTAATTTAGTTCTTTCTCTCTCTCTCTCTCTCTCTCTTCTCTCTCTCTCTCTCTATATATATATATATATATATAATATATATATATATATATATATATATATATATGTTGTGGAAACTTGATTTTTATTGTCGACGGTGCAACGTTTCGGTCTCTTATTAGACCATCTTCAGGACTTGAATATAGTTCTTATTCCAATGATGGAAATTCTCAAAATGCTGAAAGCGGAAGGTCGTCAGTAGGGGGAAGTGTAGTTGGGGGTGGTGAGTGGATTCTTCTTCTCTCTGGAATGGGGAGTGCCGAAATGGTGAATGGTGGTATCACAGGTGTTAGATTGTGGGGATTGGTTAGCTAAAGAAAAGAAAAAAAATCACACCAACATACCAACAACACATATATAACTTAACGACAAATCCAGTTCCCAATCACACATAAACAAAAAAACAATTAAACAGACACACACACACACACATACACATATTTAGCTAACCAATCCCCACAATCTAACACCTGTGATACCACCATTCACCATTTCGGCACTCCCCATTCCAGAGAGAAGAAGAATCCACTAACCACCCCCAACTACACTTCCCCCTACTGACGACCTTCCGCTTTCAGCATTTTGAGAATTTCCATCATTGGAATAAGAACTATATTCAAGTCCTGAAGATGGTCTAATAAGAGACCGAAACGTTGCACCGTCGACAATAAACATCAAGTTTCCACAACATCCCGTGTTTGTCTACTTTTCTCCATATATATATATATATGTGTGGGGGGGAGTCGTGCGTGTGCTCGCGTGTCTGGGGGTTTTCCTAAGCCACAGGTAAGACACACGGTCAATTTTTAAGTGTAGTAAACCAAGACTAAAGAACCCACCTGTCCTGATATTTAGCCATCGATGTGGGGACCAGATATATTCATGCGTTTCCAAAGATATATGTGCGAAGTGAAACGCAATTAGTTTCATTCAGGAATTAAACTTGGGTCACTGTTTCGATTTCGTATGGTGATGACCACCATGCTAAGCACGCCTATGTATGTATTTATCCAACACCTACAAAAGACTAGGATGTGACAAAAGGTAAATTTTAAAGTGTTCTTTGAAAGGTTTTCAATTCAGAGTTTTCCTTCTCCTAAACTGTTTGTGTAACCATGGTTAAGTTTGCGCTACTATTTACCCACAGCTGGAGGAAGAATGGTTGGATAATATTTCACAAAGTATTAGTACTGTATGCCTCCTAAACACATGTGTTTATACATTAATTAATTAGTCAATCATTTATACTAATTATAATATATATCATAATTGGTTGGTATATATATATATATATATATATATATATATATATATATATATATAGAGAGAGAGAGAGAGAGAGGGGGAGAGGGATATATATATATATATATATATATATATATATATATATATATATATAAAGGATATGAAAACACACAATGCTGTTAAAATGAAAATATTTTATATCATATTCATAGCTAATATTGAACAATATTTCGATTTATAAAACTCAATAACCTCTGATGATGATTTATATAAATCGAAATATTGTTCAATATTAGCTATGAATATGATATAACATATTTTCATTTTAACAGCATTGTGTGTTTTCATATCCTTTTATATATACTTATACTGTCGGATTCATTTCCTTACTCTTAACCTATCTATATCTATATCTATATCTATATCTATCTATCTATATATATATATATATATATATATATATATATATATATATATATATATATATATATATATATATATATATATTATGATTAGCCGGGAAGAAAGAAAACAGGCTATATTCTATAATTAGTTTGAGTTGCAAATGAAATAGGAAATTGCTTTCGATATTGTGCTAACAAACATCACGCTACGTTGTGCTGTTAATATAGTTTAACTTGATTCAGTTTAACTGAATGAAAAATTACGTTTAACGAGAGAACACAGTTAGTAATCGTTAAAGAGAAGATAAGGTCATGAAAGCTCTAAACAATATATTGGAATAATATATTAGCCTATTTATTTTCAGCAAAATTAATCGATTTCCTCAGAAGAAAAACAGGCAGTCCCATTAAATATTAATGCGAAAGTTGATCGAAATCTTTTTGAATTTATTTGTAATGCATTTTTCTAAAACAACAAACGCACTAACTTATTTAAAGTCTTGTTTGTGCTTCGTGAGATGTTATAATCTGCAGACACTTGTGAAAACTTCACATTCGTTAGATACTATGATTAGATTTTTTTCGGGGCAAAAGAAAGGAAATAAAGCATTGGAAGTTTGGTTGGTATTGTGCTCATAGATTTTTGTTTTAACTGTTTGCTGCCAAAAGTAAAGTAAATCACATTGTCAAAGGAAACGATCAATATTAACGATGACGTCCACCCCGACCCACCCCCACCCCACACAAAATAAGAAAAATGTTCTAGAGGTGTTAAGCTACCTTCTGACAGGTTGATTTACACAGCCGAACTACAGTACCACCGAAAGTCTGAGATAACATAAGGGGTGGGGGTACCCGTTGCCAAGTCACTAACATGCTGGCTAACGTACTGACTGCAACAAGAAAACCAGTCATGCTATTACTTTCACTTTCAGATAATTCCCTAGGAAAAGGTATAAACCCTCTTATTCCCATCCACCGCTATGTGTGAAATAGTACCACTACTATTCTTGTACAAGGATGTATTTAGCATTAAATAACCTATGAAGACTGATCTACCATTACGCAAAGAACACGAACAAAATGGTGCTACATCCATTTTTTATCTTAATCTAGTCCAGTCAGAGGTAAACTGCAGCCCTAGGGTCACACTTTCTGAATGGTTGGCCTTATTTCACAAGTAAAATCTGATGATGTACCATGTTTTACCCGACCCCTTTCCCTAAAAAGGATACCCTTGCCATATATAGTCATTAGTTAGATTGTGTAGCGTCGTCTACCCTAGATTTATGCCAATCTACTATATGAGTATCGACCTGAAGCCTATCCAGTCTACGCAGCTGACTGACGTATCCATTCTCAGTATTTATTTAAGGGAAGTCCACCACCGGTTTTGGCCAACATTGTTTGTATTTACACAACTACTCCACACGAGTTGGATTTCAAGCGGAGTTTAACAGATTTTAATGCAGAGTTTTCCTTCTCCTAAATCAATTGTCATACCAAGGTTAAAGCACACAATATGCCCAACTATTTACCCATAGCTGAAGCGAGAACAGTTGGATGCATACCATTTCCAACGCTATCAGAGCTATGTAAAATGCACATAGCCTGTGCATGATTTGACCTCGTGTTACCGTGTCCATTTTCAATAACAAAGACTATTACACAACGGGGGCCTCCATTGCTCTTCAGAAGTTAAGGATCACAAAAGAAAAAGATACAATGAATTCGAGAATACAATCTTATGACCGTCTTTATTGGCAATAAACGATGGAAACATTTCAAACCATCCAGCTCAGAATACGCTAACTGTATACCCTGACGAGGGGTAAAAAACCCCCCCCCAAAAAAAAAGGTTTGTCCTGGGTATGACACAAAAGTTCATTTGATGGTGAGACTCCAGTTCTGAATATCTAGGGAATGTGGAGTACCCCATCGTTGCCATTAATCCCAGGATTAGTCTAACCGGAGAATGGTTTAATATAGGGATTAAATTATATGTTTAAACATTATTAGTATTCGATAGGAATATTTTAAGTCATATAACTGTAAATTATTTGTACTAGCAAAAAACCGGGTGGTGTAAAAATAACTTTTTGAAATATATTGCCTGAGGTGGATGGTAAAATTAAATAAATAAAATAAAACGTTTAATGTTATTAAAAAATACCTACTTACTTAAAAAGTATCACATTATCTAGTGATATATTTGTTTTATTTTATGTAGTGGGACCTCCAAAACGTTTCTAAAAAAATCTGATTTAATTATTCAGACTCTGAACTTTTTAGAAAAGTTTAAAAATCGTACGAGTAAAATATATTTCGTTCGGATTTCATAAAATGAAAAACAAACAAACAAAAAACAAAAAACGGAGGGTGCAGGTGGCTCGACCTTGTACAAAATATATTCCCTGATATATTTTATGAAAAAAAAACTCTCTTAAACATAAATTCATCTAAAGATGAACAAATATCAAAATGTTCATGAAAATTTGACTGTTAATTGATTTTTTATTGAATTTCTATAAAAAAAAACTGTGACGAAACCAGTGACGTAGGTTCGGTTACAGACAAAAATGACAGAACCTCCATTAATAGATTAAGAATAGTACGTAAGGATATAAGTGTTTAATAATGATTATTACTAGTTACTTAAAACCATAACTATTAAATAGAAATTATTACTTGAATTCTTAGAATTAGATTGAAATACTTAAAACCTTAAAACTGTGGAAAAATTAGTTGTGTTAAATAGAAATACTTGATCTTATTTAACTGTGTGCAAATTGTGGAGACACCTGGTGTAATGCTTACCGTAGAAGGAAATGGACATGGCGACACGAGTTTAAATCCTGGATGTGGCTGTTTGCCTTTTACATAGCGCTAATATCATTGGGAAATGTATAATCCAACTATTCTCCCTTCAGCTATTGGTAAATAGTAGGAAAAAGAAAGAAAAAAAAGAAAGAGAAAAAGAGAAAAATAAAGAGAAAGACAGAGAAGGGAAGAAAGACAAAGAAAAGGAAAGAGAAAAAAATTAAACAGAGAGGCAAAGAAAGAGAAAAGGAAAGAGAAAGATAGAGAAAAAAAAGAAAAAGTAAAGAAAAGGAAAGAAAAAGGAAGGACAGAGAGAGAGAGAGGGGGGGAGAGAGAGAAAAAGACAGAGAAGAAGAAAGAAAAAGAGAAAAAAGAAAGAGAAAAAAAGAGAAAATATAAAGAAAGACCGTAAAGGAAAGGGAGACAAATAAAAATAAAAATAAAAAAACAAAGAGAAATGCAAAAAAAGAGAAAGGAAAAGAGAAAGAGAAAGAGACAGAAAGATAAAGAGAAAGGGGAAGAGAAAAGAAAAGAGAAAAAGAGAAAAAGTGAGAGAAAAAAAGAGAAAATCAAATAGAAAGATATATATATATAGAGAGAGAGACTCTGTGTGTATATGTGTGTGTGTGTGGTGAGAGAGAGAGAGAGAGAGAGAGGGGGGGAGAAAGAAAAAGGAGAAAAGAGAAGATTAAAAAGAAAAGAAGAAAGGATAACAAAGGATGGTGGAGAGAGAGAGGAGAAAGAGAGAGAGAGAGAAAGAGAGAGAGAGAGAGAGCGAGAGAGAGAGAGAGAGAGAGAGTGAGAGAGAGAGGTTATTTAATTTCAGAAGAATAGAGGAATGCACATTGGAGCAAAGCTGTCTTGAGATAATGAGTTAAATAAAGCCACAGGAGATGAAAATCTTCATTGTGGCAACCCAAGGAACCTGGAAACAATTGCTAGGATGACCTCAGTGACCTAATCAAAGTAGAACGTTGCCAGAATTCATATGAACAAAAAAGAAAAAAGAAAAGAAATAAGAGAAAGACGAGTAGAAACTGAAATTGAGTGGAAGGCAAAGAGGCGAGTATGCAATGAGTGTAGCATCTGCTAAACGGAATTGATAAGATGCCGTCATCTGAACTAATTTTTGCTCATTCATTTTCAACCCTACCACCTCAGTCGGTAGAGTCTCGTACTAGGAACCTCGAGGTTCCGGGTTCGATACCGGCCCTCGCCAACTCAGTGTATGAGTAGCACTGGGATCTGTGCGGTAAAGCTGATGGTAGGTGTGTGTATATATATATATATATATATATATATATATATATATACTCCCGAGGTTCCTAGTACGAGGCTCTACCGACTGAGGTGGTCGGTTTGAAAATGAATGAGCACTGGAACTGGCCAATAAACCCAGTCCTGCCCCTTTAAATCAAGGGGACTGGTGTTGCCCGGAGTATGGCCCCCTGGAATCACGCCGTTATTTATTACTTCAAAGATTCAACGAATCGTTGATGTAATAAATAATGGCGTGATTCCAGGGGGCCATACTCCGGGCAACACCTGTCCCCTTGATTTAAAGGGGCAGGGCTGGGTTTATTGCCCAGTTCCAGAGGCGCTCCCCTTGGAGAGGAATGCCAACACATTTCTTTTTCATCCCATTATCTCTGGTTGCTGGGTGGCCACACATTAAATTGACCTTTGTGTCTGACCGGCATAAGTGGGATACGAGAAACATAAATATATATAACATATATAACATTTTAAAATGGAGGCTCTTGGTCTAATGGTTAGAGTCGTAGGAAATGGACTCGTCGACCCGAGTTCAATTCCTGGACGAACCTGTTTGCATTTCACATGGCGCTAATACCCTTGGGAAAGGTATGAATCCAGTTCTCCCCCCAGCTATGGGCAGATAGCAGAGCAGACTGGACTATTTAACCATGGCTAGGTAACCAGTCTAGGAGAAGGAAAACTCTCAATTCCAACCTGTTAAACTCCACTTAAGAAATTGACCTTGTGTCACATCCTGCTCGTGTGGAGGGTTTGGGATATAACATTTTTTTAAATGATTTCGAACACAAATTACGTCAAACAGTTTTGAAATAGGACGCTATCTAACGACTACAGAAACGTAAATTATATATCTTTTTTCTATCCATATTCATATTTTTCATTATTCTAAAGTTGGAACATAGCATAACAACGATAAACTTATGATGGTCTTATATATATATACCGAAACATTTATATTTAAACTGAAATTTTGAGTGGTAAATAAAAACAAAGTGGATAAAGAAGAGCAGAATGTTAGGTTTTAGTGAAATATTTAATCAATTTGAAAATCGGGAAAATATAAGGTTGGTTATAGGAAGATGCTGATTGGCTTACGAGTCTACAATAAAAGTAAGCGATCAGTAATTTAAGCTGTTTGAAAATTGATTCAGTTTTAATAATAATTGGATTTTAATATAAAGATGATATTTATTATTATATATATATCTATATATATATAATAACATATATTTTATTATATATATATATATATATATATATAAAGTACTGTTGTGGCTTCTTGTGGTAAATCTGTGGGATATACTGAAATAGTCTAATATCAATATCTAAATGTTATATGATATTAAAAATGATATTTTGATTAGATATTGGAGCTTACATCTAAAGGCAATTCTCTTCGTATGGAAACATCTGTTTTTGTGAAATCAGCGCAGCAGCAGCTTCTTCTTCTTCTTCTTCTTCTTCTTTCTTATTATTATTATTATTATTATTATTATTATTATTAGTATTATGAGTAGTAGTAGTAGTAGTAGTAGTGCTAGTAATATTGTCATATAGTACTTAGATAATGAGAATGTATTCGTCTGTTTTTCCTATAATGTCTACCGAAACCTCGAATAAGAAAAAACAAAACCTAAACAAAACGTTAATTACTCAGTTTCCCTATCCTTATTACTCGTTGTGTTTCTTCCCATTATTTCTCTGTTAACTCTGTTAACTCCGATACTCGAGTTACAACAATTATTATGATTATTATTTCACTCTTTTTGAGATTTTCACACCAAGTATAAGCTGATGGTCTTTCATTGTAGTCTGAATGACTGTAAGTTTCCTAAGGTCTCCAGGATTCCTCTGAGTATTCATACCGATATTAACAATGATGATTTTTGGGGTGGACTCAAATCTTCCTCCGATTTTCACTCCCTCTTGTCTGTTTTCTAAACTCTTGGGAACCATTCCAAGTCACCCGGACTATAATTTGTATCAATTCTCTGGCAAGGTCTAGGTATTTGTTTATATTTTCCTTTTCTTTCACCTCCACCCTGTGATGTGCTGGAACGAAAAAACCAACAGTTGACACGGTCAATTTTACTTCTTAATTAATACTTGGTCTGGTCTTCTATTTGGGTTAAGGGGATCTCTGTAGCTCAAAGTCCCAGAGAATGTTATGCGTTTCATTCTCACGAACTGATTATAGTATATACATGCACCATTTTGTCGTATGGTGAAAATCTATTTTCTTGTACAATTTTTACTGGATCATCTTTCCAACTCAGTCGTGCCAAGCCTTGTACTCTCGTTGTGCTAGTTGTGTTGCATATCATACGGGCGGAAGTAGGATTTTCCGTTTAAATCGAAACAAAGAAAAGACGACAAAAATGAGAAAGGACTTTTTCCCGGTTAACGTGAACAAAGAAAAAAGTATAACAATGAAATTCGGAAATAGATTTTCCGCTGATAAGTATAACAAAAGAAAATGCGTAGGTGGCTTATATACATAAAAGAAAGTCAGAGATCCCAGCAGTTAGTCAGACAGAACCCTCGGGACAGAGAACAAGTGAGCGTGACAGCCACTTATGGTCCATCGGCCGAAAGGCTTTGAGACCCACGTAGCCACCCCTTTACTTCACCAACGCTAGCCATCCCAGCAGTAGTCATTGTCAACGCTCATTGTCAATGCTCGCCACCTACAGCCAGCCGAGTAAGAAGTAAATAAAGATCGAAGTTTCTACCATACACATGTGTTGTGATTTCCTTAAGTCTGACTACTACATATATCGCTGCTTTTGGTACTGTGACCACACCCGCTACGTTACATACACGATTTAGTGCCGTGTAAAAGGCACTATATAACAGTTGCTACATTCGCTAAATACATAGTTGATCGTCTTATCTCTGCTCCACACATCTTACATTGGCCCTCTGTTATGCCTTATTCATTTTTGCTTTGATATAATTTGTTTTCATGACATTGTCTTGCGCTGCAATTATGAGTGACTCTCTTTTCTTAACCATGTCCAAGTTTTTTTATGTGTAATCTTCTCATTTTGTTGCTTGAAGTATCCATTTTTTTTTCTTCCCATTTCTGTTCTTTTCTGCTTGTCCATATATTGCAACTGCTGTAATTATTTTTCTTGGAATTGTTTGTGTATTCTTCGAGTCCTTGTATTTTGACATCTACACAATCCTAAATATTGGTGAAACCGTTTCCACCTTTTATTGATACATATAGTCTGTTTGAAATAAATATTTTAGAAAAAACAAACACATGATATTAAAATTCGCTGACAGAAATCTGTTTCGACTCTTTATTGAAGTGGTCTTCATCAAGAGCAAGTTGTGTATGATAGAGAGAACGGTGTGAGTAAACCGTTCTCTCTATCATACACAGAGAATGGTGTGAGTCGACTGTTCTCTCTATCATACACAACTCGCTCTTGATGAAGACCACTTCAATAGAGGGTCGAAACAGATTTCTGTCAGCGAATTTTAAGATCATGTGTCTTTTTTTGTCTAAAATAATTATTTCACACTGTCGGATTCACTTCCATTCATTTTCATATAGTCTGTTTCTATCATCTCATTAATTTTCTTGTCTGTTGGTCTATCCAGTGGAGTTTCTATCTTGTATATTCTAAGAATGGTCGAGAGTAACTTATAATGGGGACGGTCCAGTTATTTATTCCTTTGATAAAATTTCTGATGCAGAGTTTTGTTTCTAGAAGTTTTCTAGTTTTCGAGATATTCTTTTCAAACTCTTTCTTTCATCTCCATTTGTTTGATGGTTTCCACTTTAAAAACTTTCAAGTATTTGTAATTCTCCTTCTCTACAAGTGCTCTTATATTGTCCTGATTTGGTAGTTGTATTCCGTCCTCCATTTCTCTTTTACCTCTTTTCATCACTAGCGTCGAACATTTTCCGATGCCGAATTCCATTCCTATATATTGGTTGAATATTCTCATGGTTTGTATAAGAATTTCCTATTTAACTCGTTTTTGAAAATTCATTTTTTTATATATTTAACCAATAGGTGTGACCCTAACAGGTACTACAACCCCAGGACGGAGTGTACCTGGGAGTAATTGGCAATGAAGGAGTAATCCACACTCCCCTGATCTCCAGAATTGGAACCTCACCACTATATGCAGTTTTGTGTCATACGCATGATAGTAAGACCCTTATTCACCGTCTTCTAACACATACATGAGAAAATTGGTCGAGGGGTTGCCATAAGAGAAATTGAGGAATAGGGTAGGAACAATCATATAGATGCTAGGGCTTGACATGACTAGTCGATTGATCAGATCGGACCTCTCCGACCAATCGTTTAGTCCAAGTAAGGGCTAAAGTGGAGTGTTGCATGTCATGGACATCTCAGCCACAAGGATTCCGTCCATAAGCATCACAAACGGCTAACAGCTGGCTCTACTGGGGTGTCTTAACCCAGACAGACCAGACAGGCGCTAAGCCGAGTAAAAGTACACTCTCTTAGCCTAATGGGGTGCTATCTTCTCTTATTACCTCTTATCATCTGAATGTTGTTTCTGTGAAAGGTGCATTTGCATAACGGTTATCGACACAGGAAGTAAAATCGGCGAATTCTAGACGTAGTACTCCGCTTAAAAATGGTCTCTGTCTTATATATATATATATATATATATATATATATATATATATATATATATATATAATATATATATTGTTTATAGGAACAACAGTCATTTGATAAAGGGTATCTAACGAACCCGAAAATTTATGATAAAAAAAAAATAATAAAATAAGTGAATCCAATACTCCATAACATCGAGTTCATTCATTTATTTTTAGATGCTTCGTAATAACGCCCAACTTAAACACACACACACACACACACACACACACACCACACACACACATATATATATATATATATATATATATATATATATAGTATGAACAAAAAGTAATAAGACAATCAGGAATATTTTTTGTATGTTGTTTATTCTCCACTAGTTTCGACCTTAGGTCATCATCAGGAGAAAATTTCTTATTTGAAGAAATTGTTTATAGATTATTAGAATTAGAGCATTCTAGAAGAACTATATATATATATATATATATATATATATATATATATATATATATATATATATATATATATATTCTTTTAATTTAATTTATGTATAATATGAGATAGCTTCCTCTATAAGTATAATAATTGTTTACAGTTCTGGTCAGCTGCTCCGGTACTTATATTTCAACTATTGAGAAGAAATAGAGGCACTCGTTATGTAATGGTTATCGACCTCAGAAAATGCGCCCTGCAAACTGATTTCAAATCCTGGACAAGGCTGTTTGCATTTCACACAGCGCAAATATCATTGGCAAAAGTATGCATTCAACTATCTTCCCTTCAGCTATGAGTAAATAGTAGGGCAGACTGGGGTCTTTAATCTTGTTTTCGAATCGTTTGCAAATGAGAATTTCGGATTTGAACAATTATTTTTATTCCTTTCTTTGTAGGGACACAAGATTAGACTGTTTTTATCCATCAAGGAGTGGAGATAGAATAAACTTCGAAGGAGATGAGGAAAACTAGTTATTAAGATAAGTATTCGTTTTTCGTGGTTAATTTTTAAAAAAACTTTGGTATAGCAATCAACTTATTTTATTGTTGTATTTGTTTTATATTTGAGGTTTGCCTTGTGAGGATTCACGTGTACCTAGCGTGCAGGATGCGGCACAAGGTCAATTTTTAAGCGGAGTACAACTGGTTATAATTCAGTATTCATTCTCCTAGACTGGCTGCATTACCAAGGCCAAAGAACTGAGTCTATCCAACTATTTACTCATACTTGAAGGTAAAGCAGAATGATTCATGTATCTGCTAAAGACATTAACGCAACCGAAATGCAAATAGCTCTGTCCAGTTGATAAATTCCAGGCACTGATTCCATTTCCACAACGATAACCGTTGCGCATCTTTTATAGAAACAACATTCGGATGACCTTAGCCATTAAGGATCGAATATAAAAGATACTCAAAGAAATCGATGTAAACTAATCATTACAATAATCACGAAGATGAGTAAAAAAGTAATGCCTTTTAAAAAAAATTTAAGTCAGGTATAATTACCACCACAGGAACATGTATCATACATGAAAATGAAGCTGGTCCTCTGTGGATCACATCCCTATTTCTCACCATTTCTCTCAATAGCATGTTTCACCTTTGAATGAGAGCATGTATCCCTGTCACATAAAATTCCGTTGACTGTTCTTTGAGCCATTTCTTCATTACATATTTCACTTCCTCGTCACTGAAATATGTTTGCCTCTGAAACTCTCTTTCATGGGGCCAAAGATATGTAGAATTATAATGGTATTAATTTTTTACTAACCCTTGTAGTTGCTTTTCATGGTATATTTTCATATAGCTAGGTTTGGTTTCGCTTGGTTTCTTTAATGGCATACCAACCTTCCTGGGTTATTTAATGGCAAAGACATCTTTGTTCAAGAACAGAAGTGGTACTACTGAACACATATCTGAGGGTTGAGGGGGTTCATATCTTTTTTAAAGGTATTAGTCTGAAAGTGAAAGTAGTCGCGCGACTGGAGTTTGAACTCGCTTACTATCATCTCGTAGCCTTGAAAGTTAGCCACTACATCACTGGGACTCCCTCCCGGTTTGCAAAACTTATTTTATTTAACTTTCTTTTTAGTTAAATACTGGTAAAAAGTCTTTTTTTACCGCCATAACTATAACGTATCTCATTCTAACCTCGTGCTTGGCAATCGGCGTAATAAAACATCTCAAGAGAGTACGTTGGCTGATAGTATATTAACTTATTTCAAAACTGAGTTAAAGAAGTTTGATATTTAAAAAAATCAGTCTGAAAAACTCATTAACTGGCAAAGGTTAGACATTTTTTCTTAAAGATAAGGTATCCATTTCCGTTATTTAAATATTTCTGCTTTTATCAAAGCATCATAGATAATTTTCAATCTCCAATCGTTTTCAACTAGTAATAACAACAACAAAAAAACAAGTACTGCCATACACACACACACACACCTATATATATATATATATATATATATATATATATATATGTTTAAGCCAACGTTATCATACAGTTAACGGCGCTTTGAAACTGACACATTTTCACCTATATGATTTTCAACACCGATTTAGAAACTTGCATCGGCAAGAAACTGTCAGTTAGCAAACGCCGTTGACTTCATATCCTGTTGAACAGACACAGACACACACACACACACACACACACACACACACATACACACATATATATATATATATATATATATATAATATAATAAGATAAATATATAGGTTTTACATATCTATTTATTGGGTGACAAAGGAACATTCACAACCATATTGGTTTCATGCGATGCATTCATCAGGTGAAGATGTTTCAAATGTGAGGAAAATCGAAAAAATTTCAAAAAATTCAATGGACATGGGATACGTATGATTGGATAAAATGATGTGTGTATGTATGTGAAGGTGAATTGAATGTATAAGAGTGTTTATGGGCAGTATAAAGGTTGCGTACGCGTAGTGACTGGTCACACACATAATACGTTGTTCTGTGAGTGTGCGGTATTTTGATAGTGCTTACGTGCGAGCGCTTGTATTTGTACATGTATGTGTGTATGCATGTTTTCTTTCTATCTGATGTGTAGGCTGTGTATGTTGTATATGGACGGGTCGTGATAGTTGAGGAGTGAGGTTGGATAATAATAATTTTAAGGTTGTAAATGTTGTATAATATGGGTGGGTGGGGGTTATTGAACAGCGGTGTTGTCTATTACGAGGTGTGGCGTTGTCAACCGGACGTGGTTGCACGTGGTTACACATACTCGCGACATATACACGCATACAAAATAATATTCATACATACTGATATGCACACACATGTCACTATATTTGCTGGGTAAGCTTTACATATACATACTGAAGCGCATACGCATACTGCTATGGGCTCCACGTGCACATGTATACGCACATACGCACACATGTACACACAGACAGACACGCATATACGTACACGTACAAATGCGTGTACATACCCTCACACGCACACGTACAGACACACATACATATACATGCATACATACACGCGTACACATACGCAGAAACATACATACACATATGTGCACAAATACACATGCATGCATGCACATACATGCACACATATACGCGCGCACGCACACGCTCATACATGCATGCACGCACACACACACATAGGCACATACGCGCGCATGTACCATGCATTATATATATATATATATATATATATATATATATATATATATATATAAACATTATTTTTCTTGACTTAATTTTTTGTATGAAGCTTGATATGTATTATTATGATTTTTCGGACAGTTATCTTGATCTTTATTGTAATATACAAAATACGTTTCGGCCATTTTACCCTCCGGCCTTCTTCAGTTGTGCCTTGTCTGGCGGAGCATAGCAAGGATTCAACCATTGAAATCATTTTGTACATTTTGTTGAGCAAACAATCGTAACTAATCAAGACATTTTGGAATTTAAGATAGACAGGTCATTCGATAACCATTGTGCGCATGCACATGAGTCATACTGAGGCACCCTAGTGTAATAGTTAACGTCGTAAGAAATGGACACGGTGATACGAGTTCAAATTTTAGACGAGGTTGGCTACATTGTTACCAACATCATCCTAAATTTGAACTTGTATTACTCGTTAACCTGAATTCAAATCCTTGACAAGGCTATTTGAATTTCACTTCACATTGGGAAATCTTTTCTCCTGCAAGCTAAGGGTTAATAATATAAACACTGTTTTTTTAGCCTTGGTTAGCAGCCATACTAATAGAAACAAACTCAGAATTCAACCCAGCTTTACTCCACTTAAAAGCTATTTCATATCCTGTTCGTGGCGGAAGGTTTGATACAAAAATTTTCACATAACGTATTAGGGAAAGATATGCATCCAACTATTCTCCCTCCAGCTATGTGTAGAACAGACTGGACTCTTTAAGCTTGATAACGCAATCAGTCTGGGAGAAGAAAAACTTTGAATTCAAACTTGTTAAACACCGCTTAAAAACTGACCTTGAATTACATTCAGCTCGATCGTAGGTGTTGGTAAATACATCAGTATCAACCAGAGAGCGAGGGATTTTCGTTAGCGCCAAACAAGGAAGATTATTTTATGCGTATGAGGTGGAGCACCATACCTACCACCAGGTCCCCAGTTTATCGCACAAAAGCTGTGCTTACTCATACGCTCAATGGGCGATGGCCAGTATAAAATCCCAAAACTTGTGATTTCGAGGCGGACGATCTAGCGACAGAGCAAACAACCTCGTCCAGGATTTCAATCTGGTCACCGATTTCATTTCCTAATATTATAAACGTTACGCCTTGTATAAAATTCATTTATGAAACAATTTTACAATAAAATGCATTGGAAAGGATTTTTTTCTATAAAATGCACTGGGAATCGTGTTTACTCTAAAAAGGCTTTATGAAAGGTGTTTCGATAAAAATGCATTGCGAAATGATTTTACTATAACAAATATATTGGTCATTATTTGATATAAAAATGTTTTGGAATTTTTTTTACTATAAAAATGCATGGCGAAATGATTTTACTATAAAAATGTATTGAAAATTATTTTACTATAAAAATGTATTGGAAATGATTTTACTATAAAAAATGCATTGCGAAATGATTTTACTATAAAAAATATATTGGAAATTATTTTTACATTGAAAATACATCGAAAACTATTCATATTATACAAAGTTATATTTATTTTTTTTTGGGGGGGGGCTTTTTTTACTTTGAGAGACTTAGTGGGTTGTTTTTTTTTGGGATAGTGTATTGCAAATATTAACGATTTGAGTTCTTCCTACTCAGATGAGTTAGATAAAAATTCTGTATTTTTACGTTGAGTTACTTCAGTCTGGCCCAAAGCCAGAATGATAGAACACTATGCACAAGAGTTTTAGTTGGAGATCCATAAATTTAGTGGAGGTATTGACCTGCTGGCGGTGAAAGTCTTCCAGATTAAGGAATAAAACGAAACAATAAAATGCCAACTGAACCGTCTTTTGTCTTCGTGAATGCAGTTTTACGAATACCCGGCTCTTTATGTTTTTCTCCATACCCAATTTGATCAGCTAATGCACTAAAAGTCTCCACCAATATAATTAGAGTCATGATCTGTATTTCCGTTGTTTGAATGCGGAGAACACCATATTGAATTCCTTTATGTTAGTCATGTGCATCCTCATATCCGTTTACAGAGCCCCTGTGTCTCTTGGCTTTTATCAGGTGTGTGCAAAAGTTTTCAGTGCTAAATTTTTAAAACTTAGATATAGTCGAAAACTGGTTTTTTGTCTACTTTACCGAACATCTGATATTTGTTGGTATATAACAGATCATGGAGCCGCTCGTCACGTTTCGGTTATCTTCGTAAGAAGTGGATTCGGCCGCCCGAGTAAGTTAAATCATTTCATAATGCATTTTTATAGAGAAATAATTTCTAATGCATTTTTAGTAAAACAATTTTCAATTAATTTTATAGTAAAATCATTTCATAATGGATCTTTACAATAAAATCCTTTCCGGTTTATTTTTAGAATAAGAATAATTTTCGATGTATTTTTTAATGTAAAAAACAGTTTTCAGAACATTTCTACAGTAAAATAATTTCCAATACATTTCATATCGTAAAATCATTTCACAATGCATTTTTATTGTAAAACTCCTTTCATAAAGCATTTTTATAGTAAAACGATTCCCAATGGAGTTTATAGTAAAAATCCTTTCGAATGCATTTTATTATATGAATTTTTATAAAAGGCATAACATTTATCATCTTAGAAAAGAAACTTTAGTGACCAGAGTTCAAATCGTGGACGCGGCTGTTTGCATTTCACATTGATACCCTTTGGAAGATATGAATCCAACGATTTCCTACAAGTTTGGGTAAAATAGAAGGGCAGAGTGTGATCTTTTACCTTAAAGTATCAGCTTGATAGCAAGGGAGTATATTTCCATTTCACTAGCACTAGATATGAAAGAGAATTTTTGTTTGAGGTGAAGCACTGCACCTACGAGCAGCTTCCCATTTTACCATGCAGATCCACGCCATGTTACTCATGCACAGGTTTGGTGAGGGCCATAATTGAACTAGGCAGATCCTATATTTAACTCATAGAGGGAACTCTACTACTTTACTACTGCTCCTTGTCAGAGTAGACCTGGGAGTAATGGTTGATGAAGGAGTACCCCACATTCCACAGACCTCTAGAACTGGCAGTTCTCCATCAGATAGAGTTTAACGTCATTCCCATTACTTGAAAACACACCAGCCCCGGCTTTTAGCACATATATGATAACAAGGGCTGAGGCTTCCCATTAGGGTAATAGGGTTGGGACATAGAGGTGCTAGGGTTTTACATGGCCAGCCGATTGATCGTAGGGGGCCACTTCGACGCCGTCTAGCTTAAGTAAGGGCCAAAGTGGAGCGTTGCATGTCATGGACTGCTCAGCTACCAGAATTCCATCCTGAAGCATCATGGTTCGCCACCTATGGCCATCAGGTGGCTCAATTGGGGGCGGTCTTTACCTCTCTGCAGAGGCACCGTCGGTGAATTCTATAGCCACAGGTAACAGGGCTGCTAATAAGTAATAAAACCCATATATTTATAGTTCGGGGGAAAAAACCCTCTGATATAATATTCAGTCATGTGAAATGCATTCGTATAATTTGGAATGAGAGAACAAGACAGATGGAAAGAGAGGGGGAGTGGAGATGGAAGGAAAAGAAATGTCTGTATCCCCCTTAAACACGTCACAAAAAATAAAGTAAATGAACGGGCGAGAGGTGGCCAAAAGGAAATATATGAGAGAGAGAGAGAGGGGGGGGGGAGGGGTGAGAGGGGGAGAGAGGGAGATAGATGGAAAGAGAGGGAGGTTAATGGAAAGAGAGAGGGATTTATGGTGTAAGTATATTTTTCTTGATCAACAGTTTTTGATTGGTTTGGTTGTTTTGTTTTACAGTATATCAAACTTTTTCGGGACTTTTAATGCCGCATATCAGGCTGATTACATTATCTTCTGCTGCTTAAATCGTCCCCCATATAAGTATTGAACAGACTAATTGTTGCTTACCTTCAGTGATCAAGCTAGAGACGGTGCTTTCAAATGTCTTGACCGTAAACGGTAGTTGTTTGTTTTTTGGTTAGTTTGTTGATTTTATGGCATGTCAAACATTGGGTTATTTTATGCCAAATACATTTTTGTTTTTATCCATTTTTTGTTATTCATTTTTATTTCACACTACGTCATTTCCAGGACATGAAGACCCTCAGCCATCGCCTTCTAGCACATATATGATAAATGGGTTAGGGCTTGCTATAAAGGCAATAAGGTTTGGGCATCATATTTGGTGCTGTCATACTATCACTCTGGGTCAGAATGGACCTTGGAGTAATGGTGATGAAGGGGTTATCCACACTCCCCAGAGCTCCGGTTGGAACTTTACCAAAAGATGCAGTTTAACGGATAGTTTTTTGGAATTACCTTCTTTTGTTTTCAGGGTCATGTTGCTTTGATGTATACTTCAAAAAAAGAACTTAGACGGACACTCAATTGCTAACATTTACTGGGGAGACAATATTCACTCAAAAGACTTTGAAACTTCAATCTATAATTAAAGATTAGAGTTGTTGGTGTGTATTCTGTGATAGAATTTTGTTCTTTGGCATGTTTTCAGTAGACTACCTTTGATATTGTTCCTATTGAATATCTTTGTGATAGTGTAACTGCCCACAATCAACTATCTTGCACCCGATGGCCTTTTCATAATTATATCATTCACTTTAATTCCTGTCCGATTTTATTCAAACACAATCAATAGCGTGGAGAATCATTCTTTGTATATTTTCGTTTTTGAATAACGTTAATATCACCCAGGTTCAGAGTCGATTGTGATGCACTGGCTGCACTTTATTTTTAGTTGAAACAGAAGAGGTTTTGTTGAGATACTTTCGTTTCGTTGGGCCACTTTTGAACACCGACCTGATATTGTATGGAAGGTTATTTCCGGTACGCCTTTGATGTTCAGGATGATGTCTGTTGTTGGCTTTGTTGAATAAGGGAAAACATGACCACTGATCCATATGGAATGAGGTTCAAATGCTAGAAAAGGAGACATACTGTCAAATAAACCGCACACATAATATACTCAGCTTATCCTTTCAACAAAACTAGTAATGAAATAAGCATCGTCATTTTTTAATGTAAAAACAGTTTTCAGAAATTTCTACAGTAAAATAATTTCCAATACATTTCATATCGTAAAATCATTTCACAATGCATTTTTATTGTAAACTCCTTTCATAAAGCATTTTTAAGTAAACGATTCCACACGCTCATACATGCATGCACGTACACACACACATATGCACATACGCGCGCATGTACACGACCATGCATTATATATATATATATATATATATATATATATTATATATATAAAAGTAATTGGTAATTGCTTATATATATATATATATAAAAACATTATTTTTTCTTGACTTAATTTTTTGTATGAAGCTTGATATGTATTATTATGATTTTTCGGACAGTTATCTTGATCTTTATTGTAATATACAAAATACGTTTCGGCCATTTTACCCTCCGGCCTTCTTCAGTTGTGCCTTGTCTGGCGGAGCATAGCAAGGATTCAACCATTCAAATCATTTTGTACATTTTGTTGACCAAACAATCGTGACTAATCAAGACATTTTGGAATTTAAGATAGACAGGTCATTCGATAACCATTGTGCGCATGTACATGAGTCATACTGAGGCACCCTAGCGTAATAGTTAACGTCGTAAGAAATGGACACGGTGATACGAGTTCAAATTTTAGACGAGGTTGGCTACATTGTTACTAACATCATCCTAAATTTGAACTTGTATTACTCGTTAACCTGAGTTCAAATCCTTGACAAGGCTATTTGAATTTCACTTCTGGCATTGGGAAATCTTTTCTCCTGCAAGCTAAGGGTTAATAATATAAACACTGTTTTTTTAGCCTTGGTTAGCAGCCATACTAATAGAAACAAACTCAGAATTCAACCCAGCTTTACTCCACTTAAAAGCTATTTCATATCCTGTCCGTGGCGGAAGGTTTGATACAAACATTTTCACATAACGTATTAGGGAAAGATATGCATCCAACTATTCTCCCTCCAGCTAGGTGTAGAACAGACTGGACTCTTTAAGCTTGATAACACAATCAGTCTGGGAGAAGAAAAACTTTGAATTCAAACTTGTTAAACACCGCTTAAAAACTGACCTTGAATTACATTCAGCTCGATCGTAGGTGTTGGTAAATACATCAGTATCAATCAGAGAGCGAGGGATTTTCGTTAGCGCCAAACAAGGAAGATTATTTTATGCGTATGAGGTGGAGCACCATACCTACCACCAGGTCCCCAGTTTATCGCACAAAAGCTGTGCTTACTCATATGCTCAATGGGCGATGGCCAGTATAAAATCCCAAAACTTGTGATTTCGAGGCGGACGATCTAGCGACAGAGCAAACAACCTCGTCCAGGATTTGAAGTCTGGTCACCGATTTCATTTCCTAATATTATAAACGTTACGCCTTGTAAAATTCATTTATGAAACAATTTTACAATAAAATGCATTGGAAAGGATTTTTTACTATAAAATGCACTGGGAATCGTGTTTACTCTAAAAAGGCTTTATGAAAGGTGTTTCCTATAAAAATGCATTGCGAAATGATTTTACTATAACAAATATATTGGTCATTATTTGATATAAAAATGTTTTGGAATTTTTTTTACTATAAAAATGCATGGCGAAATGATTTTACTATAAAAATGTATTGAAAATTATTTTACTATAAAAATGTATTGGAAATGATTTTACTATAAAAATGTATTGGAAATGATTTTACTATAAAAAATGTATTGGAAATTATTTTTACATTGAAAATACATCGAAAACTATTCATATTATACAAAGTTATATTTCTTTTGTTTTTTCTTTGTTTGTTTGTTTTACTTTGAGAGACTTAGTGGGTTGTTTTTTTATTTGGGATAGTGTATTGCAAATATTAACGATTTGAGTTCTTCCTACTCAGATGAGTTAGATAAAAATTCTGTATTTTTACGTTGAGTTACTTCAGTCTGGCCAAAGCCAGAATGATAGAACACTATGCACAAAGAGTTTTAGTTGGAGATCCATAAATTTAGTGGAGGTATTGACCTGCTGGCGGTGAAAGTCTTCCAGATTAAGGAATAAAACGAAACAATAAAATGCCAACTGAACCGTCTTTTGTCTTCGTGAATGCAGTTTTACGAATACCCGGCTCTTTATGTTTTTCTCCATACCCAATTTGATCAGCTAATGCACTAAAAGTCTCCACCAATATAATTAGAGTCATGATCTGTATTTCCGTTGTTTGAATGCGGAGAACACCATATTGAATTCCTTTATGTTAGTCATGTGCATCCTCATATCCGTTTACAGAGCCCCTGTGTCTCTTGGCTTTTATCAGGTGTGTGCAAAAGTTTTCAGTGCTAAATTTTAAAACTTAGATATAGTCGAAAACTGGTTTTTGTCTACTTTACCGAACATCTGATATTTGTTGGTATATAACAGATCATGGAGCCGCTCGTCACGTTTCGGTTATCTTCGTAAGAAGTGGATTCGGCCGCCCGAGTAAGTTAAAATCATTTCATAATGCATTTTTATAGAGAAATAATTTCTAATGCATTTTTAGTAAAACAATTTTCAATTAATTTTATAGTAAAATCATTTCATAATGGATCTTTACAATAAAATCCTTTCCGGTTTATTTTTAGAATAACAATAATTTTCGATGTATTTTTAATGTAAAAAACAGTTTTCAGAACATTTCTACAGTAAAATAATTTCCAATACATTTCATATCGTAAAATCATTTCACAATGCCTTTTTATTGTAAACTCCTTTCATAAAGCATTTTTATAGTAAACGATTCCCAATGGAGTTTATAGTAAAAATCCTTTCGAATGCATTTTATTATAATGAATTTTATAAAAGGCATAACATTTATCATCTTAGAAAAGAAACTTAGTGACCAGAGTTCAAATCCTGGACGCGGCTGTTTGCATTTCACATTGATACCCTTTGGAAGATATGAATCCAACGATTTCCTACAAGTTATGGGTAAATAGAAGGGCAGAGTGTGATCTTTTACCTTAAAGTATCAGCTTGATAGCAAGGGAGTATATTTCCATTTCACTAGCACTAGATATGAAAGAGAATTTTTGTTTGAGGTGAAGCACTGCACCTACGACCAGCTTCCCATTTTACCATGCAGATCCACGCCATGTTACTCATGCACAGCGTTGGTGAGGGCCATAATTGAACTAGGCAGATCCTATATTTAACTCATAGAGGGAACTCTACTACTTACTACTGCTCCTTGTCAGAGTAGACCTGGGAGTAATGGTTGATGAAGGAGTACCCCACATTCCACAGACCTCTAGAACTGGCAGTTCTCCATCAGATAGAGTTTAACGTCATTCCCATTACTTGAAAACACACCAGCCCCGGCTTTTAGCACATATATGATAACAAGGGCTGAGGCTTCCCATTAGGGTAATAGGGTTGGGACATAGAGGTGCTAGGGTTTTACATGGCCAGCCGATTGATCGTAGGGGGCCACTTCGACCGCCCGTCTAGCTTAAGTAAGGGCCAAAGTGGAGCGTTGCATGTCATGGACTGCTCAGCTACCAGAATTCCATCCTGAAGCATCATGGTTCGCCACCTATGGCCATCAGGTGGCTCAATTGGGGGCGGTCTTACCTCTCTGCAGAGGCACCGTCGGTGAATTCTATAGCCACAGGTAACAGGGCTGCTAATAAGTAAATAAAACCCATATATCTTTATAGTTCGGGGAAAAAAACCCTCTGATATAATATTCAGTCATGTGAAATGCATTCGTTATAATTTGGAATGAGAGAACAAGACAGATGGAAAGAGAGGGGGAGTGGAGAGATGGAAGGAAAAGAAATGTCTGTATCCCCCTTAAACACGTCACAAAAATAAAGTAAATGAACGGGCGAGAGGTGGCCAAAAGGAAATATATGAGAGAGAGAGAGGGGGGAGGGAGAGAGGGGAGAGAGGGAGATAGATGGAAAGAAGGGAGGTTAATGGAAAGAGAGAGGATTTATGGTGTAAGTATATTTTTCTTGATCAACAGTTTTTGATTGGTTGGTTGTTTTGTTTTACAGTATATCAAACTTTTTCGGGACTTTTAATGCCGCATATCAGGTTGATTACATTATCTTCTGCTGCTTAAATCGTCCCCCATATAAGTATTGAACAGACTAATTGTTGCTTACCTTCAGTGATCAAGCTAGAGACGGTGCTTTCAAAGTGTCTTGACCGTAAACGGTAGTTGTTTGTTTTTTTGGTTAGTTTGTTGAATTTTATGGCATGTCAAACATTGGGTTATTTTATGCCAAATACATTTTTGTTTTATCCATTTTTGTTATTCAATTTTTATTTCACACTACGTCATTTCCAGGACATGAAGACCCTCAGCCACCGCCTTCTAGCACATATATGATAAATGGGTTAGGGCTTGCTATAAAGGCAATAAGGTTTGGGCAATCATATTGGTGCTGTCATACTATCACTCTGGGTCAGAATGGACCTTGGAGTAATGGTGATGAAGGGGTTATCCACACTCCCCAGAGCTCCGGAGTTGGAACTTTACCAAAAGATGCAGTTTAACGGATAGTTTTTGGAATTACCTTCTTTGTTTTCAGGGTCATGTTGCTTTGATGTATACTTCAAAAAAAGAACTTAGACGGACACTCAATTGCTAACATTTACTGGGAGACAATATTCACTCAAAAGACTTTGAAACTTCAATCTATAATTAAAGATTAGAGTTGTTGGTGTGTATTCTGTGATAGTAATTTTTGTTCTTTGGCATGTTTTCAGTAGACTACCTTTGATATTGTTCCTATTGAATATCTTTGTGATAGTGTAACTGCCCACAATCAACTATCTTGCACCCGATGGCCTTTTCATAATTATATCATTCACTTTAATTCCTGTCCGATTTTATTCAAACACAATCAATAGCGTGGAGAATCATTCTTTGTATATTTTCGTTTTTGAATAACGTTAATATCACCCAGGTTCAGAGTCGATTGTGATGCACTGGCTGCACTTTATTGTTAGTTGAAACAGAAGAGGTTTTGTTGAGATACTTTCGTTTCGTTGGGCCACTTTTGAACACCGACCTGATATTGTATGGAAGGTTATTTCCGGTACGCCTTTGATGTTCAGGATGATGTCTGTTGTTGGCTTTGTTGAATGAGGGAAAACATGACCACTGATCCATATGGAATGAGGTTCAAATGCTAGAAAAGGAGACATACTGTCAAATAAACCACACACATAATATACTCAGCTTATCCTTTCAACAAAACTAGTAATGAAATAAGCAGCGTCATGAAGACTAAAATTAGCACACACCCTATGACGCGCATGGTGTAATGGATAGAGTCGCAGGAAATAGTCGATCCGAGTTCAAATCCTGGACAAGGCTGTTTTCATTTCCCATAGTGCTAATACCTTTGAGAAAGTTATACATTCAACTAATATCCTTCCAGCTATGGTTAAATGGCTAGGTAACCAGTATAATCAGTAAAGGAGAATGAAAACTCAGAATTCAAACCTGTTTAACTCTGCTTAATAAATTGACCTTGTGTCACATCCTGCCCGTGCTATGGGGTTGGTATATATATATATATATATATATATATATATATATATATATATATATATATATATATATATATGGGCATAAAAAGAAACCCTGGCACCCAAAATATATTACATTACTCAAATGTTTGATAATATTCTTTGATTTATAATTCTAAAATGAATTACCTTTCAGATTGATCTTCTTCCTCAAAAACATATTCGAAAAATATTGGGGACTATTTGTATAGTAAAAACCATGTCATGATGCATTTCTATAGAAAATCAATTTCATAATACATTTTGAGAGTAAAAACCATTTCCTATGCAATTTGTAGTGAAATGATTTCCAATGCATTTTTATAGTAAAATAATTTTCAATTATTTTTTTTTTGTAATACCCTTTCATAATAAAATGTTGCTGTGAAAATTTCTCAATAACATAAGTTTTCGATGTATTTTTATAGTAAAAATAATTTCCCAAGCATTTTTATAGTAAAATAATTTCCAATACATTTTTATACTGAAATCATTTCACAATGCATTTTTATCTTCAAATCATTTCATAACGCATCTTTATAGTAAACAGGATTCCCAATGTATTTTATTGTAAATTTTTTCCTAATGAATTTAAAAAAAGGTATAACGTTATCATCTATCAAATGTACTAGGTGACCAGAGATCAAATCCTGAACGAGGCTGGGTGCGTTTCAGTTTCACGCTAATATCTTTGGAAAAGGTATGAGCTCATGTCTTATGACCTCCTTCCCCAAGCTATGTACACCTAATAGGTCAATGTATGCTCAAAGTTAAATGTTTAAATCGATGTTTTAACGTATAAGTTTCATTCACATGTGGAGTCAATTCCTTGGTATCCATAGACATTTCAGTCATGAAACATCTGATAAACGCCAGACACCCTGAAATCGGGATAAACAAATATACATTTTTTCTTACTAATCTTTATTGTGTATATTCTTTGGTTTATTAAAATACAATAATATAATGTATTATAATAATATATTGCTATGTCCGTTTAGGGCAAATCGTTCATGATATAATTTCCATTTATCTTCTTGCGTTTCTAAAATTGATGAGGTATTTGCTAATTTCTTCCGATATTTTCTATTATAATGAATTTTAGTCTATCAATTAAAGTTATATCTATGTTGTCTGGCTTGCATAGGGTTATTGCTAATCAGAGATTTAAATCTATCCGTAGAGTTATATATCTTGAGGCAGCTTAATTTCGTTTCATAGTGCTTGAAACAATGAAGGCAGTCTAAAAGAATAGATGCTGTTTTTAATTATATATACTAGCAAATATATGCACCCTCCGGGTGCAAGTATTTAAGTTTTAATGTAATAAAATATTGTATTAAATTAGAAAGACTAAAAGATACTAAATAAGAATGCAGATAAAAAGATTTGAAACAGAGGGAGTATAATCGAAAAGTAGAACAACTCAAACTTACTCTTCCATCACTCTCGTCTTTCATTGTTTTTTTTTTTCTAATGTAAGTATTTAGTTAAAATAGGAAGTAAAGAATAAAATGACAGTTATTTTTCTTGTTAATGGATTTCATTTAAGATTCATTTAAGAGATTTTTGCTTATATTCATTAAAATAAAGCCAAACATTAGAAATCAATAACACTGAGCACATATTATTAAATTCGATTTTTTAATAACAATATGCAAATTAGCCTTCCCGTTCACACTGTAAGCCAATACTTTGTTGTATATATAAATACAATTGTATGTTGTTAGTAAGTAGATATGGCTAACAGTATTAATAATGTAAAACAATTTTATTAATAATTGAGGTTAAAATAAAAATAAAATCATCGACTATGTGATGTTAATAACGAAGGAATTGATTTGAGCAGTAATATAGTTTCGGTTACAGACAGAAAAACACACAATCCATTATAATAATAATATATATATATATATATATATATATATATATATATATAATATATGTGTGTGTGTGAGTAAACATAGTAGTTATCGAATACACAATAAATTAAAACCTTAAAGTTAACAATATAAATCCATTCCAGTGTGGTCCGAATTAAATTCATATCTGATAACTTTAAGGTTTTCATTTATTCATCTACATTCTACTCCTAAATAGTTTTGCCTGTTTGTATATATTTTTATGTATGCGTGTATGTAAACCTTATTTGTAAATAAGTTTCAGTTCTCTATTTTGGTTTAATCCTATCACAGAAATATTTGATATTATACACACACACATACACACACGTACCTACATACACATACAGAAACAACACACACACATACACAACAAAAACACCCCATATATATATATATATATATATATATATATATATATATATATATATATATATATAAGTTACGGTAGCGTAGATATAAAGTCAAAGTGCTTAGCAATATTAGGTTTTCACTTATGCGATATTTGGTTTGAAAATCGAATTAAAAAGACATTGACAGTTATCAAGCGCCGTTAACTTTATATTTACATTGCCCTAACTTATATATATATATATATATATATATATATATATATATATATATATATATATCACTCTATCAATGATATTGAGGAACACTTTTCACTTATAAATATAGCACATATATATATATATATATATATATATATATATATATATATATATATATATATATATATATATATATATATATTCATCCCTTGCAGACCCCTTACTCAGTAAGCGGTGCTTCCTGTATATAGAATTAATCTGTAATTGATGATAATTCTCAAATTATAGACCTCTGGTAATGTGGAATACCCCTTTAATGTCCTTACTCCTAGGTTACAGGGGACCGGATTGGTAGTCCCTTTTAGATTTCAATTAATTGGTCAAATTAATATGTTTGAAATTATTAGTATTGGATTAGTAGCGACTATTATTTGGAAATAAATGAAGTTTATTTTTATTTATAACAAATGAACTGTATATTAACTTTTGAGTAAAATACTTTAGATGCGGTAGCATCTGGTGAAAATTATAAAACTTTTATGCAAGTTTTTCTGGTTTTTGTAAGTATAGAGAAAATCGATATCTAGCAGCTACGCAGAAAAAACGAGTTCGCTCAAGAACTACTGGGCAGTAGAAGCCAATTGAATGACTTTGATCGTTTTTAGGCTTCACAGCACTTGACTTCTGTCTCTTACATACATTACTATTTGACTCAAGGAATTCGCAATAAAATGAATTCTTTGGGTATACGATCTAGATTTCCAATGTATTCTAATACTAAAACCTATTTCAATGTATTCTTATTGTATAAGTATTTCCACTGCATTCATATATCAAAACCCTTTTCAATGCATTCCTATTGTAAAACCATCTACAATGCATTTCTATAGTAAAACCATCTCCTATGTATTTCTATAGTAAAAACCATTCCTCAGCAAGTCTTTCCCCTGCATATCAAAACCCTTTTCAATGCATGCCTATTATAAAACTATTTTCAATGCATTTCTATAGTAAATCCCTTTCCCATGTATTTCTATAGTAAAACACTTCCCTCGGCAATCCTATAGTAAAAACCTTTTCCAATCAATTCATATAGTCAAATACCCTTTCCAATACATTTCTATAGTATAACTCTTTCAAATGTATTTCTATAGTAAAACAATTTCCAATGCATTCTCATACTTAAACCATTTCTATAGTAAAACCCTTTCCAATGAATTCCAAAATAGACAATAGACATTTTCTCCAAACAAGACGTTAACCACTTATTAAAACCACGAAATTGCTTCCTTTAAATCCTTTGTATCCCAATGTCGCCTAAGTCTTTAAAACTGCTATTGGAGGGAGAAGTTCCCGTGGCGTAGTAGCTAATGTACTGGACTAAGAAATTGTAGTAAGCGATTTCAAACTCCATTCAGTATATTACGTTCACTTTCGGAATAATACCCTTGAAAAATGTACGAACTCTCTCATCTTCTCAGCTCTGGGTTATATAGTACTACTACTGTTCTTCTACAAGTATGGATTTGGCATTGAATAACCCATGAAGTTGATATGCCATTAAAAAAACGAAACAAAGAAACAACAAACTAGCTCACTTTTAGAAAAATCTATGAGCAAAGATGTTTTATTAGGTTTGTTTGTTTTATGGCATATCAGCTTTTGTTTGATATTTAACGCCAAGCAATTCTTGTAGAAGAACAGTAGTGGTAGTATTTAACCCATAAATGAGGCTATGAGTGTTTTCTTACCATTCCCAAGGGTAGTTATTTGAAAGTAAACGTAATTGTGTTATTGAAATTCTAACTTCCTTACTACGATATCACTGTCCAGTATGTTAACCACTACGCCAGGGATATTCCACGAGCAAAGATGTGACACTGATAAAAAAACAAGTGAGGGGGCTGAAATGATATTATAAATCGAGAGCTAATTCCAACTTAAACACTACCACAACTTACACGTTACCACTACGCCGTGTATGCTCCACGCACAAAGATGTGATGTTGATAAAAAACCCGAGGGGGCTGAAATGATGTTATCCATAGAGAGCTAATTCCGACACTTCAGAGCGAGACCACTGTCCAACAAAATAGAACCCACCATTGTTACCAACGGCGCCTCTATGTTCTACAGTTATTTCAGATCTCTGGCAAGATCCAAGTACTTGACTTTCTTTCTGTGTTTTTCTGCTAGTACTACTACTACTACTACTACCACTACTACTACTACTACATAATTACCAACACAGGAACAGGTATCATAGACCAAAATGAAGCTGGTCCTCTGTGGATCACGACCCTACTTCTCCATACTGTTTCTCTCAATAGCAATGTTCCACCTTCGAATGAGAGCATGGATCCCTGTCCGACGAGAGCAAGGATAGATGATATCATCTATCCTTGACACGTAAAATTTGGTTGACTTTTGACTGTTCTTTGAGCCACTTCTTAATTACAGATTTCACTTCCTCCTTACTGGAATAATATTTGCCTCTCAAACCCTATTTCATGGGTCTGAATGGAGGAAAAAATTATTCCAGTGACGAGGAAGTGAAATATGTAGTGAGGAAGTGGCTCAACGAATAGTCAACAGAATTTTACGAGACAGGGATAAAGGCTCTCCTTCGAAGGTGGAACATTGTTATTAAGAGAAACGCTGACTATGCGGAGGAGTTGGGATGTCATCCAGAGAGGCCTAACTTCATTTTGATGTATGATACATGTTCCTGTGTTGGTAATTATTCCTGTTGACAGGCATACTGTTCCCTCTTTAAATTTATCTATGCAATCTTACTGTTTGAAAATTATTCGTATTCGAGAAGACAGTGCGACCACCACAAAAAACCAAAAATCTTTAGAAACAATTACAGAGCAAATGTAAATACGATCATACACTGAACGCAATTCACTAATCTCTTGGCATAAAATAACCCTAGACGGGTTGACATGCCATTAAAATCAATCAATCTAACAACGTCAACGAAGCCATAGCATATTTGTGGTGCGTATCTGCAGTACATATGTCGTGGGATGAATGAATAGTCGGCATTATGATAAACACGAGTTAATTTCAGTTCCCCACCCCCGAGTATATTTTTAAATTACAGTTCCCGATACAATAGCCCCAATTCCTTAAGCTACGGACTGAATAACCGTTTTCAGATATCACCAGGAAGTGAAGTAACTAAGTCAAATCCATACGGTTACTTTCTGTTCAGACTCGTTTATTATAGTCTCTTTAAATGCGTTTGTACGTGGGTAGGTCCCATGAAAGAAGCAAACAATATTCCAGTGACGAAGAAGTGAAATCTGTAGTGAAGAAGTGACTCAAAGAACAGTCAACAGAATTTTACGGGGCATTTTTCGAAGGTGAATATTGCTATTGAGAGAGACGGTGACTATTATACCTGTCCTAAACAAAATGCCATTACTTTTTTACTCACTCTCGTATTACGAAATCTGTCTAAGAAAATGTCTCGATATTTTCTGTGACTTTGAAATACAAATGGGTCACCGAATCCCGACAAGAAAATCAGAAATAACTTGCCAGGTGCTTAATTTTGTCGAAATGAAAATAAGATATAACGATAAAAAAAAGACTAATACTTGGATCCTGTCAGAGAACTGAAGTGTTCTAGATTATGGCAGTGATACCACTTTTAGTTGGTGCCATGGGAACGGTCCCTAAAAGCATGGAAAAGGAGACCGGGATAACTGTAGATCAGAGGATTAAGTTGGACTTTCCAGTGTATAGCACTATTGAGATCGGCTAGAATAGGAGAGTCTTGGTGACTTTATGAGCCCTGATGTCACACAGATGTCATTAAAAGAACTCCAGTAATCTGCAATAATAACAAGTGGAGAATATGTGGAGAAAAATATTATATGAAATAAGCGAATGCAGCAAACTAGCACAAGCAGAGTACAAAACTAGGCACAATTAGGTTGGAAAGCTGATTCACTGGGAATTGTGCAAGAAATTAAATTTCATAATGCAACTAAATGGTATATGCACAAAACTAAATTTGTTCTGGAGAATGAGATGCATAAGATTCTCTGAACTTTGAGATACAGACGTATCACCAAGTCCCGGCCAGGAGACAATCCTAGTCTTAATCAATAATAACAAGAAAACTCGCCATCCCGTTGATTTTACCTTTTCAGATCACCGAGTTAAAATGGAAGAAAGCGAAAAGAGAATTGAGAAAACTGTGGAACATGAAAGTAATGGTCGTGCCAATTGTAATTGGTGGCCTTGGAACGGTCCCCAAGGGTCTGGAAAAGAGGCTGGATGAACAGGAAATTATGGGAAAAATTGATACCATCCAAACTCCAGCATAATTAAAACCGACAGGAAGTGTCCGGGAGGCCCGAGGAAACTGTCACTCAGCCTGCAGCGAACCAACAACTAAGGCAGGTGTAAAAAGCTCTAATGGAGTGAAATAATACTAATAATTTGTTTGCACACAGATATAGCGTCACATATTCGTACCCGATGATAATAATTCCCAAAGAGTTATATTTGACCCATAGATGGGACGCTTAGAAAGACTATCACACCGGACCTGAGCTGACCTGAGAGTAACAACAATGAAGGGCATATATTTTTTAACTAGAACCTCACCACTAGATGCATTTTAGTGTCATACACAAAACACAGGCCCTGATTTTAATACTTAGCTAAACCTATTACGGTACACGATTTTAAGCATAATTCCCGCATATTGTGGCGCGCATCGCGTAGCAGTTATCATTGTTAGAAATGGAATTGATGACCCGAGTTCAAATTCTGATCGATACAGTCAGCAATGAAAAATAGTAGTTTAAAGGCCTTTATTGATACTCTAAATGTAAGAAAAAAATGCAAATCAAAGCACTACGTAACGATCGCGTTACCATTCAAATTGTAAAACGAAATATCAATCCCAGAAGCATCGGCTTAATAAAATGTCAAATTTTAACGCATTTTCATGTTTTTTCTCAAACGTTTTATACATTTACACTGTCGGATTTATATCCATTTCTTTCTTCACACACAAACACACACACACACACACACACATATATATATATATATATATATATATATATATATATATATATATATTTGAAGTAGTCAAACAGTGTGTTTGAAAATGGCGAAGTCCGACAATTTGTGGGAGACTATGTGCCCAATTAAAGTTATACCTAATTTTGTTAATTAATTAATTATAACTAAATGAATTAGGCGTCCATATCGGTTTAAATGTAAAGCGTAAACAAATCGAGAAAAGGTAATCTCTGGATGTACATTTCAGCCCACCAGGCCCCACCAGCAGAGCCACAGACAGGGCAGTGCTTTCTGCGTTTGCTATTCATTTCGCGCTAATACCATTCGGAAAAGGCATAGAACCAGCTGTTGCCCACTCAGCTATGGGTAAATAGTAATTTAGAGGTTTTCAATATTTTCTTACGTGGTAGTTTGAAGGACGTATATCACATGTACCAAAGCAAGACGTGATAGGTACCAGCAGTGGTTGGTAGTATTGTGGCAGTTGGTGCGCTGACGCATTATGCATTGCATCATGACGTGTGTGATTTGAAAGCCACGTGCCGCATCTTATTCGGGAACTTATGCTTTACGAATTCGAACTTGGCCATAACTCAGCGGAAGCAACCAAAAGACACATAGAGGTAATACACTTGGGAAAGGTGTGAATTCAATTATTCTCCTCCCAGCTATGGATAAATAGTAGGACATACTGGGGTTTTTAATCTTTGTATATCAGCCGATTTAACTTTTCGCCTACTTTAAACCACTCACAGTGGTACAAAACTGATGGTTAGTTCATTATAATTGAGCAGAAGAACTGAGATTACAACAATAATAGGATATTATTTTAATAGAATGAGTTCTAAGGCGAATAGATCGCGAACTGTGAAATTATCCTATCATAAAGGTAAAAAATACCAATAAAATTTAGTACTGCTGTGGGGTAAATTTGATTGGCAAAGAGTTAAGAGAAGAAAAACTTTAAATTTAAACATGTCAAATTCAGCTTAAGAAATGACCTTGTGTCACACCCTACTCGTTTAGAGTGGGTGGTAAATATGTACAAGTATGACGCATCTAGTGTGGATCGATCTCATTACAGTTTTAAAAGTTTGGTATAACTATTTTCTTGACAGTGAGCAAACAGAATTCAAAAGACATTGCTGAAAAAAATTGTAAAAATAAAAAAAATTAGTGAAATACATCACTTACTAGAACATCCTATTCTAGTAGTGACCACCTCAAGCGGAGTTGAACAGATTTGAATTTGGAGTTTACTTTCTATACTGGTTGCCTAAACAAGTTTAAAAGAGCCCATGTTGTCCTACTATTTATCCATAGCTGGAGGGAGAGTAGTTAGATTCATACTTTTCCCAAGGTTACTATGTGAACTGTAGCTTCGCCCGACTCTAACCATTACACCACGTGCCTCAACTAAAAAGTTACATTGGGGAGTGTCCGTTGAGTAATGGCTAATAAGACGGACTTACATCGTAGTGAGTTCAAACACCATTTGCCCTATCACGTTATTTATTGGACTTATCCGCTTGGGAAAGGTATTCTACTCGTATGGATTTGGGATTAGATAACTCACAGAGGTTGATAAGCCATTGATAAAAAAAAACAGACCAAACTCTCGACTAGGAACCACAAGGTTTCTGGTTCGATACCGGTCCTCGCCAGCTCAGCTATGCGTAGCACAAGGATCTGTGTGGTAACGTAAGGAGCTAATGGTAGGTGTGGCGATCTACCCCAGATAAAAACAATCTCCTTGCTCTAGCGCTAATAAGAATGGGATATACTCCCTCACTGTGTAGGTAATACCGACATAGGCCACCTCGTTGACTTATATAGTGCTATTTAGCACCACTATTCTCTTCTCTACAAGAATGTTATTGGCATTAAATAACCCCAAAAAGCCTGATATGCCATTAAACGGACTTTTACCATTGGAAAAGGTTCGGACCCCTTATATCCCCATTTATGGGTTAAATAGTAAATTTGTCTGGTCTTCTACGAATATGGCTTTGGCCTTACATAACTCCCGGAGGTTGATACCATTGGACAAAGAAACCAAACAAATCTCTTCGTCACGGGCTGGATGTGGCACAAAGAAGAATATTATTAACTCAGCAATATAGTGCTATTCAACCCCACTATTGTTCATCTATAAGGGTGGCTTTGGCATTAAATAACCCCAAAAAGGTTGATATGCCATTACACAAAGAAACAAAATCGAACCATAAGTTACATTCAAATTGATTTTGTGCAAATCAATTCGAATAAGTCGGTTCGCAAATCATACGGACAAATGCGCTTCAACGTTTGTGCTTTAATCCGAAACCAAATTTACTGAATGAAAATCCAAACGTTTCATATATTAATCCCCTCCAGCTAGGCTTAGGTTGGTGAGGTTAAATGACCCAATAAAAAGTTGAAATGGAATGTCATTCAGTTCTTTTCTTCGAGGCAACAGCCGGTCGGCACTTTGGATACCAAGTAAATGAAGAAAAGTAATTGCTGCGAAAGAAAGTCCATATTTCATTTAGAATGTGCAAAAGAAAATTACATACCTAAATTAGTGTTGCAGAAGGATTTCGATGAAATCACCAGGGAAATATTTAAAAAGGAAAGTAAAAAAAAAGAAGTATTATTCAGGATTAGGCCAATTCGTAATCCATTCACGTGATAAAAAAAAAACAACGCGGAGAATGGTGAGAAACAATTTTATGCTGCTTATTCCCAAAGACTGGCATGTTTTTATGTAGATTCAGTCAGGGTTTCCAGATGTCAGGACATGGGAGTGAAGGTGATGGGGCTCGGTTGATGCGTGAGCTGAAAAAATGTTCTATTGAATGACAACGACGACCGCCCAAATACGTTCAATGGTCACGGAAAGGCAAAAAACAATTTTCTCTCATGCCACACGACTCATAGGCGCAGAAAATATAAGAAATGTAAATGTCTATATGAACGGAAGGGCATTCGACATTATTTAGTTATGGCTGAACGAATTTACAGAGATGACAGATTCAAATAGAAGAAAAAGTTACTAATAAAAAATAAAAAAAGAAGCAAATGTAAGAAATAGAATATAAAATAACCCCATCAAAACTTCTTATAGTAAAGTAAGATCCTTATTGTGGAAAATCGATTTTAAATTGGCATTGATTGATTTACTTGTTTTGTTTTGTTTTACGGCATATCAACATCAGTTGGTCATTTAATGCCGACAAAGTTTTGAAATAAATTCATTCTTAATGCATAAACAATTTTTATAAGCACATTTTTCTATTTAACCCGTAGATGAGACCCTTACAGCTACTACCACTTCGGGTCAGAATGACCCAGGGAGTAATGGTGATCAATGGGTACACCATATTCCTCAGACCCCCAGAACTGGAACTTCATCATCAAATAGATTTTAATGTCATTTCCAGAACATGAAGACTCTCAGTCACCGCCTTCTAGCTCATATATGATAAAAAGGTTTGGGGCTTGCAATAAGGGCAATAGGGTTTGGGCAATCATATAGGTGCTAGGGCTTTATTTGACCAGCTGATTGATCAGGGTGCCTCTCCGACCGCTCGTCTAGCCTAAGTAAGGGCTAAAGTGAAGTGTTGCATGTCATGGACTGCTCATCCACTAGGATTCTGTATTGATTGATGCAGAAATGATCACTTTATTATTCAAGATTATTAAATTTGAATCAGTATTCATTTATATTTTGGATTTTAAAATTGAAAAAAAAAATCGTCATATTTTTTAAACTTACGTTGCATTTCCCTATTTGAATTTAATAATAATGTTTTATGCGCTAAAATGTATTTTAATCATTAGCAACCACATGCTTATGACATTAGATCCTCTAAAAAAAGTTTTCTTCTATTAGAAAATATTTTATTGGATTTATTAAAAAGGCATTTCGTACATTGAATTTGCCTGTGATAAATTCCAGTAGAAATGCGGTGTCATAAAATGGAAACTTCATATTTTTTTCAGTATGACACTTTACCATAATTGTATGACACTTTGTGTAAATAGAACTTCCTACAGTAGATATGTTTTTAAAAAATGCTGAAATATATCACTAATTAGGACTAGAATAGGCTCTATTCTAGTATTGACCACTCCAAGTGGAGTTTAACATGTTTGTATTCGGAGGTTTCCTTCTCCTAGACTTGTTACCTAATCATGATTAAAGAGCCCAGTCTGCCCTACTATTTACCCATAGCTGGAGGGAGAGTAGTTGGATTCATACATTTGCGAAGGGTATTAGCGCTATGTGCTAATTTTTGATTTGAGCTCGGGTCAACGAGTCCATTTCCTACGACTCTAACCATTACACCACGCGCCTCCAACTAAAATTCAGTAATTGTCTTTTCAACGGTGAGGCGGGCTGATGTATTCATGTAGGAAAAAGGTGTGGTAAATTAAGAACTCTGTATTTTTGTTAAAAACGTCTCATTAAATGACAATTAAAATTTGAAATGAACCGACGGAAAATGAAAATGCAGCTCCTAGAACACAGTTGTGCTCATAAAAGAGAACGTCTTTTAAAACCGGAAAGAAAGTTGATTTTTTTCTAAACCAAAGATTCCAGGAATTTAATTATTTAAAGTGGAAAATTACAGAATGAAAAAGGTCATCATTAAGTAACATTTATAATCACGCATTACAACATTGGAACTTTTGGATGAATGTGAAGCTGTCCAATATATGTTCCTTTAAATCTAAAAAAAAAATGTATCTTAGTTTACATTGTTGCCATTCCATTTTTTTTTTACATAATTTGTCTTTCTGTGTCTATGTATCTATATATTTGTTTATGTCTGTATGTTTGTGTGTGTATGTATGCGCTAGCATGTCTGTCTGTTTATGTCTTCCGGTCTGTCAGTGTGTCTTAAAGTGTCTGACTGTCTGCCTGTCTATGTCTGTCATTTGCATATGTTTGTATATGTGTTGTAGATAAAAGATGATACAACTCTGGAATAGAATTGACTATTCCATTGGAATATAAACATTGACTGTTTTAGTCTCAGTGGCTTGTCATTACTAGCGATACAAGCAAAAATATACTACTGTATTTTTGCGCGTCAACAAGATAAACCGCTTTTTCACTGTAAGTTACGATTCAAATTATCATTTGAATAACCTGTTACAATCTTTTGGGCCATCGCGTAGGCATTAGGCAAGAGCGCCTGTCCAGTAGAATTGGATCCTTGGTAGTCCTCTGATAATGAATCCTTTGGTTCTTCTAGTAAAGAGTCCTCGGTTCCTTCGTCAATGGTCGTAAGTTCCTCTTCAATGAGTTCAATTAAAATTATGGACACTCTGGGGGTTTAAGTAGTGTATCAGCCACGCAGTATGGCTAGTGATTGGCTAGATGATTAAACCACGTGACTTTGGCTAGTCTATAAATCCAGGTGGGGAATTAGAGCACACCTTATATTTCAAAATATTCCAACATAACCAACCACAGAAAAATTACTACAACATGCATGTCTGTATGCCTGTTTGCGTCTATATTTGAATTATATGCGTGTATATGTCTGTCGGTGTATGTAAATGCACGTCTATGCCTGTCTGTCTGACTCTATATTTGTTTGCATGTGCCTGTTTCTATGTGTATTTGTCTGTATGTCTATGTTTATGTTTTGTCTGTATCGGTTTGTGTATATATGTGTCTATCTACGTATACCCGCCCGTCGGTCGGTCAGTCTACTTGTCTACATCTGTATGTCTGTCTCTATATTTGTCCGTATCTGTTTGTTCTTGTCTGTCTATGTCTGTCTATGTATGCCTGTCTTTCTGTCTGTTTGTTAGTGTATGTTTGCCAGTCAGTGTGTGTCTGTCTGTTTCTCTTTATTTCTGTTTGTGTCTGTCTGTCTGTTACGTCTATTTGCGTCTCTCTGTCTCTTATTATTTAGCTGTCTGTGTTATATGTCCCTTTACGCAAGTGTATACAATCGGTGGAGAATTCTCGGATGTATAGTAGAGAGAGATACAGAGATTAGAGATAGGAGATGATATTTCTTACTTTTTAACTCGTCTGTTTACTGACTTGTTGCTTACTGCTTCTTCGTCTAGGTCGTCGGTCATTTTCTCTGGGCTGATCTAGGGGCTTTCGATTAGGTTGATTTTATTTCTTGTTTTCTTTGTTGTGGTTGGCTGGACATTGTTGTTTAATAATTTAACAACCAACAAGATTTGGTTGTACTTGATCAAGCTTTTATTTTAAACCCTGCCCATTTGATTTCGCCGCGAGTGAGACCTACACATCAGAGCCAACAATTGCGTCTGCACTTCTTTGAAATCTAAAAGCTAATTTTCACGTGTCTGTATCGGAGGTCAGTTGGGATCAACTAAACGTCATTCATAATTCCAAACGGGTACGGACAATTAACCAACAAACTTTTAATTCTAACGAACTTTATTTAAAATTCTAACTACACTCACATTTTATGACGGTTCATAAATTATAACATATGCATGTTTGTATCTGTTCCTCTGTGTTTGCCTGTCTGTATACGCGTCTCTCTGTATATGTGTATATATGTATTTCTCTGTTTCTCTATCTCTCCGTGTGTGTTTGGGTTTGTCTATGTCTGTGCCTGTTTTTGTACATCTTTATCTGTCTCTCTTTTTCTCTATGTTTCCGTCTGTGTCTGTCTGTCTGTCTGTCTATCTATATATATATATATATATATATATATATATATATATATATATATATATCTGTCTCTGTATGCATATTTATTTCTCTGTCTCTGTGAACGTGTCGGTTTCCTTCTGTATATTTCTGTGGGTCTCAGTCTGGTAGTATGTCTTCTGTGTCTGTTTGTCTATGTATGTGTCTGTCTGCCTGTCTGTCTATGCGTACCTCTGATTGTATGTGTATATAACTGTATGCATATGTGCAGGTGTGTCTGTCTGTCTGTCCGTCTGTGTATATTATGGTAGGTCGATTTTGATACCAAAACTCGATTTAACCGGAGAAAGTTGCCAATTAACATAAAGAATAACTGTACAAAATATGTTTCTCTAAAACTTTACCAATTTTTGAGCAAATGCATTTAAATAGCAACACAATCGAATGTTTTCAATTTCGCCCGGTGTTAACCGAAAAGATAAGTTGGTCAGATTAAACCAGAGTTTTAAAGAAAAAGGTTTAAGAAATATGCTTAATAATTTTTTTATTTAATTCAAAATCATGCAATTCAAATATATACATGCATACATATACACTGTATATGTGTGTATGCATATATGGGTTGTCTCTATGGCTGTCTATGTCTGTCTGTGTGTATGTGTCTATTTGTGTATATTGATCTTTATTGTCAAGGGGATTTCTGTAATTCTAATATTCTTGTACAGTGCCCTGTACAAATGACTAGAATATCTCCAATGCAAATATTTTTGAGTTCTATCTATAAATAAGTTTATCTTAATTGAAATAGCTGCATTCTGTTCGCTGTTCAGATAATAAGATCTTTGTAATATTTTTGTTCAGTTCCCCGTATAGATGATAAGTTTGGCTTCATTACTATATTTTGTATAGTTTCCTGTAGATACAAGTGTTATATATTATATACTGGCTTCGAATTCACGACGCTAAATTCGTGTACGTTTGTACTGGGGTTTTCACTGTACCCAAAGCGATGTATGTTAGTAGTCAGCTACGACCGACTACTGGACTTCAATAACAACAGATACGTATGTACAAAAGAGGACCCTTCTTTATTTTCTTCGGTGTGTGGGGATGAAGGCACAGAGCTTACAATAAGTGCATGAGGGTGGTTGCTGACGGGAGACGTGAAGTGTCCTTTCCGCTGCCGGCTGGCGTCTGACAGCTGTCGGCTCGACCCTCTGGCTTTTTTTGTATTCATGACACGCCTACGCATCTGTATCTTTTGATCTGATAACGGACGTTTATTATATACTTCTTTATCTTCACCCTGCTTCCTTGACCGAAAACCCTCTCTCCCGCTTTCTCTTTCTTTTTAAATATATATTTTTATCTTTCTCTTTGTCCCTCAGCCGGAAGTTCCATCTTCCGAGCGAGGCGAATACATTATATACCCCTTAACATCTGGTATATAAATGTGAGAGAGAGAGAGAGACAGACAGACAGACAGACAGACAGAGTATGAGAGATGATGAGGGGTCCCGACTTGTTTTATCTTTTGCTTGCTAACTCATCGGCCGCCATCTTCTTCAGCGGTGTTTCTATGGGTTGTTTTTCCGGGTTGATTTCTTCGGGCTGGTCATCTTTTGTTTTAATGAATTACAAGACTTTGTTGCTTTTCTATATACTTTCATTAAACAAAATTGCGCGCGGATAAGTGACTCTTGAGAAGGCATCATCTCTCATCAAGTAACTAGTCGGAACTAAATTAAACACTTAAAATTGTCACACGCTTCTACTGGTGCATTTCCGGAAAGGTCTAGCGGAATCTCACTACAAATCAATCATAACCATAACGGTTAAGTGAATTTTCCACAACCGCCGTTATTTTGAATCTAACAAACTCTGATTCAAAATTTATCTAACTACAGTACGTAATAACTCATAAGCTATCTATGAATTATGTACACAAAACACATTGCTTCATTGCAATTTGTTGTTGAATTCCCGTACATACATGATTATCTTCATTGCAATATGTTCAATTAAGTCTCCTGAGCAGATAAGTAGATTCTCTATGCCATTTTCTATTTGTATAGCTGCTGTAAAGACAAGAAGACTGGCTTCATTGAATATTTTAGTCCAGTTTCAATGTTTTAAATCATTACCCACATTTATATGCAGTTTTTTGTAGAAGAGAAAATTTAAAAAATCCTTTTCAGGTCAAGTTTTCTATGTTGCTAGACACAAAATAACAACATTGATGTCTTTCGAAATAAGGATGGTTCAAATTATTGTCATTTTTTTTTTAGTATATGGAGCCATATAAATAATTTGTTATGGCAAAATTGACAATTTATTCTTAACTAGTCTAGACGTCTGGTCATGAATCCTTTTTAATTAAGAATTAATTGGATGAATCACAGCAGGCATATTCATAAAAAAGCAAAATCAAAGATGGACGACGAAAAGATATAAGTTGAAAAAAAAACAAACAAACTAGGGAATTTCAAATTAAAAAAGATATATTGAATATGATTATTATGAATAGGTTAGCTGAAGGGTTTTCCCTATTTATCATAGTGTTGTTTCTTTCGTAAAAAAGACTTTAGGTACAGAAGAACTCAGAAAATGTTGCTGCTATCATAGGGTGCAAGAGGGCAAACTATCGATTATTCGCTTAAAACATAAAATTACAAAAAAAATATGGCCGGGTGAGAAGGGACAGGGAATAGAAAATAAAAAATGCATACTAACTGATCAACATAAAAGCGTTTGTGTTTATCGGTTTAGCTGAATCGATAGTGCGTCCGCCTAGTGAGAACAAGATTCTTAGTTCGATACTGGCTCTCGCCAACTCCACGTATAAGTAACACAGTGATCTGTGCGGTAAATTAAAGAACTGATGGAATGTGTAGCGGTCAACCCCAGACGCAAAAATAATTGGTCTAGCGCTAGCAAAGAGGAGATCGACTCCCTCGCTGTGTGGCTGATACCGACTTTAGGCCACCCCGACGATTTTTTCTTGCATTAAGTGCTTAAAGATAGAGATGGTTAATAGAGTATTCGATGTTAAACTCGAATTTGATTATAATGGGGTCGAAGGTCATTGCCGGTTTGATTCGTTGATACTTTAAAAGGAAATAAATACGGAAATAGACACGATGATCCGGCTTCAAATACCAAAAAAGGCTGTTGCATTTCACATAGCGCTAATGCTTCTGTGAAAGGTATGCATCCAACCATTCACACTCCAGCTATGAGTACATAAGAACAGACGGAATGTCTGTCTCCTCAAAATCTTCTTGACATGCTGGTATCAATCTAGACAGGTCATCTGCAGGTCCTTGATTCTTCTTTCCAATTTTCCGATATGAAAAACAACATTCTCGGTGTTACTCCTTTTCATCCTGGCATAGATTCAAAGTATTTTTTCTTATATCCAAATCTTCAACCACCCTGTCAGCTGAGACTATAGAATACGCTGACTGCATCTCTGCAGAGGGATAATACCCCCAATAAAGCTATCTGTTGGTCATGAATAGCTACTTGTGATGCTTAAGGGCGAAATCATGGTGGCTGAGCACTTCTTGACATGCAATACTCAATTTTGGCCCTTACTTAGGCTAGACGTGCACGCGGAGAAGCTCATCCGATCGATCGGCTGGTCACGTCAAGCCGTATCACCTCAAAGTTAGTTCCGACCCTATTGTTTTTATGGCAAACCTACAACTTTTTCTATTTTGTATGTCGTAGAATGAGGTGGCTGAGGGTCTTAATGTTCTGGGTGTAACGTTAAACAGTATCTAGTGGTGAACTTCCAATTCTGGAGTGTGGAATATCTCTTCATCGCCAATACTCCCATGTCCACTTTGATCCGAGATAGTAGTACTTGTCTATTGGTTAAATTTATAAAATAATCAATTAAAATATGTTTAAAAGATTGAGTTAAAAATTGAATACCCAACAAGAATAAATTAAACAAAATCTTCGACAGTAAATAATCTAAGGGTTGACATGCCGTAAGATCCAAGTAACAAACCAATCATTTATAAAGGAATTATCTATCACAGAATCAGATACCATTTACTTTAGTGGCCAAAACTTCAAAAACTATAAAGAAATTCAAAATGATCACACCATCAGCTATTCTGAAGTGAACTTTTCAAAATCGATGCAAAAAACAAAAAAAAATTGGGTTTTTCTCCTTAAATGTGCAGAGCACTAAATAGCGAAGTTGGCCACCATTAGACGCTATGGAAACAAACGATCATTTAGCAATTCCAAGTTCATGGAATTTCCGTCTAAACTATTTTCTAAGAGCTGACCATCTCGGGTGTTTTCGAGTAGTCCGGTATTTTGATTGTTGGGCGCTATGGTAGATAAAGGGTTAAATTATTGAAGACCAGTAAAAGCTTTCTGGTGGGGAAAATGTGTATTGAAATTGGTTTAGATCTATCACATCAAAATGTTTGGATCGATCACATTTAATTCTAATATTAACTATTGCTTCCGGTCTTAATGAAATGAAGTAAATTCAAAATAACCAACCAGCCACCCACCAACCAACCACCCAACCAACAAAACAACCATATCTTCCACGACTGAAAACTTTTTTTTTAATTTCTGAACGTACACTATTTTCCCAGTGTAGTTCACCACAGACAAAACATGGATTTAGTTTAGAACCTTTCTGATTTTATTTCTGAATCTTTTCTTTGGTTGCATCGATTGCACTTTGTCCTACATCATCCTTGGAAATTCTTCTACAATTGCCCGGAGAGTTAATTTAGTATCTTGTTCAACCTTCATTAATATCTAAGAGCGAATCACGGCATCTCAACTAGTCCCTAACCCTTAAACAAAAATTACCGTATAAACCTCTCCGGCGATAAATCTAAAAGTTTGAATCTTTCACATTTGCGATTGACAATACTGCCGTAAGTGACAAAACCTTTATCTTCTTTTTTAATAGTTTAAAATCTGCTACACTGATAATTTAGGTCAGTATCGACACTGTTTCGTCAAACGTCACGGTTTCTGGTTTCTTTGCCAGTATATGATTGTAAGTATATCATATTCAAAATAACCCTATTTTTGTTGGAGTAAACGAACTTTTCTATCGTAGGTTCAAACTGGACAGTTTTCCTTAAAAATCCCTTCTTACCTCCAAAAATAGGCTTCAAAAGTTATGCCTTCTTCAGAATTATGATTAAAGTCGTCTGAAAAAACCCTGGAGGGTTAGTTTGATTTTCATGTGACACATCTTCCAATATAATTATTTGTAATTCCAACCGGAATTGTAGCCGTTGTTATTGCTGTTGCAATAGCTTTTCTTAAGGAAAATGAGAGGCATATTCTTTTTTATCCATCTCGGACAAAAGTAGAGAGTGGATTTGAATGAACGTTTGGTCTTCTCTGGTGTCCAGCAATTTTTCTTTATAGAAGAACGTTCACTTAATCGTTGCACAAAAAGAGAGGCAGATATACTACAAACAGACAGAATTATATATATATATATATATATATATATATATATATATATATATATATATAGATATAGATATAGATATATATATACTAATCATATAGTAAACCCTTGTGGTAACAAAAAAAAATCCTAAAAAATTCATTAGTAAACATATCCTATAAAACATCACCCGGGAAAAATAAATTCCTTACTAAGAATCTTAATGAAATATGAATTGGCTTGTTTAAAATAATGTAAATTTGAATATATAATAAACGCTATTTCCTAACCTCTAGGTATATAAGTTGAGAAGCCGTTAAAATTCATCATTCAATCTATATATTTCACAGAATTTACATTTGATTGGTTTGGTTTGGTTTATTTTACGGCATATCAACCTCACTAGGTCATTTAATGCCGACAAAATTTTGAAATAAAACCATTCATTTTTTTTAATATAAACGCATTTTTCTATTTAACCCATAGATGGTACCCTACAAGTTACTACCACTCCAGGTCGGAGTGGGTGAGGGAGCAATGGTGATGAAAGTGTGATCCACATTCCCCAGACCCCCAGAACTGGAAACTCACCATCAGTTAGTTTAACGTCATACCCAGGACATGATGACCCTCAGCCACCGTTTTCTAGTACATATATGATGAAAAGGGTTGGGACTTGTTATAATGGCAATAGGGCTGGGACAATCATATGGGTGCTAGACTAGTCGTGACCAGCCGATTGATCAGAGAGGGCCTCTCCGACCGCCCGTCCAAGTAAGAGACTAAGTAAAGTGTTGCATGTCATGGACTGTTCATCCACCAGGATCCCGTCTTTATGAATGACGCGTCGCCACCCACGGCCAACATGTGGCCCCATTGGGGGGGTGGAGGGCTCTTTAGAGGGGCAGTCGGTGTATTTTAAAGTCCTAGCCGACAGGGCTGAATTAACATTTGAGTTGTTTAGAAATAATGACCCGTTTTACAATGAGTCGTTTAATAAACCTCCCGAATATTTTCTAAACAATTTGATTTTTGAAATAGGATAACGAAATGATGTCCAGTACAGACGTTCTGTAATCAAAGAAAAAAAAAGGATATTTTTATCGGATTGTGCTACGACACCTCGAAAAAAATGATGACAGAAGATTAGAATGTGCTTAGTGGAAAGTTTTGAAACGATAACAACAAATTTATGTCTTATATTTTTTTATTCTAAAACTTGTGAATATGTCAGGAATGGGTATTGACTTTATTAAAATAGACAAAATTAAATACATAATTAAATAGAAAAATATAACAAAAAAAATGGCAAACAAGTTTGTGACAACATATTTTTTTATTCTAAGATTGTTTCTGAAAGTCTTTCAAAGATAACAATTCCAGACGGAGTTGTTGAATCATGCAATATACATATGTATTTTTTGTTTTCCACTAAATGCTATCATCAGCTTCATCAGCAATATCTGCTAAAAGAATGATCACATTCACCTAATCTAGTGTCGTTATTATCATTAACATCATTGTATTTTTCACCTTAGTATTTTAATGGGGGGAATCGAAAGTTTTGTTTAGTTTGCGGCGTTTACGAGGTATGTCAAAAAAGTTATAGGTTGATCCATTCTTCGATGTGAGAGGCATCGTCCGCTGCGAGTTCTTGCCACAAGGTCAGACGATCAACAAGCATGCATACAAAGAAATACTGCGGAATTGGCTTCGTTCAGTGCGCGAGAAGAGGCGAGAGAAGTGGTAGGGTAACTCGTGGATGTTACACCATGGCACTGCACCTGGATGCATTGTCCTGCATATCCGAGAGTTACTGGCCCAGAAGAACACCACTGTGCTGGAGCAACCTCCGCACTTTCCAGGGCAGGATCCATGTGATTTTCCCATTTTCCCCAAGCTCAAGGGGGTCATCACGGGAACCAGTTTGAGGATGTGCACTACATGAAAAAGGCCGTGACGACAGAGCTACGGAAAATCCCGGAAGAATTCTTCCAATAGTGCCTGCAAGCATGAGAGAGAAGAATGGGAAAGGGCATTAGATGCTAGGGGGGATAATTTGTAGTTTGTCGTTTGGATTTGAAATAATTTTTTGGTGAGACCTGTCCAGGAACGTTATTAACATACCTCGTATATCAAGTGATCGAGGCCTTTTAAGCTGTGAAAAGCATCCGCTGTGGTTGATACATTAACGCATTGAACTTGGCCATAACACAGAAGAAGCAAACAAACAAATGTGTTTAATGACAGGTAAAGGCTCGGTTGATCACAGTGCAGTAAACAGATAATTCAAGTAATTTTGCTTGTAAGAACCACAATGATCAGGCATAGTCATATAGACCTAAACTCACAGACACCCAGGGTGTGATCAAAGGCATAGAGGCAAATCTGAAGTATCTGGCGAACAGTCCAGGATGCTTTGTCATCTTCAGGACCTCAGCAAAAACTTTTGATTCCCCTAATATCGTCATCCTCATAATGAACTTATTAAGTATTATGTTACATATTTAAAAGTGTTCCTATTATTTGTGTACCGTAGTATAGAATTTAAAATGTAACTGGTAATTCAGTGTTATGGAAAATACCCGAAAGATGATATTATTTTGATAGCTAAACTCTGATCTATCATCCAGTCGTGAGAAGAGTTAGTGATGTCACTTACAGTTCAGCAAGAGGAGTTGACAGGCACACCTGGTGTCTCTCCGAATATGATTTTCTTTCTTCTTCATCCGTGTGGTTTAACTTGTGTTCAATAATGATATCTTAAAAATATCCAAATCTTGTGTTCATTGATAAGACCAGAACGAACACAAAGATGAATAATAATCTACTACTAATACTACTAATAATAATAATACTGCGACTATGACTACTAGAAAACAAATGCAACAGTGTTGGGTGTTTTAGTCTACGCAATATATTTACATAATTTTGAGAAGACTTGACTCTTTTTGAACAAAATGTTTTAGCAGGATTCTGTGAGTGCAATAATCTACATATTTAACACACATATTCGACTTTCTTCTGTTTTCCAGACATGAAATTAATCTGAAGCTTAAAATATGATAATCTGCTGGATATCAAATAAATAATGATGTTGCGGTTTCACAACATATAAAATAATACTTTCAGACATACGAGGGTTATTAAAAATTAATGCCATTTTTTTTTGGACTGGTATAATTACCAACTCAGGAATATGTATCATACTTCAAAATGAAGTGGGTCCTCTGTGGATCACATCCCTACTCCTCCACATAGCCACCGTTTCTTTCAATAGCAATGTTCCACCTTCGAACGTGAGCATGTATCCCTGCCCCGTAAAATTCTGTTGACTGTTCTGTGAGCTACTTCTTCACTAGAGATTTTATTTCCTCGTCATTGGAATAATGTTTGCCTTTCAAAGCCTCTTTTATGGAACCCATGAAATAGGGTTTTAGAGGTAAACATTATTCCAGTGATGAGGAAGTGAAATCTGTAGTGAAGAAGTAGCTCAAATCTTTCTGGTCTGCCTTCGCTCACTCTTCTCCATTTGACCATTCTCCCTTTCTTTTATAATTACCATTAATCAGCTAATTATTTTCTAACTTCGTTATTATAATTCCATTATATATTGTTATATTGTACTAAATAAGAATGTTTATAATTCTCCCGAAAATATTCAAAATCGGCATTTCTCTGCTTTGGAATTTCAAACCAACAATTTAAACAAACTACATCCCCAAATAGATTCTTTCTTTCAAAATATTTTTTCAAAATATATATTTCTTTCTATTTCATCCATAATTTACTTTTACTGAAACTGATTATTTTCCAACCCTTAATTATCCAAGTCCCTTAATTATGCAAATATACTTCTACCAGGCCATTATCCGCTTTTATATTCAATATGTTGTCTGTGGAAACAGGGAGGTCAGTCATCTGAGAGTCGCCTTGTTGATGACACCGACGACTGCTATATTGTCCGCGTAGCGTGGGCGGAGCAAAAGTTGACAGGGAGTAACTGATTACAGGGTGAATAATAATAATAATAATAAGAAGAAGAATACCTCAATGTTTGGGAGAGGCTAACATACAAATAGCATTTTGTATGACAGTCAATATTTATAAACAGAATGCGTCTGTTTTTCGGTGATATTGTGGGAAAAGGTGGACATGTCTGAGTTTGTTGCCCTTTTTGCCGACTGTATGGACTAGTAGGTCATTATTATAGACTTAATGTGTTCAAAATGAACAGTTTGGTCTCGTATATTTAGTCTTCAAATCTGCAGATTCCAACTCCTTGGCATTTCTCCCAGTCTGACCAAAGAATAAATTATCAGGCCTCTCGCATTGGTCCGTGTTTACGTGATGTCATGACGGAACTTTGAACTTCCAGCATCACCTACCAACACTCATTATTCGCATGTGAATGAATAGAACTGACCTATCCAATGGTATATTAACAAATAAGTGTTCTAGAAGGTTGATGAACCACTGGCCTAAGATGAACAAGACAAAAAATTGAAAATACTAGGACATTGCTTGAGTACAAACCGTGCCAAAAGCAAGTACTCTGCGATTTGCAAGGTAATGTTACCTCCAGACAATTTTTAATGGGTCATTATAAATTGCAAATCTGAGAGATATGTTGCATAGAATGGATTATGTAAGATTTAAAAGAAAGATCTGCCGTATTTTTCATTCCTTGGGTATTAAAAAATGGCACAGCCATTTCATATCTAGAGATATATATTTACCAAACCCTCAGCACGAGTAGGATGTGACAAAAGGTCAATTTCTTAAGCGAAGTTTAACAGGTTTGAGTTTTCCTTCTCCTATACTGATTACTAGCCAATATTAAAGGGCCCAGTCTGTCCTACTATTTACCCAAAGGTGGGGTTAGAGTAGTTGGATTCATACCTTTCCCAAGGGTATTAGCGTTATGTAAAATGTAAACAGCTTCATCTAGGATTTGAACTCGTGTCGATGAGTCCATTTCGTATGACTCTAAGCATTACACCACGCACCTCCAACCAATATCTGGAGATATGCCTTGCAAGAAATAGCAACCGACAGAATGAGTAGATAATACAATTCCTGAAGAACACTAGTAAGATCTGAACGTCTTTTAGAAATGCAATCTCTAGCTGATATTTCACTATTTTATTCTATGTTGGTCGGTTGGATTGTACGGAATGTCAAATCTTGTTGGGTTATTTTATGCCGAAGGAGTTTTGTTTTATTCATACTTCATGGGAATTTAGATTTTTCATTTAAACACACTTTTTAAAAATTTCAAACCCATACATAGGACCCTAACAGGTACTACCACTCCGGGTCATAGCGGAGCTCCACAATGAGTCCTTCTCCACTAGATGCAGTTTAACGTCATACTGAGGAGACTAAGGACCTCGGCCGCCGCCTTCTAGCACATATGATAAATAGATTTGGATGTTTGCCATATGGGCAATAGTTTGGAACAACCATATAGCTGCTATGGCTTGACGTGACCAGTCGATTGATCAGAGCGGAATAAGGGCCAAGGTGGAGGGTTTCATGTCATTGACTATTCCGGCACCAGGATCCCGCCCATAAGCATCACAGGTCACGACTCACGAACGACACTATTGGACAGAGATGCAGTCGGTGTATGCTACAGCTTCAGCCGACAGGGCAGTATTATATTCTAGTAGACATGATATAATAATCCTTTTCTTGGCTACCGGCTGTTGCAACCTGTGTTCATCCCATATATCTAACTTCTAATTACATCTATTGTATTTGAAAAAAAAAAGAAGAAAAATAATCTTATTCTTTAAATCAGTTTAGCTTGTTCTAGTTAAGAAAAGCCGCGTGAGATGAAGTGATAAATGAAGTAGCTGTAATGATCATCTTATCTACTACCAACTTTCTAATCATTACAGCGCGGGAGTTCCCTTAGCGTAAAGATTAACATGATGAATTATGAGATTGTATTAAGTAATTTCGAACTCCAGTCATGCCATTACTTTTATTATCAGGACGTGTGGATATACCACGGTATGATAATTTAATTATTACAACATATACAATATATATATATATATATATATATATATATTTATATAATTTTGATTAATCATGACAAGCAAATTCGGCGAATACCATGTGCGACGTGAGGAACACTGTACAGCTGTTTCGACCTAATCTCATCAGCAGTGTATACCTACGATCTCCCCCGACAGAGATCGAACCGGCGAACCCAGGACGCAAAGTCGGAGACTCTACCCTAGGCCAACCAGACACGCCACACATGAAACTCGCCAAATCAACTTGTCAATCATAAGTGCGCAACTACTATAACATGATGTGACTTTTTCCGCATCGTATTCGTTACCTCTCGCAGAGTCACGTCTTCCCGGCATGACGGCACGCATCCACGTACTCATAACCATGCTAGGCAAAGAAGTATAGGTAATTTTATTTTTTTTTTTTTGTGGAGAGAAATTTTATTTATATAATTTTAATTAATCATGACAAGCAAATTCGGCGAATACCATGTGCGACGTGAGGAACATGTACAGCTGTTTCGACCTAATTTTGGTCTCATCAGCAGTGTATACCTACGATCTCCCCCGACAGAGATCGAACCGGCGAACCAGGACGCAAAGTCGGAGACTCTACCCCTAGGCCAACCAGACACGCCACACATGAAACTCGCCAAATCAACTTGTCAATCATAAGTGCGCAACTACTATAACATGATGTGACTTTTTCCGCATCGTATTCGTTACCTCTCGCAGAGTCACGTCTTCCCGGCATGACGGCACGCATCACGTACTCATAACCATGCTAGGCAAAGAAGTATAGGTAATTTTAAGATTAATCATGACAAGCAAATTCGGCGAATACCATGTGCGACGTGAGGAACACTGTTAATTTTGGTCTCATCAGCAGTGTACGATCTACTCTACCCTAGGCCAACCATAAATAAAATTTCTCTCCACAAAAAAAATAAAAAATTAAATTACCTATACTTCTTTGCCTAGTTATGGTTATGAGTACGTGGATGCGTGCCGTCATAGACGTGACTCTGCGAGAGTAACGAATACGATGCGGAAAAAGTCACATCATGTATAGTAGTTGCGCACTTATGATTGACAAGTTGATTTGGCGAGTTCATGTGTGGCGTGTCTGGTTGCCTAGAGTAGAGTCTCCGACTTTGCGTCCTGGGTTCGCCGGTTCGATCTCTGTCGGGGGGAGATCGTAGGTATACACTGCTGATGAGACCAAAATTAGGTAGCTGTACAGTGTTCCTCACGTCGCACATGGTATTCGCCGAATTTGCTTGTCATGATTAATTAAAATTATAATAAAATTTCTCTCCACAAAAAAAATAAATATAAAATTACCTATATATATATATATATATATATATATATATATATAAAACTACAGACATACGTAAATATCGGCCAGGAAACTTGGTCTCACGACAAAGTAATAAAAAAAACATTACATATTTACCAACCCCTCCACACGAGTAGAATGCGACACAAGGTCAATTTCTTAAGCTGCATTTAACAGGTTTAATTCAGAGTTTTCCTTCTCCTAGACAAGTTGCCTTATCAAGGTTTAGGAGACCAATTTGCCCTACTATTTACCCATAGGTGGAGGGAGTATAGTTGGATTCCTTGACGAAGCTGTTGGCATTTCTCATAACGCTAATACCCTTGGGAAAGGTATGAATCCATATATTCTCCCTCCAGCTATGGGTTAAATAGTAAGGCAGACTGGGCCCTTCAGCCTTGGGTAGGTAACCAGTCCAGGAGAGGGATAACTCTGAATTCAAAATTCCTGAGGTCGGTCGTTGATTGGGTTTGTAGCAACCCTTGATGCACCAATTCTTTCCTATCGACTGGTCCAACACAAACCTTCAACACTATGAACAAATCGCTGTGTGGGTGTTCATATTATGAACCCTCATGCGTCGAAAATCGACGAGAGAGTCCATAATACATATATATAACTTTATAAGCACTTTTTTAGCAACAACAACAATATGATCCCCACGGGTTCTAACAATATGGAATCGGTGAGCCGGGTTCAAATCACGGACGAGGTTGTTTGTGTTTCACTTCGCGTTAATTCCCTTTGGAATCTATTTGTCCTCACCAAAGATATTGAGAAAAATATAAGGGTATACTAGATTCTTTAGCTTGGGTTTGGCAACCGGTTTAGGAGAACAATTGATTTTGTTTAACGGCATGTCAACTTGTCTGGGGCTATTTTATGCCAAGAGGTAAATCGTCAGTGTCGGTCACATATATGTTAATGTTTTTTTGGGGAATATTCTTGCAAGGATATTTCTTGAATTTTATAGTGAGTTGTCTGCAGTTGTCTAATTTTCTATGATAGATTCTGGTTTATGTGCATATCATTTGTCAATATGGTTAGATTTTGGTTTATTGCGCAATTCTCAGTGATGAACCTTCCTACCCAGTCATGTTTGCTTTTTTATTACTTTTGTGTTAGTTTGATTTCCTTACTTTTTAATACGAAAATTTTCGTGTTTAACAATTGAATATAGTGTACTTCGTTTTATGGGCCAGAATAGAGAGTATAATTATCTAAATATGTTATATAACTGCGTCCGTGATTTTATTAATATTTATGCATTGAAAGAAGCTTTGTAAAATATTTTGTATTTCTTTATCTGCAATGGAGACGTCACAGGAAATGAAAAAAATGTCAATCAAGAGAAAGAAAATGCTACAGGGGTGACAAAAACTATATGTTAGCTTCAATTGTTTTCCTATAATGTCTCATGTTACCATAATGTTTTCTTTTATATCTATCTATTTGTCTATATTCATATGTAATGTATCTATCTCATAAGTAATGTACCTATCGCATATGCAATCCATCTATCTATCTATCTATCTATCTCTTTCTGGAGGCGCGTGACATAATGGTTAGAGTCGTAGGAAGGGGACTCGTCGACACGATTTCAAATCATAGACGAAACTGTTTGCATTTCACATCGCGCTAATAAACTTGGGAAAGGTATGAATCCAACTATACTTCCTCCACCTATGGGTAAATAGTAGGGCAAACTGGGCTCATAAACCTTGATGAGACAACTTGTCTAGGGGAAGGAAAACTCTGAAGTAAACCCGTTAAACGCAGCTTAAGAAATTGACCTTGTGTCGCATTCTGCTCGTGTGGAGAGTTGGTAAATATTTGATTTTTTTATTACTTTCTCGTGAGACCAAGTTTCCTGGCTGATATTTAATGTGTATGTAGTCTGGTGTGGTGTGGTGTGGTGTGGTGTGTGTGTGAGAGAGAGAGAGAGAGAGACAATGTGTGTATGTGTGTGGACCTGTGCTCTCATCAAAGGCATGTTATCTGAATGATCTGAATGTTTATCATGTTAACCATCAGAAGCAAACTAACTACTCCAATTTAAATCCGTATTCTGATGACATTACCTGAGCATTTTCTAACAAGGTCTGCAAATCAGTATCTGGATTAGGAAGGGGGGCAAATGGTGGTTCACAAGGAAGCCATAGAAAGTTCTGATCGAATCAGCCTGGTTAAAAAAATTTAATTCCTCTGCCATGTATCTCTGATGCCTATGAAATCGAATGCTAGTTCCAAGACTCATCTCAGAGAACATTGCCCTTGTAATGAGATAGTATCCATTACAAATAATGATGAGGGTGGAGAGACGGTTTTTAACTGATGAAGATGAGGCAGTTGTCATCTATTTATCTATTTTTATATGTCTACCTATCTTACTATATTCATACGTAATATATAAGTAATGAATCCATCGCATGTGCAATGTATCTATCTATCTAGCTAGCTAGCCAGCTATATTCCTACGTAATCTATCTAAATCCATATATAATCTATGTTCATACATAATCTATCTGTCTATCTATCTATCAAAACCTGTTAATATGTAATCTATCTACCTATACAAATCTGTTGATATCTTATCTATCTATATACGAGGGTCTTTTAATAAATAAGGGGAATTCTTTTGAAAAGTAAAGCAAAATACATTTTCCATCAATGTAAATTTTGTATTGTTTAGAAATTGGTTTATAGCAAACATTATTTGGATCTTGCCAAAATATTTATCTTGAGGCTATTCAAAATGGTGGCAAATCAAATAAGCTTGAATATAGAAAATTAAAAAAAAGATTATTTGGATCTTGCCAAATTATTTATTTTGAGGCTATTCAAAATGGTGGCAAATCAAATACGGTTGATTAGAATTCAGTAATGAAGGTCATGCTCATCTATCAATCAATATGATACAGATATTAATTGAGTAAATAAGACACAAACTTCAATTTCTATGATGATGTCTCATTATCGAGTTTAATTTTTTATTGTATTTTAAGTGCGATTATTAATTTTTTGAGCGGGTGTTAAAAAAAAGAAATTCTCCTCAGTGTGACCTAAGATCAAAACTAGGAAGATTAACATTTTTGTGAGATATTATTCCTTTTCTTATGTAATTTTTCATCATCTTTACTCATGTAGCGTCACGGCTTTCGAGTTGAATAGAGTGATGACGTGTTGATTGGAAAATTAATTGTATACTTATCGCTTCTTCTGTGCTCCGTGGAACGGCTCAAATCCAGTTGCTGAGCTGATGTTGAGTTGACTGAAATATTTGTGTTGTTTGGAGTCGGAAAATCAACTTGGGGTGCTGGGAGACATCTTACCTTGTGCCATTTATAGTTTTCAGTAATAAAACTGGGCCACTTCTTTTTCTAGTGAGATTTTTATTTCCCACCAAGTCACATCTTCCAGAGCAAGGGCCCACGTCTCACATCGCATCATACCAAAATGCTCGAACATTTTCACCTCTCACTCCTTCTCTCTTCCACTTCACCACGAGACGCATCTCAACCAATAGAAAAAAATGACATGTGCCATTATGTTGAGTCATCCTTATAAAAATGTCATGCTAAACTAATGGCTCTCTCAATTCTTCCTCTATGTATATATCTCTCTATCATCAACACAAACGCGCATACACACACACACACACACACACACACACACACACACACACACACACAGGCGTGTGGTGTAATGGCTAGAGTCGTAGGAAATGGACTCGTCGACTCGAGTTCAAATCCTAGAGGAAGCTGTCTACTATTTTACATAGGACTAATACCATTGGGAAACGTATGAATCCGCCTGCTCTCTCTCTCTCTCTCTCTCTCTCTCTCTCCACCTATCGGCAAATAGCAGGACAGACTGGGCTATTTAATCTTGGTTAGGTAACCAGTCTAGAAGAAGGAAAAACTCTGAATTCGAATCTGGCAATCTCCGCCTACAAAATTGACTTTGTGTCACATCCTGCTCATGCGGTGGGGTTGGTAAATATGTACACACACATAGTATTAGGATTTGCATTTCAGTCTCGGAAGACTATAATGTAGTTTTTGTGCCCCTGAAGTTACAGCGCCTCCTTTGACTGTGAAGTCCAATGTTTGAAAAACATTCTCGACCACAGATGTCTCATGTGAAGGCTATCCCTGAAGATATTGATGTGCCGGTGCTTTGTTGCCGCTGCTTTTTTCTGGACCTCTTAGCTTCATGGTGTTGCGTCAGAGTGACTTCAGACATGAACGGACCTTTACGGAAAGCCTACTGCCACGGAGGGCGGTCCTGAGTCAAATTTTCCCAGCTGGAAGGGGCAATGCCAAAGCACCTGAGATCATTCTTGCAGACATTCGTGGATGTCTCCAGGAAACTTTGTGACGAGGTTTGGACTGAAAATATGAGTTGGTGATGCATAGGTTGTGATATGTGCAGAACTCAACGAAACGTTATCCATTCTCTTTAATTCTACCAATGCCATGATAACCCAAGCAAGGTGGTCTGGAGTCGTGGTCAGCAATAACTCCTGCACACACACAGATATATATAATAAATACAAAATAAATATTAAACATAAAACTCAGAACGTTTTCATATTATTTATTAATATCAATCCTCGCAATGACTCAGGAAGTAATTTTTCCTGTAATCTTTTTCCATATTTGCCCTGTCAAATGAGATTTCAATTATTAAGTATATTAATCAATTAGATATTTTGCTAATGGAGTTATATATATATATATATATATATATATATATATATATATATATATATGAAAGACTTGCCTAATAAGATCAAAATCAGGCAAAGCCTACAAAATTTTCAATTTTTTAAAATGTTTTCAGCAAAATGGTAAGAAGAAGAATTCAAGAAAGCATTTTTGGGAACTATCAGAATAAACAGAATTTGACTTGCAAATATCTATTACTATACTAAAGCTGAGCGAATTAATGTTTGTCTTCTAAAGGCTTTTTACTGTTTAATTTAATGACACGAAAGTTATACTAAATTATACCTTACTTTTAGTATTTAGTTACGTTTGAAAAAATATTCCATTTTAATTGGTTCTAATTAGTCATAATTTGCAATTAAGTCAAAAACCGACCCGTCCCTTACTTTACATTCTGCCTATCACTTTCCCATTCTCAACGTATCTCTTGATTATCTCCTCGTTATATATGTTACTTTCACTGGGAGAGTAGAGTAGAGTAGAGTAGAGTAGAAGAGAGAGAGAGAGAGAGAGAGAGAGACAGACAGACAGACAGACAGACAGACAGACAGACAGAGAGAGAGAGAGATGGGATAATTTGAAATGTATTTGTATTATGTAGCTTAAATTAAGTAAAACCCTCTTTTTCTTACAAATCTTACAAAATGATTTGTAATGTTTTTTTTTCCTGTTGTATTTATTTAAAAAAAATTTAATTCGCTATGCAATGTCACTTTTCCCTAATCTCAATTATCTACCCAGAGCTCAATGGGTGACCCAATAAGTCACGTTTTGTCTAGTGTTATATTAATAATATATATGTTAGGTACGAGATTGTTTTTCTTTAACAATGTGAAAAGATAGAAAAACAAGAACATAACCAAGCAAATCATGCTACATGAATATTTTGAAATGATTGTCACCTTTTAGAATGTCATATAAAAAATAGTGATGTAAACACCCTCCGGGTGGTGTAAAAATATTTCTAAGATTTTACCTGATATATATATATATATATATATATATATATATATATATATATATGTGTGTGTGTGTGTGTGTGTGTGTGTGTGTGTGTGTATTTGGGAAGAATCTTTTTCATTTATGCATGTTGAATTAAACAACAGACACATTTCCTGTTTAACAATTTTATTTGCGATTTTTTCAAGTTTTCTGTCCAACTTTTTAATATTTGGGTAGAATTCGTGGATTAAGCCACCAAAGTTCATGTCCCGAGTACTTTCAGCACTTCGAAGCGCCATCATCAGGGGTGATGTGTTCCAGTTCTTCAAATTCTATTAATGAATGTGGAGGCTGGAAGGAAAAGAATTGATAGGAAATGTTATATATATATATATATATATATATATATATATATATATATATATATATATATATACGTAGATTTTCAAGTAAATATTTTACGACATTTATAATAAATGGTGTACTTTCTAGGTTTTAGTCGTAATATATCATATGATTATTTAAGATATATAAGAAAACTACATTCTTACTTAATACTGATGTCATTTCATTCACTTCCCATTGATGGCTGCTAGAAAGATATACGCCAATATAACGTAATGGAGGTATTTGTGCTCGAGCGCGTGTGGATGTGTGTGTACTCCCATCTCATATCATGTCAGATACTAAATCAAAATAAAGCAATGAATAAATAAATAAATAAATAGAAAAATAAGATAGATTTTCCTCCAACTTGTAAAATGAGATATGTAAGCTATTTAAATTGATCAATACTGCGTGTTTGAACCAATGGGTCACTTAATACGTTTGGAAATCCATTCAACGGAAAAATCGATAATGATCTGAGTCATTGCAGACATGAAATCAGAAAAAAACACCCAGATAAAATAGTAAGATAATCAATTAAGTACATTCGATCTTCATTCGAGTAAATCGGTTGTTGAGTTAAATGAACCCTGAGAAGAGATGTCATGTCTTTAAACTTTCGTTTTGCACATTGTCTTTTTCAATTGTTCGTGTTTTCTTGCAGATTGAAAGGAACAGTTTACAGATTGGATAAAAGCAAATGTCTTGCACATAAAACATTTGTTGGTTTCTAACGTTAAGATTCTTTATGTTATCTATTTATTTATTTGTCGATTTTTTTTTTAACGCAGACAGTTCCGCAAAGAATTTTAATCAGTTTAAAGCGTGCTGATATACGAGCGATATCCAAAAAACATCAAGATTGAATCTGTATTTACAAAGACAAATGAATAATAGATAAAACATTGATTCCTTGTTTCTGCCATTTTCAGATTGATGAAGCACGTATTTTTGATTCGTATGAAGCTGATTGATTTTTTGGTTCGAATAGCATATCAACCCATACTTGTTACTTTCTGTTACTTCCTACCCATGGCCAACGGTTTGGCTAAATACCTACTTATACGTATGCTGATATCGCTTTTAGTAAACGAGATATTGCTACCGAGGTATATAAACTGCTATTTCAATAGTAGATGAAAATATCTTAATTTTTAAAAATCTTTATTTAATCCAAATGTGGTATTACTAAATTACATTGATACCTAATTCCTCTTCTTCTCCTAATAACACCTGTCTTCAAGAACACTTATCTCTGTTTAACAAATCTAACACTAAGTAGATATTAAGGAACGACTGTTATATTTACATTTTTTGTGTCGGTGGTTCTTTGGGTTTGTATATATCAAGTATTCTTATTTAATACTAATAATTTGTACACTGTTGTTCCGATTTGTGTGGCCATTTTTAGGCTGCAGGTAAGAGCACTTTACAGTTGAGATCCCTTGTGTTCCTTAGTGTTAGGTAGAATCCTTTGGTTGTTCCTTAGTGAAGAATCCTTAGTTGTTCTTCCGTGATAGGTAGAATCCTTTAGTTGTTCCTTAGTGAATAATCCTTGTGTTAAGCAGAGGCATTGGTTGCTGATCTGTTCGTCCGTGTCAAATATGTGCAAATGAACGGCTTTCAAGATCGATGATTAAATAGATGACTATTTGTATGTACTCCATTATATGCTTTCAAGTAATTACTAATAATCCTTAGTAAATAACCACAGCTTTAAGTAACTATTCTTAATAGAATGATTTACAAATGGGGTCGGTTTAGCTCAGTCAGTAAAGTTCCAGGTTCCATACCGGCCCTCACCATATCAGCGCATGTGTAGAACGGTTTGAATCTGTGTGGTAAAGTAGAGAGCTGATTGTAAGTGTGACGTTCCACCTTGGATGCAAAAATATCTCCCTGGTCTAGCGCTAGAGAAAAGAGGTTAGACTCCTTTGCTGTACGTCTGATACCAACAATAAGCCACTCCGACGACTTTACTTGAGAGCAAGTGTTCCTATCGCATCTTATTATAATGGGAATTCAGTATCTGGCTGTCTGTAACTGAAACTACGTCACTGCTTACGTCACAATACTTTAAGGAAATGTGTAAGTTTATAATGAGTATTTAATTCATAGTAAAAATCATTAATATATAGAATAAATTGTATTTATTAATGATTTGTCTATGAAAGTTTTAACAAAACAAGGTTTAATAAATATTTAGTTGGTGGTATTGGTCTCTAATATTATTGTTCTATTCTCCAATGTATCAATCCTGGGAACGATTTTAAACAGAAAAATCATTAAGATATAATTAAAATAAGTGTAATCTTTTTATGTGTGTTCTTATTTTATTTCGTTAGACTTTCTCATTTAATATATTTCATTACATTACAACTTAAATACTTACGCCGGGAAGGCGCATATTCTTGCTAGTACGAATAATTTTTAAGCAGGAATATTTTACCCATATGTAGGACCCTAACATGCACTACCATCTGGGTCAGAGTCAATCTTGGAGTAATGGCAATGAACACGTACTTAATATTGATAAAAATAATTATAAACAACACCTGCAAGCTAAGAGTCGAACAACAAATTTGTAATGAAAACTTAACACGTTCTATACAGCTTAACCATTGTTTTTAGAAATGTCTAAGGAGTTTGATCTTCAGAACTGGGACCTCACCATCAGATGAAGTTCAATGTCGGATCCAATCCAATTGTTTGTTTGTTTTGGTTTTTGGGGAGGTTGTAACCTCTCTGCATATATCAGTGTATTCTAAGCCCCACCGACAAGGTAGTTTGCATTTTGATTTACACATTAATTTTCTTCTATCAATGCAGATGGGAAGGAACAGTTTACAAAATGAAAACTTTAGCCTCACACAAAACAATTCCTGAATTCTGACGGTAAGATCTTTACCTTTTGTTTTTTTTTAATCAAGACATTTCTAAAAAAAAAAAAAAATGATTAAGCTGTGTAGAACGTGTTAACTTTTCATTACGAGTTTGTTTATCGTTTCTTATCTTCTTATGTGTTGTTTTTAATTCTATCTCCACGGATAACATTTCTTTTTTTTTTAACAAACTGTCGTTCGTAGCCATATGTACAGTATTTAAAATATATTCAGGCTGAATCCGTATTTACAAAGTCATGAAGTAATAATGAATGAAACATTAATGTTGTTCAAATCCACACATTACCATTCAACATATGTTTTCACTTGGTTGAAGAAACCCTGAAACATGTCTCCTTATATGGTGTGAAGTTTTCTAGTGGTATTCCTTTATTACCTATGAGAGAAATTTTCACTTAAGGAAGAATGAAAAAAACTCGAACAGTTAGCTAGCAAGTCTGGTGAGTTAGGAAGGTGTTGCACTCTCACAATCCTATATTTCACAAGATGTCTATGTATCAATACTTTATTATATAACTTGCTTTGATATGACAAACGAATGTCGTATAAATTAAACTTATGTAAATGAAAGAAAATGCTGAAAGAATCAAATCTACTTACTATCAATGACATAGGAAGATGGATCATGAAAAAATAGAAAATATATAAATGCTATATTTCAGGATGAACCTCACTTTTTTTCGGGAGAAAGCCATTCGATTATCATTTATTGATAAAAGAAGCATCCGTGGAAGCCAATATATGTATATATATTTTTTTTTTATTTGTTGAATTTTTAAAATATAATTGTTTTCCATAGGCAACTAACCAGGGTTCAGGCTATTTTGCCATCATCGGGTTGCTAATAATTCTTCTGGTGTTTATGCGAAGACATTTCTTGCTGTTATGTTTTTGGACCGCAAATTACGTCGGTTGATTATTGTAGACGCTCTTTATGCTTTGGATTTTATTTTTGAATTTCTGCATTTTTTTTAAATGCTCACAAAGTTATCTCCCTTTAATCTTATGAAAATTTGTTCTTATTTGGAATTATTTTAATCAACTTCATATGTTAAAAGACGTATGTATTTTCAAATTTTCTGATGGTAGAGTCCTGTAAATTTCGCAATTTAATTTTTCAGGGTGGATGGTGAGTTTCATTTATCGAAAATCCATTCTTTTATAGAATTATATACCCAAAATCACATTTGAAAAAGTCTGTTTATATTCAAACTTTCTGATGGTAAAGTCCTGTAAAAATCTGTAAATTTATCTTTCAGGGTGCATGTTGGGTTTAGCTTATCCATGCATTTAGGAAGAATTTTAATATGAATGATTTAAAAAGAATTTGATAAATGAAATATCGATATAAGTATTTACTATATAAATATTTGACGAAAGACCATTTATCTTGACGGTTTTTAGTAAAAAAAAGGAAGTGGTGACTTAATCTTTTTAAAAATCTGCCTATTTATTTATTATTAAAATTATATTCTTTATTAAATAACACATTTTCGTATTCAAGTTACATACATTAGACTCATTAATATTTTATGTTTGTTTAGTGTTTTATAAACACAAAACAAACATTTAAATTTTAAGCTGAGTGTTACCAATAAAAATATATAAAGATAAATAAATTTTCGAGAGCTATATATATGTATTTATTTACTGTTTGTTTACTTATTTACGAAATGTAAGTTAAGTTTCTTCAAATAAGTTATATAACTTAACTACCTCGTATTTTTTAAACTCCTGTCTAGATTTTTGTAAAAGACTTTTTTTTTTCTAAAAATCTTTTGTACACACGAAAAAATTAAATACTGATTCAAAACAAAGTTGAGTTATTATTAATCGTTGAATTAAATGTTTTCCCTTATTATTGTTATTTACTTCGCTGTAAAAAATGATTCAATCGATAAAACCACATATAGATTACATATTTAGAAAGATTCTTCTATTTTCTTTCTTGGCAAATAAATATTTGTAAGATTAGACCGGTGATTCGCGACCTGAAACGATTAGGGCAAAACTTTCTCAACTTCAAATTACCAGCAGCGATATATCATTGCTGAATATAAAAAAAAATTTCGCTGACTGCTACTGTCAGCGAAATTTTTCTTATATTAACAGCAGCAGCTAACCCACGATTAACGAAAATCGTTTGATTTTATTTAATTAATTAATTATATCACTTAATCAGTAAAAGTCAATAACCAAATTTGTCGGGTTCTTTAGTTAGACGATTATTAATGTATATGCAAGATTTCGAATCTGAGTGACCTCCCGTTTTGGAGTTATACGTAGATACGTACATACAAAACTTCCTTATTATTATTATTATTATTATTATTATTATTATTATTATTATTATTATTATTAAACTGATATATACGCTGGCTTTAAATAAATAATTAACTGTCACAAACATCTATACAAAAAAACCTAGCGGTAAGCCACTCCAAAACACAATAAGAATTTATTAGCTGGTGTCTTCAATATATATATATATATATATATATATATATATATATATATATATATATATATATATATATAATGGGACTTCGTTAGAATTTATAAATAAAATAAGAGATTATTATATTTTTCTATTACACCTCATATATTATCTCAAATTGGCACATAGTATTTTAGATTCATATAATATATATACATACATATATATATATATATATATATATATATGTGTGTGTGTGTGTGTGTGTGTGTGTGTGTGTATGCGTGTGTGAGTGTGTATGTCTGTCCGTCTGTGTTGATATGGAGTCCAGTAATCTTTGTCGGTATATTTGTTGGGAAAAAGTCTAAAACTAAATCTTTGAGAAGGAGGGAGGTACCTCGAAATATTTAAAAAATACAATATTCATCATTCATCAGAGAGATAGAGAGAGATGGAGAGGGGCGGAGACACAGACAGAAAGGGAAAGACAAAAAGAAATAAAGAAAGAGAACGAGAGATATGGGGAGTGATAGACAGAAAGAAAAATACTAAAACCAAACAAAGAAAGTAATGAGAAAGAAAAGTGAAAGAGACATAGAATGAAAATGGAGAGAAAGGCACAGAGAGAAAAAAAGAGACAGATTGACAGAGAGAAAGAATATACAGATAGAATGTGTGTGCGAAAAGAAAAAGTGTGTGTATGTGTGTGGGGGTGAGAGAGAGAAAGAGAGAGAAAGAGAAAGAGAGGCAGAAAAAGAGAGGCAGAGAAAGAAAAGGAGAAAAAAAAACACAGTTTCATAATTAAAAAAATATCAGTAATTTTTTTTTGTAAGTACGAACCATCAACTAATTTAAATTCAGGGGTTGTTTTGGTTTCGTTTTTGTTAAATTTAACATGAAACGTAATAGAAATAATGCATTCGGATCTTCTGTGAAATTACTAATGTCAAATTATGAAAGAAGCGAAGAAATTTCTGTAAGAATAACAGATTATTTATACTAGCAGATATATGTAATAAAAAGTCATATTCAAGTAGAAAGGCTAATGAAACTAAATAAGAATGCAGATAAATGATTTGAAACAGAAAGAGGCACAATCAAGAAATAGAACAACTGAAATTTACTCTTCTATCACTCCCGCCTTTCATTGCTTAATTTTCTTAATTTATCTATTTAGTTAATTTAAGAAGTAAATAATAAAATTACAGTTACCTCTATTAGTTAAAAAACTCTTTTAAGACTTATCCCCAAGATCTTTGCTCATATTCATTAAGATAAAACCAAACAATTAGAAATCAATAATACCAAGCACGTATTTACTAAAATCAAATTTCTAATATCAATATACAAATTAACCTTCCCGTTTATATTGTAAACCGCTAATTTGTTGTATATATAAATACAATTGCATGTTATGAGTATATAGATAAAGCCATCAGTATTAATAATATAAAACAATTGTATTAATAATTGAGGTTTAAATAAAAATAAAATCATGGAGAATATGGCGTAAATAACTAAGTAAATTGTGACATGAGTATTGATATAGCTTCGGTTACAGACAGTCAAACATACAATTTTAACTTGCGGAATTATCAATAGTGACTTTTTATTATTATAAACATTTTTCGACCAGGGTTTTTTTTCAAAGTAATTTCAGTTGATTTTTATCTCAATTCTTTGATCGTTGGAAATGTATTTTGCCAGAAGATTATTCGTTTTTTCTCATCTGTTTTCTTATCCGATAACCATAGAAAAACGATTTGAGATAAGGACTACTGAAATTAAGATTGCACAGGAAAAAGTTGAAATAAATACGAGTAACTATATATTTATCTATATAATCTGTGTTATTTACAAAGTTATTTTCTTAACCTTGCACGTATGCTTCAGTTTACTTACAGAACCAATTGCGTGCAAATAGTCACCCATCCAAGTACTAAGCAGTGCTTAACTTCAGTAATCTGGTGGGAACCAGCGCTATGAAAACAATCTAATCCCAAATAGTAATTAAACTTTGAATTAGTATTTATTTTTTCGAGAGATACTTTTTAAAATTTTAAGATTAGTCACTTATGAGGGTTAGTCAAAAAGTAAGGCTATTTTGTTTAGGACAGGTATAATTACCAACAGAAGAACATGTCTCATACATGAAAATGAAACTGGTCCTCTGTGGATCACACCCCTTCTCCTTCACATAGTCACCGTTTCTCTCAATTGTAATGTTCCACCTTCGAATGAAAGCATATATCCCTGCCCTGTAAAATTCTGCTGGCTGTTCTTTGAGCCACTTCTTCATTACAGATTTCACTTCCTCATCACTGGTATAATGTTTGCCTCTCAAACCCTCTTCCTTGGGGCCGAAGAGATAATAGTCTGAAGGCACTGAATCTGGTGAGTTTGGGGGATGTGGTAAATTTGTCCACCCGAATGAAGCGATTTTCTCCCTTTGTCCTGATGCTTGTGTGTGGTCGAGCATGGTCATACAGAACAAGGACATTGTCGATTAACATGTTGGGTCTTACTCTGAGCCTCGATAAATATTTTTGTCATGAAAATGTATAAATATTCAATTATGAATAATATAACAGTGTTACGTTATTAAGGGGCTTGGATAATTAAGGATCGCAAAAGGCTCAGTAAAAGTAAATCATGGGTGAAAAAATATTTTGAAAAAATATTTTGAAAGAAAGAATCAGTATTATTTAAATTGTTTGTTGAAATTACAAATCAGAGAAAGTGTCGGGTTGAATGATTTTGGGAGAATTATAAACATTCTTGAGAAGAATGTCAAATTCTTTGGTTAAAAATTCCAATGTATACAATATAATAATATACAATGTAATTAAAATAATGACGTAATAAAAATAAACAGTTGATTAACGGTAATTATAAATGAAGAGGGAATAGTCAAATGAGGAGAAGATTCAGTGAAGGCAGACTAGAAAAGTGGCTAGAGACGACACACGACGCTGGCCTGATTAGCCTATCCGAGAAAAGCAGTCTTTCTTTCTTTCTTTCTTTCTTTCTTCTCCCTAGCTTTGACGGTTAGCTGACAGGGAGAATCATTTGCTTACTGTATCTAATTATGCTGATTCTGTTATTCTAACATTCTTTCTATCTCTCTCTTTGCATTGATGACTGTTAGATTGGCAGGCCCATAAAAAATGTTTGTTGACAAGAAGTTGCTGCCGAATTTGTATTCAATCAGAACAGGTTACGACGGAACTTAATTCAAGAGACGTTTTTCACACACGAAAAAATGAGACCATATATAAGAACGAAGATCCCAATACGTTACAACAGGTGCCGATCAATAATAATACTAACAAGTTCTAACTGTATTTGTAACCTGTTTCTGGTGGAATACGACCCAGACTAGACGAAAAGTAACCCTATATATATATATTATATATATATATATATATATATATATATATATATATATATATATATGTATGTGTGTATGTATATAAGGCAGCTTAGACATGGAATTAAGGGTGCTTGCTTACCGGCAGTTTCTTGCTAACTTAACTTATAAAGATATACATGATCTATCCATGATATTAAGCACTGTATACTTATCTATCACTCGGTCTGTCTGTCTGTCTGTCTGTCTCTCTTCCTCTCTCTCTCTCTCTCTCTCTCTCTCTATATATATATATATATATATATGTGTGTGTGTGTGTGTGTGTGTGTATGTGTGTCTGTGTGTTTGTGTGCATGTGTGTGTGTGTGTTGTATAGTTATGGCTAATATTGAGATGTGTGTATTTAAGTTTTTGAGCAGATGTTTGTAAAATCGAAAATACTTTTAATACGCCCGTATATATATATATATTATATATATATATATATATATATATATATATATATATATATATATTCGTTTTGAATTTAAATTATTTTCCGCTTCTCTCTCGATGAGTCCGGTTAAAAAACAAGCTCTGATGATGATTTTTATAAACCGAAATATTTTTTAATATTAGCTATGAATATGATATAAAATATTTCCATTTTAACAGCATTGTGTGTTTTCATATATATATATATATATATATATATATAATATATATATATATATATATATATATATATATATACACAACCTTGGGGTTTGTTTCGATTCCGTTTATCGCAAAAGATTAAACACACATGCGTAACCACACATTTATAAACAGATACAAAATTCACAATGCTTTTTTCGATACAAACACTTACACATTCTAATACTCACACCGCAAAAAAGAATATTTGACATCATATTTCAAACCGTTCATTTTTACAACGTTCTTTTTTCTGAGACTTCAAATTTTAAACAGACTGATAAACAAGGACTATTACTCGCCTTTCTCCTTATTCTGAGATAATCTTTTTTTATCATCTTCCACATACCAACAAAAACCCTGAAGATGATTTAATTAATAGATCGAAACACTGCAGCGTCGGCCAATAAACTCACCACCTAACTCATTTAAACCTGTGTTTTTTTCAATTTTTATTATAACACCACACACACACACACACACACACACACACATATATATATATATATATATATATATATATATATATATATATATATGCGATGTAGTCACGTATACTATGTTGATGTGTAGATTAAATAAGTTTTGGGATAGAGATTTGTAAAAACGGAAAATACTTTCGACATGCTGTATTACTTGGCCTTGCACGTTACTTTAACTGGTTGTCATAAATCACCTTTAATTTGACGTGTTAGTTTGAAAATGAACAGGAATTAAACGAACAGCTGGATTTTGCCATAAATCCTTGTTTCTTTTTTATTGGCCACGGCTAAACTAATTAGCTTAAAGCATAAATTTTATAATTATAATTGAGAATCTGGAGATCGTGCAAAAATAAGGCGAAAGGAGAAACCGTATGGCTATTTGGACTGTTCGATATTAACAAAAAAAGATGGGATTTCTCAAGCCGCTTTAAAAGACCCTAGTTAAAATATTTACAATAAAAACTACTATTAAATATGATTGACCGAATCTTTTATTTGGCACGTAATATAGATTTTTTTTTAGATAAGAGCAGTTGTATTATCTGGATTATTCGGACTATACACCTCATCTTTATTGTTATCTGTACAACGTTTTGATCGATATACTCTTCGGCCTTCTTCAGGTATTTCTTTTTAGACTCGGGAGCCTTCTCGAACTCGGAAACCTTCTTATCGAAGTCAAGATCGTTCTTGTTGTAATCGTAAGTCATCACGGAACTTTGAACCCAACCATTTATTCAATCCGGGGTGGGGGTATATTGTTTTCATTCCACTAATTATTATTCTAATATGAATAATTTTCACACAGATCTATTTGAATTATTTTGATTTTTCGGACTCTTGTCTTATCTTTATCGAGGTATATATATATATATATACTAAAAGACCCATCTTTATGGCGTTGTACTCTCGACAAATCAAAATAATACATATTAAAACTGATCTCAAAAATCCCAAAAAGAATAATATATATTTGAGTCATAGATGGAACCCTGACAGGTACTACACCCCAAGTCAGAGTGGATCTGGGAGTAATGGCAATGATATGCTATAAACTTTCAATATCTTCAGAACTGAGTGATTACTATCAAATACAGTTCAGTGTCATACCCAGGATACCCGTTTCCGTGGGTATATAGTCAGTATATTTTAAGCCCTCAACGACAAGGCGGAATATTTCTGTTATTTGACAGACTATTACCAGCACATATTTTATATTCAAATGAAAAAAAAATGATTTGCTTACGAGCATTCAAGAAAAAAGTATTGTAGAAAATATCCCTTGTGATTTCATTTCTTCATAATTTTATGCTGACCATGAAAAAATATCATCTCGTAAAATTTAACTTGACAGGCATCAAGTTATCTAGGGAAATTCTTTTATGGAAGAATATTCTAATTTTAAAACATTTTTCTATAAGAAAGAATCCAAACACTAAATGTGTATTTTGCACCGGGCTAAAAAGCATAAATGCTATTTTGATGAATGTCAAATAGTTTTTTAATGTTTACACATGGGACAGAACAGTGGTTTGAACTTTAGCAGGCTTTAGTCAAATGTGGAGACGGGGGAATATTTGGATTCATACATTTCCTAGGACGTCACGTCATGGTGTAATGGTTAACAAGCTAGTATATCAGATCAATTTCTACTGTAATAGCGATTTGATCCTCGTTTGATACCCCATACATGCAAACTTGTGTCACATCATCACCATGGCGGACAAGTTGGGTTAAGAGAACATCCATTCGTGGTGTAATGGTGAGAAGCAAATTTATCATAATAACCAGTTAGTATTATTTGATAACCATTACATCACTATCATGAACTATCAGCTTATTGAAAGATATATAACTATTTTCGCTACACCCTAATACATTACTCATAAAATTCAGAATATTTGAATATAAAGTCAAATTTTGTTTTTATTTTTTGCTATTTTGTGATTTAGTTACGAAAATAAATGAATGATATTCTTTTCTTTTTTTTTGTTGCTGTTTTTACAAAATGTTTTTCTCTCTGTTTTCATAGGAATTTGTTTTATTTCATTTGAATTGTGTTTATTCATGGATTAGTGATTCACCTTTTTTTTTCTATTTCTCACAATCTGAAAACAACTATTCAGCCACAGTGTTCTTTCTATTTTTTTATTTAACCTGATTTTAATGCAACGTGCAGTCTTAAACAAGACTTGGAAACAACACCCCACGAAAAAAACAGCTCTACGGACACCTGGTCCACCTCACACAAACCATCTGTGTAAGATGAACAAGATGCGCCGGACACTGCTGGAGAAGCAAGGATGAACTCATAAGTGACGTTCTTCTGTGGAATCTATCACATGGGCACGCCTGTGTGGGTCGTCCAGTAACGACATACATTGACTAGCTCTGCGTGAATACCACGCATATGATCTCCTGGGGGCAATGAAAGATAGTGAGGGTTGGTGAGATGTTGCCATGGCGCGACATGATGATGATGATGATGATGATGATGATGATTGGTTTGTGATATACGTTATTCTAAAACTTTTATTTATTTCATTTACAGTCTATAATTCTACAGTTTTCTTATGCTCAGTCAGGTTGTTATGGTTGGGGATTTTTATAGAATATTTTGATGTGATATAATTAAAGTTATTAGCAATTTTTACCACATTGATTATTCTTGATTTTGGCGGGAGAGCCCAGCATAATTGATTTGCTTTTCTTCTACAGACAACTGCCGCCATTTTTCTAAGTTGTATTTGCTTTCTCTTACCGCTGAAACTCTTCTTGCTTTCTCCACGATTTCCCTAGGATAATTTCCCCCATCATATTTCTGATATTGCTGATTGAAATAATGAAGAGACCTTTCTAACAAAAAATGGTAATTTGTCAACCATAATAATTTGGTTATCATGTATCCATGGTGACGAATCCCTACACTAGGAATAACATTTTTCTCAACAAAAATGCGAACACAGAAACGTCTTCCATGCTAACCTCAACATAATGCCCACATCCAATGATATCCCCGATTATAAGTTAATTAATGGGGAGTCTTCTTTAACAAGAAAGATAATATGTATACAATAATATTTTCAAATAACTACATGTTGGTAGCATATGATGGTAGTCCTTTATACATAAATATCATTTATTTCCCATAACATTTCTTATGAACTTGTGAGTTCCTCCTCCTACTTATTCCTATTGCTACTCTGTTTAAAAAGAACCACGGAAACATCCCACTACTCTACATCTGACGGTGGCACTAAGTATTGCCGAAAGTACTAGTGTAAGTACCTTTGGTGGATTCATTCACCAATTCCACCCTGACATAAAAAACTGATAGCCAGACAATTGGAAAAGATCGAAAAGAAACTCTTCAGAAGGAAATGTCTGTCGCGTTCAACCAAACATGCATAAATAATATTTTCGCAATGATGTCCCTCTGGTTGTTTGTATTAGTTTCTTTGTTTAGTGGCATATCGACCTTTGTGGGGTATTTAATAAAACCATTCTTGTAGAAGAACATTAGCGATACTATTGTATCCATAGCTAGAAGTATGAGGAAGATCCTACCTTTCTCAAAGGCATTAGTTCGAAATTAAGCGTAATAACACGATTGAAGTTTGAACTCACTTATTACGATGTCACAATCCAGTGTGTTAGCCACTACGCCACGGAGACACCATCTCTAATTATTAATCCCTCAATGTTTTTGTGGCCCACAATACAACATAGTAATTTGGTGGCCATTAACCATGTGTACCTGATACAGTACAACGAAAGAAGTTTTGAGTTCCCAAGAAAAAGAAAAATGTTATTTTTAATTTATTATTAAAAATGAATTAATATGAATAGTAATCTGAGTATAGAAATTAAAAAAAAACATGTCAACACAAATTTTCCTTAATAAGTTTCTCCAGTGTACAGTATTTATCAACCCCTATAATCGTTTAATAGACAAGTAGCGATTGTCTGCCCTTGCTGGGATGGACTTGAGTGGAAAAGTGTTATCTTCCTTTGTGGCCAGCACTTGCCACGAGATGGCATTACTGACTGGCTATTTAAACTCATCCGGGAAACTATCAGCCTCTCTTTCGTCTGACATCCACAATGATGCACTAGACAAGTTGTGTCCCTGTCCATTAAGGCTTAAGGGGGACCTTACCCAACAACTATAGGCTTGTACCCATATGAATACGTAGCCCTTTATAGACCCTAACCACGTAGGTCATATACAGTAAATTTAATTTTTACAGTCTTATTTTTAAGGTATAACAATTTGCTGAACACTGGTCAAAAGCAAAAGATAAACAAAAAAAAAGCAACAAAAACAATGAAAGTGAAACGGTCGAGTCAGTTCAATAAACAAGGTAATTCTATTTGTCGGAATGTGTAGATAAGGCTTGATTTGTATTATTTAGATTTTTCGGATTATTGTTTTCATCTTTATTGTTATATACAGGTTATATACACAACGTTTCGCCCGACGTGCTCTCATTCTGTTAAAGTATCGTGACGCTTCTCAAATTGGTAGGTGTGCAACAATAATGACGTCATTATTGAAATGAGATCATCATAACTTTTTCAACGCTTTTCTTGCACAATAGTCAAGTTATTCAAAATTAAATCCCACTTTAATTGTAACTAAACCCGGATAAGCAAACTCTCAACACTTGTACATGGTCATGGTTAACGGAGTGAGAACAATAAAGATGAGGACAGCAGTCTGAAAAATCTAAATAATACAAAAGTTATTCTAATATGATAAAGGTAATGGTTATTACGTCATTGATTTCCCTTTCTTCCAGAGATAATCACCGTCATTATATTCATTTGATTCCTCCAGTAACAAAGGTGACTACATAATGTCTCCCATGATATTTCCAATACTGAGGAGTGAAATAACGATCTCTCATCTAACTTAAATTATGATCTGTCCACAATAGTAATGTGGTTATAATGTGACCCTATGATGATGTATTCATATCATTTCGTTGCTCTCATAAGCAATGCTGATTTGATTAGGGTATTCTTATGACGATAAAATTTCCAGAAGGAAATGTCCCCCGTTATGTTACATTATGTATGAATATATATATATTGATGTGACAATTTTGAATTAAATTATACATATGTACTAAATATATATATATATATATATATATATATATATATTATATATATATATATATATATATATTGTCATTCACTGACACTGTATTTCGACGTATCATGTCTCCTCAATGTGGCTAGATTAAACAGGCTACTTTCGTCTCGGAGAGAAACTCGACTGATTTTTCACCAGTCTGGTGTTTTAAACACTTAGCCAACGGCCACCTAGAGGAGGAGATTTTAACTGTTAAATAATACATAGGTATATATGTTACTGCCGCTAGAGAGCTCACATCCGGTTTATAGGAGAGCCTTGTCATTTAAGCTTAATTTGCAAACGACAATAAGCTTTTCTCGATAGAGGTCAATCAACAAGGATTTGGGAGCATATATTTGTCACCCACACTTTGTTTCAACGTATAACGTTTCATCAATATGACCAGACTATATATATATATATATATATATATATATATATATATATATATATATATATAGTAAAAACAGAACGCTGCTAGTCAAACGTTGGAATTAATCAAAAAAAATTGTGCTGTCTGTATTAAAAATAATATCAATTTTATTTAAAAATAAAATGAATTTTATTTAAAAATAAAATGAATCTCATTTTCAATTTTGAAAATAATCAGAAGCATTATAGTAATGAAATAAGACTCAAAAAAGTCTGATGTAAAGTCATAGAAAAGTGTAAAATATGTATAAAAAGTGTATATGGAATATCAAAATTATTGTAATACAATCCAACTGTAAAATAAGTAGCCCACATTTATAGGTAAATCCGTGGTGTTAATGGATATCATCAAAAAGGGTAAACATTCAAATGTAAAGTTTTTTCATGGACAAGTATGTGAAAATAAAATGGAAATTAATCCGACAGTATGAATAAGATATAATGAAAAAACAAACGATGTTTACAACTGAAATAGGCTCATCAGAAGAGAAAGTGTGCAAACCGTTTCGGGGCCAATTCTCTTGACGGTTTAAAAAGCAACACTCGGCCCATCCTCAACTAATATGAGGACCCTATTGCATTATAATGTATCAACCGCACGTGGGTCGGTCATCAACAAAAATATAAGACGGGAAAAAGACCGTTAGTAAAAACAGAACGCTGCTAGTCAAACGTTGGAATTAATCAAAAAAAAATTGTGCTGTCTGTATTAAAAATAATATCAATTTTATTTAAAAATAAAATGAATTTTATTTAAAAATAAAATGAATCTCATTTTCAATTTTGAAAATAATCAGAAGCATTATAGTAATGAAGACTTTACATCAGACTTTTTTGAGTCTTATTTCATTACTATAATGCTTCTGATTATTTTCAAATTGAAAATGAGATTCATTTTATTTTAAATAAAATTCATTTTATTTTTAAATAAAATTGATATTATTTTTAATACAGACAGCACAATTTTTTTTTGATTAATTCCAACGTTTGACTAGCAGCGTTCTGTTTTACTAACGGTCTTTTTCCCGTCTTATATTTTTGTTGATGACCGACCCACGTGCGGTTGATACATTATAATGCAATAGGGTCCTCATATTAGTTGAGGATGGGCCGAGTGTTGCTTTTTAAACCGTCAAGAGAATTGGGCCCCGAAACGGTTTGCACACTTTCTCTTCTGATGAGCCTATTTCAGTTGTAAACATCGTTTGTTTTTTCATTATATCTTATTCATACTGTCGGATTAATTTCCATTTTATTTTCACATACTTGTCCATGAAAAAACTTTACATTTGAATGTTTACCCTTTTTGATGATATCCATTAACACCACGGATTTACCTATAAATGTGGGCTACTTATTTTACAGTTGGATTGTATTACAATAATTTTGATATTCCATATACACTTTTTATACATATTTTACACTTTTCTATGACTTTACATCAGACTTTTTTGAGTCTTATTTCATTACTATAATGCTTCTGATTATTTTCAAAATTGAAAATGAGATTCATTTTATTTTTAAATAAAATTCATTTTATTTTTAAATAAAATTGATATTTTTTTTAATACAGACAGCACAATTTTTTATATATATATATATATATATATATATGTGTGTGTGTGTGTCACACATTCTCAGTTGGGCTAGATTTAGCGGACTACCTCCAGCTGGGATCAAAACCCGACCGATTTTTTATCAGTCAGTGTCCCTAACCCCTCGCCTGTTATCACATTCACGTGAGAAGCGTAATTTTAATTGATAAACACATGCATTGGTATACATGTCAAGGTCACCATATAGCTCGTCCCGTTAATAGGAGAGCCTTGCTTGCTCAAGTGTACACAGGAATTCCATTCCATTCCAAATAATTCTACCAGTTTTGGGATATATATATATATATATATATATATATATATATATATGTATGTATATATATATAATATATATTTAGAAAATTGAAAAAACACAGGTTTAAATGAGTTAAGTGGTGAGTATATTGGCCGACGTTGCAGTGTTTCGATCTATTAATTAGATCATCTTCAAGGCATTTGTTGGTATATGGAAGGTAATAAGAATTTTTTAATGACAGAATAACGAGAAAAGCGAATGGTAGTCCTTGTTATTCAGTCTGTTTAAAAAAAAAATTGAGGTTTGAAAAAAGGGGAGACGGTTTGAAATATGACGCCAAATATTATATTTTACGGTGTGAGTATGGGACGGTGTAAGTGTGTGTATCGAAAGGAAACATTGTGCATATATATATATATATATATATATATATATATATATATATATATGTGTGTGTGTGTGTGTGTGTGTGTGTATATATATATATATATAGAGAGAGAGAGAGAGTCAGGTATTATATGTATAAGTAAAATGAATCCCACAGTATGTAAGAATAAAGATATGAAAAATGACACATATTTAGAGCAGGTACTTGTTTATGAATGATAGTATGCCAACGTTTAAATGTTCTGTCTTTTTTAATTAAACCATCTTCTATGCGATATTAAGAACCGAGAATAACTTTTGGGTGAAGCATCATAACATCCCTTCTTAAAATCTCCCTGGAGTCAGTTTTAATAAAAAAAATGCTGGGGTGATTGAGGAGGGTAATATTTCCAATTATTTTTAATATGGGACCAAAATACAAAAAATAGATAGGATATAAAAACTGCTATCAGAAATATAATGATTTGGTTAGGATGTGACGCTGTGACGATATGCTTTTATCAGAGTTTGGCTCCCATTATGAAACGCTAGCCTGAAATAAATGGACTGCAATTTTGAATCCATTTGGTAATCATTTTTATTTTAGCTGAATACATGTATATGCTTTTGCGTACGTGTGGATGCCTATGCGAATGTTAGAAACCATTTTTCCTGGAAATCTTATATAATTTACCCAGCAGGTTGAATTATCAACATCATTTTGATGATATATCAGGTTGATGTTCTGAATACTTTTATTTTGGACTGGCGTTTTGTAAAGTTTTGCGACGTTCATTGTACATTTATTTTTATATTTTTGTGTAATTGTTCCTTAAGAGTTTTTGTGCACTGTTATATGATATTAAATATTCCTATCTACTATAAATAATTTGCTCACATGTGTATGGTATTAAGTATAATAAACCGATACTAATAATTATATGGTTTTAAGTAATTATTTCAATTTAATAAGAGTCATTTGTTTGAATAGAGTTATATGGTTTCAAGTAACTAATAATACTCTTTAGTAAACAATTATAGCTTTAAGTAACAATTAGTCTCATGGTCGAGTTACGTTGAAAGCATTGGTTCCCGCAAGATCACCGAAGTTAAGCAGCGATGAGCCAGTTCAAAATTAAATGGATGGCCATTTAAGCACCAGCAGGTGCTGTAAGAAACCGAATATCAAGGAGACTTGATTCGGCATTAAATGATCCGAAAAGGGTTGATATGCCGTAACAACTGTGACTAGAATTGTATATTTCATCAAGTATTCTGTATTTAGGCAGCAATTTTGCATTGTTACAAGTTTCAGTATAAATAATAGACAAATTAGAAATTATTGACCTTCAAAATATAAAGTACGATGGCTATATTTTATTAGATTATCACCATGAAGTCATAATGACAGCACGATTTCTATGACTCTCTCTCTCTCTCTCGCCACCTATCCTGGCAAGTCCTCAGCATGGCGTCCTGTATATGTACTTAGCTGATACCAGAGACAAAATTATTTAAACTAACATATCTTGATAGATAGGAACAAAAAATTTAAATCAAATAAAATGAAATGAAAAAATAAGACGTACTTTTCGGACACTCCTCTGCTACTTATATATCTCGTATCAATATATATATATATATATATATATATATATATATATATATATATATATATATATATATATATATCCCGAGTCAATCATACACACAAATGAATAAAATGAGATTCAACACTTACACATGTACTTTTTCGACACTCCTCCGCTACAAAAATGAAGCTGAATTTTTCTGCGAATTTGTTATGCATAATTTAATAAAGGTCACTCTAACCTCGTCATTCAGATTCCTTACGTTTGAAACGGTAAAATGGGGAAAACTAAAGATATCTCTTCTTAAGGAAAACCTTCACTTCGTTTTTGTTTCAAAAAATGATTTTACGAATTTTTTTTTCAGTAACCAAAAAATCAAAGCATTTATATTCACGTTATTGTCTTTCTTTTCTTTTCATTTTTGAATGACAACGATTTTAAAAAACAATCTTCCATTGTATGTAAGAGAGTTAGGTTTTGTAATTTCAATATAACGATGTTGAATTAAGAAATATTGCAACGTAATGAATGGCTTATAGAAAATTTAAATTGAAAACAAAACGGGAATCTAATTTCTGGGTAAAGAGAAGAAAAAAAAACAAAAAAAAAAACAAAAAAAACAGAAGAATGTTCTAGGTAAGAGAGTTGTGACCGTCAGTTTGAGAATTGGCCCCTGAGTGAGTCAGGTCAGCGCATTCGTTTTAGGTTAGCTAGCCAAAGGTCAACACATTTTCTAGGCGAGGGAAGAAATTTTTAGAAGATTCCAAAATACAGGAACCGGATACAGATATGTTCCTCCCCCAGACACCACAAGCGTAAGTAAGGGAATATATGTCTCATACCCCACTTGTATGGACTGAGTACAAGGCCTCGTTTTAATGTGGGCCCACCCACAAGCCGAAGATCATGGGTGGGAAAGATTAAAAATTACAAGTGTAAGTAAAGGAGTGACTCCTGTTCGAGGTCAGTAGGTTCAGAAAATAGGGAGAACGATATGTCCTTTTAATAGAAAAAATTAATCAGTCTTTCTCTCCTTTTCTGGATAACTCACTGTAACGATCCAGGAATACAATTTTATGCTTGAGTGAAAATTACTGCGTTCGTGTTTTTCGCCTTTCCCCTGACAACATTCGTTCCCCCGACATATGCCTGAGCGAACGCAGAACATATAAGGGTTTATTTTCCCAGTACCCCACTCGTACCGGGTCAGGCACGAAGGCCCTATTTATGTGGGACCACCCACAAGCCGAGACCCATGAGTGGCGGGCGGAAAAATTGCGTCGATCCCGTCGGCATTCCCCCTCAAGGGGGGCGCCTCAGGCGCTGGGCAATAAACCCAGCTCTGCCCCTTTAAGTCAAGGGGGCAGGTATTGCCTGGAGGGATGGCCCTCTGGGATCGATGCTATTAATTTACCATCTCACCGGTCCAGTGGCCGAAGCTCACTGGACACCCGCATAAGGTCTTGCTAGTCGCTAATGCCACACTACTAACTGCCTATGCGCACGACTATGCTACAATATGATTAAATGTTTCAAAATATCCGGTACAGCTATTTTATTATTCATATATTTTTCTATGTGGGGCGTCCCATAATGGTGTAAGGGTTAGTAAGGTAGTCTCGAAGATCCATTACTGCTAAATAGGGAGGTCAATACTCGCTGGATAGACCATACTTGCGGCCTTTTTTTACATCCCACACGTGGCGAATGGGTTGGGTAAATACAGAGATACATTGATTTTCATTGGACGATATTTTTATTATGGAAACCTGTTTGCAGAGTATGGAAGTTGGTATTTACCCGACCAGTTTGCCACGTTCACGGTGTGGCACAAAGTAGCAATTATGGGAGCATAAACCGTGAATCGAACGTGCTATTCAGTAGTGATGTATATGCGAGACTACCTTGCTAACCAGGACACCACGATAGAACGCCCTTGTTTTTACCTGACCTTCTCGCTGCCAGTAGGATGTAACAAGTGTAGGGAAACCGATCAGCAAAAAGGTACATTCATCAGCTCTATTTGGACACTGGCTGTCGTCTAGAGGACTTACCAATTGCAATGAATTATAGGTATCAGGAGAGAAAGACATAGATAGTTAGGTATATATATATATATATATATATATATATATATATATAGAGAGAGAGAGAGAGTATTCCGTGCTGTCTGCACGCCTTAATGATGATGATGATGATGATGACGATGATATAGAACACTTTTATTATATAGATACCAACGCGTCCGCACGAATAGAGGGTGGCACGTTGTCAATTTCTTAAGCTGAGTTTAACAGGTTTAAATTAAGAGTTTTCCTTCTATTAAATGGGTTGCCATACCAGGAATAAAGAAGCTAGTTTGTTCTACTATTTACTAATAGCTGGAGGGAGAAGAATTGGATATATACATTTCTTAAGGGTATTGGCGCTATGTAAAGTGCAAACAGCCTCGTCCATTATTTGAACTTGGGGTGCCGTATCCATTACCTACGACGATAACCATTACACCAGAAACACCTCCCTGATAATGATATTATAGAAAAATGTTTTATCATGCTACTATAAGTGATATCGTATGGAGGTGCGTGGTGTAATGGTTAGAGTCATAGGAAATGAACTTGTCATCCCGAATTCAAATCCATGACGAGGCTGTTTGCATTTCACATACCCTTGGAAAAGGTATGAATCCATATATTCTTCCTTTAGGGTAAATAGTAGGACAGACTGGGTTTTTAACCTTGGATAAGTAACCAGTCTGGAAAAAGAAAACTCTGAATTCAAACCTGTTGAACTCCTCTTAAGAAATTAACCTTGTGTCGCAACCTGCTTGTGTGGAGGGGTTGTTTTATATATATATATATATATATATATATATATATATATATATATGAGAGTAAGTAAACAAACGTATTTATTTGATATGGCTTTTAGCCAACAATTTTTGGAGGATATGTGCTTAATTGAAGTCATACCTAATTTTGAAAATCAATTAGTTAATAATTAATGAATTTAGGCGGGCATATCTATGCAAATTTGTTTAGCCGTACATTTGAACAGATATACCCGCCTAAAAACATGTCCATTTCCCTCAGGTATCCTTCAAACAACTAATATTTTTTTCTTTTTCTGTTTATCACCAACAGCATTATATGTCAAAAAGTGTTGCCAACAACATTGTGATAGTCCTAGCCTGCCTGACAAGGCTGTTCTTAAGAGAGGGTGTGTATTCAAGGTGTACTTGTAAATTGAAGCATATTAGAAAGGTGATGACGTAACTGTTAAGTGTTGTTTGAACAAGAACAGCATTAGGGAGACATTACTTGTCTTCTCTTGGATTTGTGGCAGTGTCATTTGACATCACGTGTCCATTGGTCATGTGAGAATTCAGAATCCTTTTGTCCCCCTTCTTTGAGCAAATAGGATCTCCCTTTTTATTTCTGATCATTGAACAGATTTGATTCACACTCAAGAAAATGACATTATAAGAATAGTGGTTATTAGTTTATAACCAACACTAGTCCTCATAATGCAATAGTGCATCCATGAATAAACTAACACTGAACATTTGGTAAGAAAAGACACACCTAAATCTCATGAACATGACATTATTTTTCAAGTTTAGATCTTTTTGAGATGACAGTACATTCTAGCTTTTACTCTGGAGGCTAATGACAAGTTAGGTTTGTTTTGCCTTCCCTATCTTAAAAGGGTTACGTGAAATTGAAATTCCTCATTGAATCATATCGACACCGTTCAACGTCTCTTAACATGAGAATTTAAATGAAAATAGGAATGACACTAAACAGAAATAATTTATCATTCCACCGGGATCAGAGAAAGTAAAAGCCAATCGATGTTTGAAGTCAGATATTAACTCTGTTGGAGATAAGCATGTTTATGTGGCTCGATGCCATGTAACAGTCAACCGAGCAGATCAGGCTATCAATCTGTTGATACTGAATATTAACCCTTTCTCGGTTACAGTCGTCAGAGCCCTGATTCTCACCTCGGTGCCATATACACAGAGGAGGTTCTAACAATCGAAGATCTGAATCTCCGCTGCTTGTGTTGGCCTTTCCTTTATTTTGTATTGTTGGAAGCAAGAGGATCTCGGTTAAACTGATGTGTCTTTTGCTATCAAAGAAAACCGGCAATGTCAATGTCCTTATCCGAATTAATATCTGTAAATTCTGAGCGAAAATCCAATATGATTCTACCTAAACTATTTACAGCTGTTAACGGGGGAACTAAACCCATAAACAATCATATTATTGTTGAGGAAAAAGCATAACGAATGCGTGAAGAGTTACATAGGAAATATGGTATGTAATAAAGTTATCCTCAACGACAAAATCACTAAATTGAAGTATCTAATTTACGCAAGAGCAAAGTTAGTCAGGGACAACATTGGTAGCAGATAAAGGGATAGAAACAGAAAATGAAATACAAAAGCTAGCTGGTAAATGAAACTAGAATAAGAATTTAAGATACTTTTTATTTTTGTTTTGGTATAGTTTGTTTTGATGGCATTGGTATAATTATTTCACTCAATTCGAGTTTTTCACACTCGTGGTTCACTGGGGACTAAATGACAGCAAGTCTCCGCAGGTCTCCAGGACTCTTCAGAGTATTCTAGCCGATCTCAATAGTGCTGTAGTCTGGATGGTTTTGATTTTTCCTCTGATTTCCAGTTCATCCAGAATCTTTTCCAGTCCCCTGAGGACCGTTCCAAAGGGACCAATTACAATTGGCACAACCTTCACTTTAACGTTCCACAGTTTTCTTAGCTCTCTGGCAAGGTCCAAGTATTTTTCTCTCTTTTCGCTTTCTTTCACTTTCTCTCGGTGATCAGTTCGAACACTAGATGAAAAGCTCTCGTTAATCGACACTAGTTCTGTATTATTATTATTATTATTATTATTATTATTATTATTATTATTATTATTATTATTATTATTATTATTATTATTACAGCTGTTAATTTGCTTTCATAGCTCACTATGAAATATGAATAATGTTACTGATAGTTGTGTATGTAATCATAACTAAATTATATCTGGTAATGTTTAAGATAGCGTCTTAGATTTATTTAGCATATAATCTTTAAGGAATTCCTTGGGTGGGTTTGGCCATTTCCAAAGATGGAAGTTTAACAGTGCAGTTGAATGCCAATTGCTAAAATCTTCAAGTGTCCATTCTATTAAAACTCACAAAATTCCACATATCCTTATCTTTAAAAAAAAATCAGCCAGAACATGCTGAGAAGCATAACGTTAAATCAATAATCCTGTTTACTTGGCATTATTGGAGTAGAGCTAGACGTCTCGAGAGTAACTCGATCGCATAGATAAAATTGAACAGCAATTGAAAGATTATATATTGAATTCTTAAGTTCTCTAAAGAGGAAGATTGCCATGAGTAATAAGAATTGCAATCTATATTCTTTTTAATCATTCAGCAGATTGGTTTGTAAAAGGAAATGTGTGTATGTAGCGGAAATATCACTGCTGTACCCATCCTTTTCTTTCTTTTAGAAGTTATCACCGACGAGGATGACGTCACTCAGTCATGATGTCGTTCATCAGTTGTAGACCCTCTGGTCGCTAATTAGTCCAATTTTGGACTTGCAGTTAGGGTAACACACATTGCAAGGGAAATTTCCATCTGCATACTGTGGTGCATGACGACGAAGACGTCACGACTCTGCAGCCCTATTGATCTCGATATTGAGCACTTAGCTCCTGTGCGGCACATGTCTTTCCAACCCTGTCTGTTGGAGGCCATATCTTCCAGGCTTGCATCCGTACAGTAACATAAATGAACCGGTTGTGTCTTACCTGTCTTGATCGAGCTAACTCCACCGGAACACGAAAAACACGACATAGGAGTGAAGCGGGCGCGAGTTGCCCGATGCATGTAAAGTCACGTGACCTCTGATGCCTGACCTTAGAAAAATGATTTCATATTACCAAAGAGTTCAGCAGTCGCTGTGCCATTAACATCGCCTGTGACTTTCTGCGTCGGACCTTAGAAAAACGATTTCAGTTCATCATTTGGATATTTTTTTTGGGGGGGGACTGATGTACTTATCTTTATTATAATAGGTAAAACAAGACGTTTTGGTTTCTGTATCCTCGGGTGTTCCCTATCTATCATGGCACAGCAATCACTCAGCTTGGGAAATCATATTGCACAATTTTGATTGTTGATCAAATAAGTTGTCATATAAATCTTGAAGATCTCATTCAAATAATGATGTCATTAAATTCTTCGACACGGAACACCTGACGAAGGCCGCAGGACACAGGGACTGGAACGTTGTGTTTTTAGATACCGCAATAAATATAAAAACAAGTCTATCACAATCAAAATAATACGCATCAAGCCTCTTCTAAAAAATACAGACGAAATGTGTCGGACAGGCTAAATCTATACATCTTATGACAAAGCGGTACTTAAAGTTTTATTAGTGGTTTTCTAGACACGCACAAAATATACTGTCTTCGAGGCATATCTTTCTAAGAATTATCAAGATAGATTATAAGGAAAGAAAAATAAATAGGAAAAGCCTGTTAATGTCTACTTTTTTTGTTATCTACGTGCGTCTGTAGGAGGCGCGTGTTGCGATGGTTAAAGTCATGGGAAATGGACTCGTCGCCCCGAGTTCAAATCCTGGATGTGATAATTGCATTTCACTTTGTGCTAATACCCTGGGAAAGATATGAATCCTACTATCCCTCCAGCTATGGATAAATAGTAGGGCAGACTGGGCTCTTTAATCTTGGTTAGGCAACCAGTCTAGGAGAAGGAAAAGTCTGAATTCAAACCTGTTGAACTCCGCTTAAGAAATTGACCTTGTGTCACATCCTGCTCGTGTGGAGGGGTTCAAATAAAAAAAATAAAAAATCACCTGGTCAAGAAATATTACCCTTTTCTTTATTTCTAAATTGAAGATTTCCTATTCTTTGTCTTTCCTATGCGTTATCTATTAAGAAAAAATAAGAATTTTCACACAAAACAGGTCGGGTCGTTTTTATTCTATTCGAGAAGTTACACAGACAAGGAGCAGAGCCGCAATACACATAAAAGAGGGCATCAAATTAAATAGAGTCGAGAGGATATTACACGTGCGATCGATTGCTGTTATTTTCAAATTAAAGATTTTCTATTCTTTTAATAAAAGTCATAAAAATTTGGACGTAGACAGTGGTTAATAAAACACAGAGGAGACCAGCAGAATTCTGAATGATTATAATTTTAAAAGAGACATATTAAATTTCTTTCATCAGGGAATAGAGAAGTTATAGTCGATTAATCATAGCCACAGATACGTTTTTTTTAAATTTTTTTTTTTAGTCTGGAATCTCAATATAAGACGAACGAAAATCTAATATGATTTCACCTAAACTGTATTTACAGCTGTCAACAGGGAACTAAACCCACAGAAAATCATATAATTGTTGAGGGAGAAGCATTTGGAGTGCGTGCAAAGTTACATGGGGAATGTGATATGCAATAAAGCTTTGTGTATATGAATTCCAGTCGGTTGATTAGTGCAACTTCTCATCTCGGTGACACATGCTCAGAGAAGGATCTAACAGTTGAAGATCTGAATCTTCGCTTCTTGTGTTGGCCTTACCTTTATTTTGTATTGTTGGAAGCAGGAGGATCTCATTTAACTGACTTGTCTTTTGCTATCTCATTAGAAAAAGAAAATCGGTAATGTCAGTGTCCTTATCCTAATTAATATCTGTAAATTCTGAGCGAAAATCCAATATGATTCCACCTAAACTGTTTAATACTGTCAATGGGGAACTAAACCCTCAACAAATCATATTATTGTTGGGGGAGAAGCAGTAGGAGTGTGTGAAAAGTTACATGGGAAATATGATAAGTAATAAAGCTTTTTTTTTCTGTAGGAATTCCTGTCGGTTGATTTAAGTCTGAGACTGTAAATTTCATCTTATGTTGTCATTTTTGTATGAATATTAAAATGTTGGTGTTGTAGGGTCTCAAGGAAATGTGGCGAAGAAAAACAACTTAGGAAGAGATGACCATGATTTCCTAACAGAAAAAGGAAAAATCATTTAAGTGGTCACAGAAATAAGCATCTCCCTTTATTACCGATGTTACAACTTTCTTCTGTACAGGAAAACGTGAAGTGGTATTCTGGATTTGATGAAGGAAATATCTATAGTTTCAACAAATCATAGCATCCCCTCAAGAGGAGCTGGATCGCTAACCAAAAATTTAGGTAATTCCTTTTCCCCTGACAGTAGCTAACTGCTTTGCCCCTACCAAAAATTCCCAACTCTCCTCTGACTATTTCTCGTACCTACCGCGAGTACTCTATTGATTGAGCTTTTGGTGTTGGTCACACAGCCGGGCACCGGGTCCACTAGTTCTGGGACGCTGCCAGTTTATTGTACAATGATTTCTGCCGTTTCAAATCAGTTACGAACGGCGTGTCGTTATAAAATTTACTTTTGAAATATTTGTTTTATTTTATATTAGGCGTGCTGGAGGTCACAACTAAATTTACAGACTTTACGTGGCTTTGTGGATTCAATTGGCCAGTCAACACACCCGAATACGTGGATGATTAACTATTTAAAGGCCTTCATGGAAAACCATTCAGTTGCTCGCGCTTAATACAGACGAACAGATCAACAACCAAGGATTATGCTCAACACTGATGAACAAAAGGATCATAGGATTCAAGATACACGAAACACCGTCAAAGGCATTATTAGATACTACACAACACATATCAACGTTTATGCCACAAGGGATCTCCACTTTAAAGTGCTCTCACCCGTAGCCTAAAAATGGACACGAGAATATTAATATTTATTGCCACTCATTGTATTCCCAACCTGTGAATCTTAATCTTTGGTTTCGCTACACCAGCCTTACTCAACAAGTTTGTTCGGTAGCTCGCTAGTTTTGATCACGGACCGATAAAGTATATCAAAAGTTGATCAAAGAAACCAGAGACCAAAAGGACTAGAGATAACAATATGGTGTGATATGTGTAATACAGTGGCTGCCGCTAACCACTAGCGACCTTGATGTCCAATTGTAGGAACGACAACAAAAAGAGAAACCGGAGAATTCTTGCTGTAGGTGTAAGAGACGGTCGGACAAGAGAAACCTTTTAAAGTGTCAATCAGTTAGTTACCAAGAGATTATCACTATTATTCATTGCATAAATTCTGGGTCTAAACAAAATCGTTTCCCCGCCAGTGTAAAATAATTGATTTTTATTTGATTGATTTGAAAATACAACTTCATGTTACGTTTTTAAAATCGCTCCAGAGGGAATTTGTAACATCGACTATAAATTGAGCGAATATTTTTGATCAGCTGATTGAATATTTATTTTCTGATAAAAACAATTCGTATTCTTATAAATTATAGACGTAAGCGTATACATGTGAATATCTATAATATATTGTTGTTGTTCATACAATTGGACATCAAGGTCGCTGGTTGTTAGCGGCAGCCACTTTATTACACATCTCAGACCATTATATTATCTCTTGCCCTTTTTGCGATACGCACATAAATAAGTACACCCTAACAATGTTGTTTGTGCAACAATCAAGCGTATGTCGTTTTATAAAAAAATGGTGAAGCCCACAAAGATTAGTTATATATAAAAACCACACCTTATTTTTGTTCAAGAGGGATTTAATAAAGAAAAACAACTTTTTAGCCTACATTTTTGATAAGATAATCTAAACAAAATTATAAGTTTATAAGTCGTCGTTCTCTTCAGGGTGGCCTAAAGTCAGTATCAGCCCGACAGCAAGCAAGTCTATCCCCTTTTCTCTAGTGCTAGACCAGGGAGATTATTTTTAGCGTCTGAGATGGAGCGTCACATCTACTATTAGCATCTTACTTTACTGCACATATCTCTGTGCTACTCATACGCTGAGTTAACAAAGACCGGTGTTGAACAAGAACCTTGTTGTTTCCAGGTGGGTGCATTACCGACTGAGCTAAACCAATCCAAAAGGTTATAAATCAATAATATATTAGAAGATTAATGACAAATGATTAAAAATTAAAGAAACTGATAAACGATAAATCATAATAAAAAAGCAACTGAAATAAGAATTAAAACAAGAGTTATAATAAAAAAACATTAAATTAAAAGCAAGAACATAAAAATAATAAAATACACATAAAGGAAAATAATATTTATTAATCTGTATATAAATGTAAATACGTGTATGCGTGTGTATGTGTATATTTATGTATATGTATATGTGTGTATTCAATAAACAAGGTGAATTTTGACTAAGGTGTTGGCAACAGGAAGCACTGTTTGCAATTGTACCATTTTTTAGGAAATCAATAGTGATAGGTCATATCTTTTCCGATGCAACTGTTATTATGACCACTTTACACACTGAAAGTCTTCTTTACTGGGGAGTTAGAATATTCCGATTACAGGGACTACCTTTTTGATTCAGGCTCGTAGTGGTAAATATTTTTTTACTAAAAGTTTCTACTTCTTACAAAGCACACATTCATCTGTTAAATACATATGGTTTACATTTCTCAGCCACGAATAATCTGATGACAGACCCCTGTTCAAGCCTGGAGGACACTGATTTAAAATCGCTGCAAATCACATATTTTTACGAGATAAAATAATTGTCGATTTAAACAGAAATTTAGAATTTACATTCATTTGTTTTTATTTTTTCGAAAAGATCCCCTTATTATATATATATATATATATATATATATATATATATATATATATATATATATTAAATATGCCCATTCAATAAATAAATAATATATATATATATATATATATATATATATATATTATATATATATGTATATAAACTTCGGCTATCAAGTCGTGCTTAGCGTAAGGATTATCCTCGTAGGAAATGGAATCAGCAATCTGAGTTCAAATTCTGGACGAGCCTGTTTGCGATTCACTTTAGGATAAGTCCATGTGGTCTTCCCCCAGCGATGGGTACATAGTATGGGAAACAGGTTTATTCCCCTTAGTTATGCAATCGGTCTAGGAGAAAACCAGCTTTACTTCGCTTAATAATTTACCTTGTGTTACATCCAACCCTGGTGAAGGGGTTGGGAAGATACATACTTCAAAGAGCCGGTTTAGCTCAGTCGGTAGAACACTTGCTTAGGGATCGCAAGGTTTTATTGTTCGATACCGGCTCTCGTCCACTCAGTGTTTCAGTAGCACAGGGATCTGTGCAGTAAAGTGAGAAGCTGATGCTAGATGTGGCGCTCCACCTCAAACGCTAAAATAATATTGTTGGTCTTGCGCTAATGAAAAGGGGATAGACTACCTCGTTGTCTGGATGATACCGACATTTGGCCACCCTGTCGACTTTACTTTACTTTCTTATTATTTGTTAAAACCAAATTCATTCTGTTGAACTTCATCTAAAAATGACATCGTTTCAGATCCTGCTCGATCGGTTGGGTAAATTCTTACATCAAGCAGTTTTTTTCCTTAATCTGTATGCATTGATTTCCTTGTTTATTAATAGAAAGTAAAGTAAAGTCGTCGGGGCGGCCTAATGTCGGTATCAGCTAATCAGCGAGGGAGTCTATCCCCCTTTCACTAGCGCTAGACCAAGGAGATTGTTTTTGCATCTGAGGTGGAGCGCCACACCTACAATCAGCTCCTTGCTTTACCGCACAAATTCCTGTGCTACTCATAACGCTGAGTTGGCGAGGACCGGTATCGAACTATGAACCTTGTGATTTCTAGCTGAACGCTCTACCGACTGAACTAAACACGTTAAAGGGTTGATTATAAATATTGTTCTCGTATACATGTTATTTTCTAAGTGTGCATAGTCTGGAATATAGGCAGCAGATTATATATAGGTAGCCCTGTCGGCCGGGGCTTTAGAAGACATCAACTGCAACTCTGCAGAAGAGTAAGACTCCTGCAATGGGGACATTTGTTGGTCGGGGTTTCGTTATGCTTAAGGACGGAATGAGCAGTCAATGACATGCAACACTTTAATTAGACCCGTACTTAAGCTAGACGGGTGGTCGGAGAGGCACCATTCGATCAATCGGTTATTCACGTCAGACCCTAGCACCTATATGATTGTCCCGAGCCTATTGCCCTTATGGCAATCCCAACCCTTTTTATCATATATGTGCTAGAAGGTGGAGGCTGAGGTCTTCATGTCCTGGGAATGACGTTAAACTCTTTCTAATAGTGAGGTTCCAGTTCTGGAGGTCTGGGGAAAGTGGAGCACACCTTCATCACCATTACTCCCAGGTCCACTCTGACCTGGAGTGGTAGTACCTGTTAGAGTCCCATCTATGGGTTAAATAGAAAATTTGTTTACAAACAAAAATTGAGTTTTAAAGAATTTCTTCCATATTATCGTTACGAATCTTTCAAAATTTTGTCAGCAGTTAAATTACCCACTGTAATTGATATTCTGTAAAACAAAACAAAACAAAACCAAAATTGAGTATCCATTAAGAATGAATTCATTTCAAAACTTTGTCGGCATTAAATGACCCACCGAGATTGATATGCCGTAAAACAAACCAAACCAAACCATAGCTGTTTAATGTCATTGACCTGACAGATACCCGTGTTCTTAGCAAGACTTGACCATAAGTTAATTAGTTTGTGAGATTGACTGCATTTTTATTTAGTCGGTTTGTGGATAAGAGGAGAAGACATGATTTATTGCTTTTATTTCGAATTTCTGTTAGTTTCTGTTTGGGTTGTTTATTTTGTGGTTGTGTTGCTAAGATAACAAATCAACTGGTGTAATCGAATTAGCACACTATTTCTTGGACAGGAAAGGGTTTAACCAGAGCTGCTTGTACGGAAATTTAAAGGCAGGACATGATACAAATCGAACAGGAGTTCGCTGACAGGATGTACTTTCTTGTAGATGATTGGAAATTACTGTATTTTGCGCCGTAAGAATCAACAATATCTTTATTTTCTTTATTTTTTGTCAGTCTGTTCGAGTCAACAAATATTGAATGGTTAAAAACAAGTTTTTTTCTTCTTCACCGATTTTTGAATAGCCAAAGTGAGAATTTATTAGCATCCGCTTTTTTTCGTAAAAATGAGAAAAGTCACAAAAAGGAAAAGACAAAAGAAAGAACAAAGAACAAAGAAAAAAGAAAAAAGAAAAAGAATAAACAAAAAAAAAGGAAAAAGTAAAAAAGAAGAAAAATGTAGAAAATTAGAAAAAAAAAAGAAAAAAAGAAAAGGAATAGAGAAAATGACAAAACGAAAGTAAAAATAGAAAAAGAAAAAAGAAAAATGTAAAAGAATAGGAAAAAAGAAAAAAGAAACAACGAAAAAAAAAGAATAAAAGAAAAAAGAAAAAAGAAAAAAGAAAAAGGAAAAAAGAAAAAGAAAGAGAAAAGAAAAGAGAAAATGAAAAAAAGAAAGTAAAAATAAAAGAAAAAATGTAAAAAAAAACAGGAAAAAGAAAAAAAGAAACAACGAAAAAAAATGCAAAAAAAAGAAAAAAAAAAAAAAAAGAAAAAGGAAAAAAAGAAAAGAAAAGAAGAGAAAAAATGTAAAAAAAAAAAAGAAAAAAGAAACAACGAAAAAACAAAATTAGAAAAAATGAAAAAAGAAAAAAAGAATAAATGAAGAAAAAAATAGAAAAATTAAAAAAACAAAACAAAACTAAACCAAAAGAAAAAGAGAAAACAAACTAAAAGAAAACAAAAAGAAAACAAACAAAATAAAAAACAAAACAAATCTTTGGAGTTGATATTTAAACTCGGTAAATCTAACGGTGAATCTTGCAAAAAAATTAAAGTCATAGCCATTAGTGGCGTCCGAGCTTCAGTAGACATCTTCAAAACTTGGTTTAGAAACAAAATTGAGATGGACAGAATGTGTGGCACCAATTTTCAAAGTGTAGAATGATTCATTGATTTATTTTAACGACACGTCAACTCGTCTAGGGTTCTTTTATGCCTACAGGTTATGGAATCGCGCTTACTGAAAGTTTATATTGAAACATCTTCTGTGTAGTTCTCAGGGTTTTAAAGGCTACCCATGAACTATGTAAGATATTTTAGTATGGTTTCTCTGTACGCGGATTTAAATATCATTGTTTAGATTTATATTTGACAACATGGCTGACAGGGTACAACCAGTACATTCGAAAAACTGCTTCCGTTTTCAGAATTCCAATTATAACAATAATGTATAGGGATGTTTTGTTTTAAATTTAAAACTTTAGATTAAAAAAAAATAGCCCAGAATATTTTGTTTATAAGAGAAAACATTAAGCTTGGGCATCGACCCGACATTTAAAAGAAACACGCACCCCATGTCTTCCGATACTAAAGTTCATTGTTATAATAAGCGTCTTTTACAGAAAGACAACTATAAATAAATTTTGTCTGGATATTATTTTTAATAGCTAATTAAATCAGTAGAATTGTTTCTAGCAGAAGTCTTAGCATGTCTAGAAATATGATAAAAAAGCTAGCAATATATTTCCCACGAAGAACAAATAATTGGTGTCTCGGTTATTTCCCTTGTATCGATTCCAAATATCCCGGGGGCCATAAAAATGTACTTGCTAATTGGCCCGGATTATAAATGGTACAAACTCGTTTACAGCTTATTGTAAAAAATACTCAGATGGCACTGACAAATGATTTCTGCTATAGAATGAAACAAATAGATAAACAAATAATTCTAATCGAGAATAATATATTTCTTTACAGTTATTTTTTCTTTCCATTAAATCGTTTTCGCCTGAAGGATTTGGCTATACGTTGCAAAATAAACATTAAAAATAATTGGAAAATCTTAAATCATAATGTAAACATAGTTTATTTAAACAACGCATGCATTTGCACTCTGGTAGGAAAGGTAGGCAATGACTATTCTAATTAAATATATAAATATTAATAATTGTTTATTAATCATAAAACAAAATTTTCCAAACACATAGAAATACAAGTAAATAAAACAAACAAGATATTAGGATTAATACAGAGGTCATATGAATACATGGATAAAGAAATGTTGAAATATTTATTCATTGCATTGATAAGACCTTAACATTTGGGATTTGCTAATGTGGTTTGGAGCCCAAGACTAATCAAGGACATAAATCTCATTGAGGGAGTTCAAAGGAGAGCTACTAAAGCAATGAATGATTTAAAAAAACCTTTCGTATGAAGAAAAACTTAGGAATATTGACTTACCAAGTTTATCGACGTACAAGAGGGGATATGATTGAAGTCTACAAATATACACATGGATTTTATTCAACGAACTTTGATCTACTAAAAATTACTCAAAATATCAATATCAGGGGTCATAAATTAAAACTCTTAAAAAATAATTCATAAACCAAATGCAAGACAAAATTATTTTGGTAACAGAGTGGTGAATACATGGAATAAAATACCATCATCAATTGTGAATGCCCCATCTCTGAACTCCTTTAAGGCAATGTTAGATAATCCGTGGAAAGATTATGAATATTCTATGGAATTAAGATTAATGTTTATAAGGAACAGCTGAGGGTCTCAGACCGAATATACTAGCTGAAAATATATTATTATTATTATTATTATTATTATTATTATTATTATTATTATTATTATTATTATTATTATCATTTACTCCTTTTGAGTTTTCACATCAGTGTTAGCTGATGGTCTTTCACTGGAGTCTGGGTGACAGCAAGTCTCTTCAGGTCTCCAGGACTCTTCTGAGTATTCTGGCAGATTGCAGCAGTGCAGTGTTCTGAATGGTTTCAATCCTTCCTCTGATATCCAAACTTTCCAAGCCCTTTTCTAATCCTTTTGGGACTGTTCCAAGTGCACCAACTACAATTGGTATAACTTTCACTTTCATATTCCATAACTTTTTCAGTTCTCTGGCAAGGTCCAGATATTTGACAATTTTTTCATTTTCCTTTAACTTCACCCTGTGATCTGCTGGCACTGCAAAATCCACCAGTTGACAAGTTCTTTCTTTTTTGTTAATCAACACTAGGTCTGGTCTTCTTGCTGGGATAAGGTGATCCGTTTTAATTTCAAAGTCCCAGAGAATGTTGTGCGTTTCGTTCTCAAGAACAGATTCTTGTTTATGCATATACCATTTTGTTGTGTGGTCAAAATTTAATTTCTTGCATATTTCCCAGTGGATCACCTTCCCAACCCAGTCGTGTCTAGTTTTGTATTCTCGTTGTGCTAGTTTGCTACATTCGCAGAGTATATGTTTAACAGTCTCATCTCTATTACCGCAAAGTCTACATTTACTATTTTGTTGGGTCATCAATTTTCGCTTTGATGTAGTTTGTCCTTATGGCATTATTTTGTGCAGCAATTATAAGTGATTCTGTTTCTCTTTTGAGGTTTCCCTTTCTTAACCATGTCCAAGTCTTTTCATGTGCAACCTCATCTATTTGTCGTTTGAAGCGTCCATATAATTGTTTTTCTTCCCATTTTTGTTTTCTAGTCTTTGTCGTTTTTCTGTTTGTCCATCTGCCGTTTCTACTTTTGTTGGCCGCCATAAGTAGTTTGTCTTTGCTCTTCCTTGTGTAATCTTCAAGTTGTTGGATTGTGGTTTCTACGCATTCCTCTATGTTGGCAAGCCCTCTTCCCCCTTCCTTTCTTGACACATACAATCTATCTCTATCATCTCTAGGGTGGATAGACTTGTGCATGGTCATCAATTTTCTCGTCCTTTGGTCTATCTGTCTGATTTCTTCTTTTGTCCATTTTAAGAATGGTCCTGAGTATCTTATAATAGGGACAGCCCAGGTATTGATTCCTTTGATCAGATTTCTGCTGTTAAGATTATTATTATTATTATTATTATTATTATTATTATTATTATTATTATTATTATTATTTCACTCCATTCGAGTTTTTCACACCTGCAGAAGCCGGTGGTTCACTGGAGGCTGAGCGATAGCAAATATCATCAGGTCTTCAGGACTCTTCTGAGTATTCCAGACGATCTCAATAATACTGTAGTCTGGATGGTCTCGATCCTTCATAGATTTTCAATTTATCCAGACTCTTTTCCAACCCCTTTGCGATTGTTCCAAGGGCTCCAATTACAATTGGTACGACCTTTACCATCATGTTCCACGTTTTTCTCAGTTCACTGGCAAGGTCCAAGTATTTACCAATCTTTTCGCTCTCTTTCATTTTTACTCTGTGATCGGCCAGGACGGCAAAATCCACGAGATGACAATACTTCCTCTTCTTGTCAATCAAAACTAAATCTGGTCTCCTAGCCGCGATTAATTGATACGTCTGTACCTCAAAGTCCCCGGGCATTTTGTGTGTTTCATTCTCCAGGAAAGTTTTATTATTATTATTATTATTATTATTATTATTATTATTATTATTATAAAAGATATAGTATTTATGGCTGTAGATTTGTAATAATAAACTGAATCCAATGTATAATTAAATAAATAGTTATTTCTTTTATCTTAGATAAATAATTATCCTGTACCTTCCAAAATCCTTATATAATAATAGGTTAATTCTATGTGCTGGAGGTGGTGTTACGAGCAACATCGGATTAGAGAAGATGGCTTGAGGCTGGCATAAGGGCAATAGGGTTGGAGCAATCATAGGTGCTTAGGGCTTGACGTTACGATATGATTGATCGTCTTAACCAAGTAATGGCTAAAGCAGAGTGTAGCAAGCCAGGGACTGCTCAACCACCTGAGTTCCATCCTTAAGCATCAGGGGTCTCCATGTACGACCAACATGACTGCAGAGGTGCAGTCGGTGTATTCTAACTCCCCAGCCGACAGGGTGGAATTTTACATGACTCACTTTGATAAACCATTTAACCCCACAATCTATGCGCCCACGCAGAGTCTATAAGTTTAAGTGGTGGACATCAGCACACCTTATATGCAGAA
>CM042144.1:27619289-27636789 GCA_023376005.1 Doryteuthis pealeii
GGTATGGATGGTTGGTGAGAGATTGTCATGGCTACCCGTGCTACCAACATGACCTGATGGTGATGATGTTTGCAGAGAATAAAAGCCATCAGAATGTAATACTTTTTCTCTAATAAAGTATCTTTTTCCTCAGATATAACCGCAGCTTTGTAGAAGAACAGTAGAGAAGAGGAGAGGGTTAATACCTTTACCAAGGGAATCAGCTCAAAAGTGAACGTACTGATGTGGGAGTCCAGTATGTTAAACACTACACCACCGGAACTCCCCTAACTGTCTTTGGTCAAATAAAAGTAAAGAAGTAAGATCGTTGGAGTGGCCTAAAATAGGTATCAGCCAGACAGCGAGGGAGTCTATCTCCTTTTCACTAACGCTAGACTAAGGAGTTTGTTTTTTAGCGTCTGTTACGGAGCGCCACACCTATCATCAGCTCCTCACTTTACTGTATAAATATCTGTGCTACTCATACGCGGAGTTTGCAAAGGCCGGTATCGAACTAGGAATCTCGAGGTTCCCAGCCGGACACTCTACCGACTTAGCTAAACCAGCCATTTAAAAGAAGTGTACAACTCAATAAGAGCCTGTTCTAGACATAATATGTGCTTTTTATTTTAAATAATCATTTATGAAAGTAGATATTATGTGTCTACATTGCTGGTTGGATAAATCAAAAAAGCAAAGGACAAAGGAAGGAAGAGAATTCAAAGAGTTTAGAATTTAACATACAAAGCGTTGAACAAATTTTTTATTCAGAAATAAATACAAAATAGAAAAAGATAAAAAAAAACATTGATTTTATCTCAGAAAAAAAACTACATACGTACTTACATATGGTGTAAGTGTAATAAAACTACGCCTTCGTCAATATTCTTTTGTGAAATACACTTTTTTCAATAAATATGTTTACAATTAAACTATTAAGGACATAGGAAGTACATATAAGATAGAAGCCTTGAACATGTCTATGATTGAACAAGTGTATTGATAGTATAAAGATCTTAGTCAATACGTAAAGAAAAGTACCGTTTAAATAATTTTCATCTCTATTTGCTGTCAATCTCTACTCGTATTATTTTGTTTAGTCGGACCTGGTATAGATTATTTCTCTGATTTTTTTAGATGAGGTCTGATATTTTGTATTATTTGGATTATTCGGACTGTTGTCCTCATCTTTAATGTTATCTGTACAACGTTTCGGTCGATGTGCCCTCTAGCCTTCTTCAGGTATTTCTTGTCGGAATCAGAAGCCTTCTCGAACTCGGGAACCTTGTTTTCGAACTCGGGAATCTTCGTGTCGTAATCGGAAGGTTTCGAGTTCGAAGAGAAGGTTCTCGAGTTTGGGAAGGCTTCTGAGTTCGACAAGAAATACCTGAAGAAGGCTGGAAGGCACATCGGCTGAAATGTTGTACAGATACTAATAAAGATGAGGAAAATGGTCCGAATAATCAAAATAATACAAATTATCAATCCTCATCTAAAAAAGTCTGAGAAATAATCTATACTCGGTAGACCAGTTCACGTACCTAGATAGTAGTATCCCATCCACAGAAAATTATGTTAATGAGCGTATCGGAAAAGCATGGACTGCTATACAATTATCAATCGTATGGAAATATGATCTCAATAATAATTTAAGAGACAAATATTGCTAGCCGTAATTGTATCAGTGTTTCTGTACGGATGCACCACTTAGACTCTAACGAAACACGTAGAGAATAATCTAGATGATAGTTTCACAAGAATGCTGCATGTTGTCTTAAACAAAATGTTCGGCTGAGACATTGTAGTAATGAGTTCGAATTCCAGTTGGGATATAACGTTTATTTTCGGACTAATACACTTAGGAAAGGTATGAACGCCCTACAAACCCAGCTGTGAGTTAAATAGTATCACTTTTGTTCTTCTACAAGGATTGAGTTGACATTAAATAACCCACGAAGGTTGGTATATGCCATTAAAAAATACCAAAATAAACAATAAAATAACTATGTGTATTTCATAAAAATCAATTGTTTTCATATGGTTTCAACCATTCCTATATTATACAAATATTTATTTGAACCATAGATTGGATCCAAAAATATACTATTACGGTGGACCTGGAGGTTGTGACAAAGCTAGTTGTCTACTAGCCTATCTAGTTAAACATTGTATTATAAAAGATGACCAATGATCTAGAAATCGTTGTGGTGACTCTTCGAAGACACGTTGGAAGACATCTTGAGGTGTCTCCGTAAAAGTAAAAGTAAAAAAAGGGTGTGTTTTTTAAAGCAAAAACAGAAGACACTGATAAGACTAACAGACTAATAAGTTGTATGTATGCCAGCAAAGCAGCTCTTATCCAAAGAGGTATAGAATCTAGAGAAACTGAAGACCTATCTTTATGGCTGTTACATAATTCATGGATAGTCAATGAATTATGTACGTACCTGTAGTAAGAAAGAATACTTTTTAATAAGATTCGTTAGAATTAAAATCGGAGTGTGAAATCGAATATGGAGAAGTAGGGATGTCATCCATAGAGGATCAGTTTCATTTTGATGTATGATACATATTCCTGTATTGGTAATTATACCTGTTCTAAACAAAATTGCATTACTTTTTGACTCACCCTCGTACTTCTCGTCATGTCTTGTGGCAGAATTCATTCATAAATTCACTGGGTTCCTCATGCAAACTCATAGAAAGTCAAACATGCAGTATTATGGGGATAGGAAGTACGCAAGTGGTCCCCAACATCCTGCCCTGCAGACACTCTTGATTATACAGCAAACACAGGAACGGAGAGGACTAAAATTAACCACTGGTTTCCGGTACAGAAGCCTCTTTGAATTTTCACCTGAGCCTCTTTGCTTGGGTTGTGGATCTAATACCATTGGATGACCCAATCAGGAATGTAAGTTTCCGACGACATAACTCTGACAATATCATGTTTACACCGTCTTGTTGCAATGTGGTGTTGGACATTTTCTCAAATATACGAGAAATATATAGATATCAAAGAATTACAAATAAAAATAAACATAAGCTTAGGAAATATATACTTTCTTGGGTAATTTTATATTTGTAGTCTTAAATAAACCTCTTACAGTTAAAAATTCAAACAAATTGTTAACAGGCACAAGAAATACAATAAATGTCCAGTTTTCTTTTTCCTCTGAATTTTTTCATAGCGTTTTCTCATTGATTTGTTTAAGAACAGACAAGTTGCATTGAATTGTATTCTATGGCTTTTTTTATAACATGCAATAAAAAAAATGAGCATTGTTTATGCGAATGATAAAACTAGTTTCTCACATTTTCAATGAAAGCTCAGAAATTAAGAAAAAAATTAAATAAAAAAAGATCACAAAAAACAACGCACTTTCAATCGTCTTTTGTGCGAAGAATCCAAAGGGGAACAATGAAAAATATGGCTGAATGGCTTTCAACGCGTTCAGCCAAATAAAATCAAAACGTTTTTGTATAACAATACTGGAGACTTGCATCTAAAGGGAACATATAAAAGAATTACATAAAAATCGAAGAATCTTTTTGATGCTTTTTTTACAAAAAAATAAATCTTTTGTAATATCTCGCATTACAAATGAGGCTAAAAATTATCCTAACCTTAAAGGACTTAAATTATTTGATCCTTCTCCACCGGATGCTTATACATATATATATATATATATATATATATATATATATATATATATATATCATCACCGCCCTAATCAGGAAGAAAAGTTTAGAATGAGGAGTGTGAGGAAATATTTGAAATCCCCTTGTGTATCGACATAGTGAAAAGTGTTTAAAAGATCTAGCCTCCGATAAGAATTAGATTTGTAATTATTCCGGTACAGTATTTGTTGGTTTATATATATATATATATATATATATATATATATATATATATATATATATATATATTTCAATTATTACTTGTTTCTTTTAATTTGGATAAAAGAAATTGATTTTTGTTTCAAAGTTCAAATCTTCTGTAAGTTTGAGTCCTTGAAGTAAAACGATATTTGAACAAATATTCATATTTTCATGGGGATTTTTCGGACAACATCTTATGCTGGGTGTATTTGTTTTTGGAAATAACTGAAAATAATTTGTCAAAAATGAGTAAAATCCCCTTTATATTAAACTAGCGTAGGATCATAAGAAATAAAAAAAATTATGCACACTCACACACAAGCATATATATATATATATATATATATATATATATATATATATATATATATATATATATAATTAAGGAAATAACAAAAGACTTAGAGATTTTGCATTATAGACTATTTCGGGGAGCTTAGATAAAAGTGTCTAATTCTCCCGACTCATCAGATGCGAATGATGAATTCTTTATTACTCTTAAGGCATTTGAAAACAGATTTTTTTCCTTCCTCCCTTCCTTTTAAATTGTCCTGTCTGGCTCAGCTGTAGAGTAATAAAAAATGTGACTAAAAATAAGAATACAAATAAAAATAATAATAAACAATAATAATAGAAAACAAAGATATCTGACCGCTTGTCAGTAATTTGTTAGGAATTACTGTTAAATCAATCCATTCCAGAGTTCAGGGCCACCTCTGTTCATTTATTTTGTAGTTTTGTTTACCTTAATTTATTTTATTTTCTTCCATCCCATCCATTATCATTTTTCTTTTCTTTCAATGTCTCTCAAGTATACACACACATACATACATTTGCAAACATATACATATACATGCATATACATACACACACATACACATACATATGGCATATGGCAATAGCATAATCTTTACAGATCATTGCCGTCCCTCACAATCCCACAACTCCACCACCAGAACCCTTCCTTGCATGAACCCTCAAATGACTCATCAAACCTGCTGCAGATCTACAAAGTTTGACGCAAATATGACATTGAAAGACTTCTTCCCCGTTGAATGAGATGATTCATGAATCAGATGAGTCAGATGATAAAATTTGATGCTTATGCACCACCATATGTCTCTTAAGACCAGAAGCCACTTACAGATCTTGCCACATATAGCACAAGACACATATACATACATATGCAAATATATCTTGCCACATATAGCACAAGACACATATACATACATATGCAAACATATACATATACATGCATATACATACACACACATACACATACATATACATACACACATACATATATATATGCATATATATACACATATATATATACATACACACACATACACATATACATACATATATACACACATACACACACCCACATATGCATACACACAAATGCATACACACAAATACATATATATATATACTACTAAATAAATGAACACATTGAGCTCTCAAACTACGACAAGTTCTTTTTAAAAAACTCCTATGTCGTAAGGAAGGTTTCTTCTCTGTACTTTTGGATTATATATATATATATATATATATATATATATATATATTATCCACAGACACATGTTTCGAAGTTTACCTCTCATCAGTGTGGCTACACGTTAACAGCTACCCCTAGCCGAGTTTAAGACCTGAATAAATTTTCGTTTACCAAGTCTCTTACCGATGCGGCCAGTAGTGGCTATCAAATATAGGATAATATTTAATTGATAGATTTCTAAGCGGAAATGAATTCACTAGAGTCCTCGAACTTTGTAAACAAAGTGGGGGTTAGCTACATGCCAGAACGGTGAATTTTACAATTAAATCCCTATTTAGAGAATTCAACCAAATTGGGAGTATATATTAATAAATAAGTTATCCACAGACACGTGTTTCGAGGTTTACCTTTCGTCAGTGTGGCTACACGTTTACAGCTGCCCATTATGCGGAAGATATATGCCTAGAAAGAATTGAGACGGTGTTTTAAAGATTTTCAAGTAGGCAAACCTCATTTATAACAAACTGATCGAAGACAAGAATTTCTAATAATTTTATTTTTTTCTAAATAATCTGAAAATATGGAAAAATAAATATGATGAATAAGATAGTCATTATATATATATATATATATATATATATATATATATATATATATATATGTGTGTGTTGTGTGTGTGTGTGTGTGTGTGTGTATGTTTGTGTGTGTCTCAAAAAAGGAAAAAAGTTTGTTAAATAGAGAGAGAGAGAGAGAGAGAGAGAGAGAGAGAGAGAGAGAGAGAGAGGGGGGATGGCTGATGGAAATTCGTACTGTCAGCACGACTTGAATAGGATTGGTTATTAATCATATTGATCAGCTCATTTTCACTCCGAATTGATCACAAAAAAAAGAAACCAAAAATACATGATTTTCAAGACAGACAAACAATTCCACGGTTCTTTAGACATACCTTCTATGCGTGAGATTTTGGCTTAAAAGAATATTCCTAATTGGTTGCACATCCCATTTAATTTCCGGCACGGAACCACAAGGTTCCTGGTTCAATACCAGCGTTCGCCAACTCAGCGTATGAGTAGCACTGGGATCTGTGCAAAAAATTAGGGAGTTTATGGTAGGTGTTGCGCTCCACCCCAGGCGCAAAAACAAACTCTCTAGTCTAGCGCTGAGGAAAAGCGCATAGACTCCCTAACTGTCTGACTGATAACGACAATAGGCCACTCCGTCGACTTTATTATATATATATATATATATAATATATATATATATATATATATATAACCCTACCCAAGGATAGTTGTGTCTAGCCACACTGAAGAGGCATGATATGCCGAAACACGTGTCTGTGGAGGACTTATTAATATATATATATATATATATATATATATATATATATATATATATATATATCATTCATCACCAAGGTGTTCTGAAACATATTTCTTTGACTCTCACCATCCGTCCCTCTCATCAATCGTTCTAGATAAGTCTACTAGACGGCACCCAGCATTCACAGAGAGCTGATGAATGTAAGTTTTTGCTAGTCGACCAACACTGGTGCGTCCATGCGGAAGATTCCATAGGAAAACATTGCTATGAGTTCGTACTTATTTCTCCAAAGACATGTATGTCTTATGTCATTCTCTGGTCACGAACTTTGTAAAGAAGCGTGATTTCACAGGTTCACTGTGACATTTCTGATGTACCATCTGCCCTTCAAAGATAATCCGCTTTCTTATTCTATTGAGAGCCTCATACAATTTGCCATGTTTTAATACGAGCCGCAGGTCCAACAAAGTTCCTTTATCAAAAGGATTGTCCTTGAAAACGTTTATCGATGTTGCTAATAACGAAATAACCGGAATTATCACCTTTTCCGTAGAAAAAGGATGATTCTGTTCCTTTGGATTAGATCAATTATTGAAATAAATAATCGATGCAGATATCATTAATCTTAACTGGACTGCACTCCTTGCCAAAAACAATGTGTAGGAAAGGCAAAATGGACATTTTATTTCAGACCAAACAACTATAGACATAGAATCAAATGTATGGATCACAGCAAATTAAGACCCGTAGAAGAACTCTTCAGACCAAACGGTTACAATTTTAACATAGAATCTAAATTGAAAAATACACCAACATAAAATCAGTAATTGAAAGCGGGTAGATAAATGGTAATTAATTTAAACACCAATAGAACTTAATTATCCGGTTTGGTAATAAAATGTGGGTGTCACTAACACACACACACACACACACATATATATATATATATATATATATATATATATATATATATATTTGGAGAATATGTGCTTAATTGAAGTCATATCTAATTTTGAAAATTAATTAGTTAATAATTAATGAATTTAGGCCGGTATATGTTCAAATGTAAGGCTAAAGAAACCGAGAAAATGACAATGCCTGTATGTACATTTCGACCGATTAGGTCTCATCAGCAAGGACAGATGATGAGAGCCGGAGTTCATCACATTTCAAAATTCTAATTAATTTATCTCATTCACTCTATGTTAAAATATCATTGACATTTATTCATCTTATTTTAATGGAGATTGTGTGTTCATCTCTAACCGAAATTATATTAGTATTCAAGTCACAATCCCCTTCAGTTATTTACTTCATATTATCCATGATTTTATTTTTTATTTAAACATCAATTATTTATCAAATTGCTTTACATTATCAATACTGTTGACCATATATACATACTGGTATTGCCCATGTACCCCACGTGTACGGGTTAGGCACAAGGCCATATTAATGTGGGACCACCCATAGCCGTGACTCATGGGTGGCGGGTGCAAAAAATGTGTTGGTCCCATCGGCATTCCCCCTCAATGGGAGCGCCTGAGTCACTGGGTAATTAACGGAGCCATGCCCTTTTAAATCCAGGGGGCAGGTGTTGCCGGGTGGATAGCCCCCAGGGATACAACAATGTTAGCCGAATCCACTGGACCCCCGGTCGAAACCGGAGTTAGATATTTTGACTACATCTACATACTATTAACATGCAATTGTATTTATATATACAATAAACTAGCGGTTTACAGTGTGAACGCGAAGGCTAATTTGCATATTGATATTAAAATTTTGATTTTAATAAATATATGCTTACTAGTAGTGATTTCTAATTTTATTTTTTATCTTAATGAATATGAGCAAAGATCTCGGGGATAAATCGTAAAATAAATCCATTAACAAGAAGAAATAACTGTAATGTTATTCTTTACTTCCTATTTTAACTAGATAGTTAAATTAGGAAAATTTAGCAATGAAAGACTGGAGTGATGGAAGAGTAAGTTTCAGTTGTTCTATTTTTCGATTATATCACCCTCTGTTTCAAATCCTTTTATCTGCATTGTTATTTAGTTTCATTAGACTTTCTTAATATATCATTTTATTACATTAAAACTTAAATACTTGCACCCGGTGGGTGCATATATTTGCTAGTTTATTTAAAAAAAAATCTATCTATAAAACGGCTTCTTCCGTCAAAAGAAATTTTCTAATCTTTTTCTCTAAATGTAGGTGGTTCCCAACCGGAGTCCATATGACCACCGGGGACAATATACCATTTTTTAGGTCCAGGCAGGCAAAAACATCGAATTATAAAGATACAATAAACATTTTAAACATCGAATTGCTATAGGCGGCCCAACATAGTAAAATAGGAATCAAAGGGGTCTATATTTAAAGGAAAAAGCTTTAAAACCACAGCTTAATGGCCCAGTGAATAGATAAATAAAAAGTAAAAAGGTAAAAAATAAAGGGCAATGTATAAAAGGTATAAATGGTACCAAGTAAAAGGTACTAGGTAAAAAGTACCAAGTAAAAGGTACTAGGTAAAAGGTAAAATATACCAGATGAAATGGAAACGATAATAGGTAATGTGGAAGCGCTCGATGTATAAATGGAAATGTAGAGAATGGACACGTTGACGCAGGACGAGCCTGGTTTCATTTCACAAATGCGATTTCTCTTGGGTAAGGTATCTCCAACTATTCTCTCTTCATCTATAGGTAATTAATTGGGCATGCTGGGTTATCTAACCTAGATGTGGCAACCGGTCTTTGAGAAAGAAAAACTCATTCAATTCAAACCTGTTACTCTCCGTTTAAAAATTCTGCTCATATTGAGGGGTTGCTAAATACATATAATAGGTAATATGTATTATGCAATATATAATACTAATCTGTAATAATGTAATAAAAAAGTAAGTTGTCGGGGTGGCCAAAAGTCGGTATCAGCCAGACAGCGAGGGAGTCGATCCCCTTCTCACTAGCGCTAGACTAAAAAGATTGTTTTGCATCTAAGGTGGAGCGCCACCCCGACTATCAGCTCCTTACTTAACTGCACAAATCCCTGTGATACTCATACGCTGAGTTGGCGAAGGCCAGTATTGAGCCAGGAACCTTACGGTGCCTAGTCGGAGACTGCCGTCTAAGCTAAACCGGTCCTGTAAATAATGTAATAGTTGATATGTATTTGGCAGAAAGTAATATGCAAGGTAAAAGATGAATAATGGGATACAGGTAAAATCTGGACGATGAAAACTAAACGAACAAAACTTAGTAAATCCAAACAATAGTCAAATCAAAGTTCTTACGAATCGCTTATTATATCAAATACTATGAGGAATGTTGTACATAAAACTATGCTAAGTTAAAACGTTGTTTTTATATTGTTGTTTCCTTCTTCCTATAATATTGTACATATCTTCTATCTTATTTCTCTGAATGTTTGAGATGAGGCTTGACGATTAGTATTATCTGCGTTATTCGGACTATTGTCCTCATCTTCATTGTTATCTGAAACTTTGTACAAATAACAGTTAAGGTGAGGAAAATAGTCCGAATAACGCAGATAATACTAATCTTCTATTTTTTTCTGTCTCTCTTCTACTGGCTGGGCATCTCTGCTATCTCTTGTATGTCGAAGTTTCTTATCTGCTACTAGTACCATGTAAACTAGTACTACCTTTTCCATGGTCGGTCTGCTAGCGACTAAACTAGCACCCCCATCAAGCATGCCTCGGCTTGGCTGGTGAGGTAGATGGGGGTACACCCAGCATCACTAAAAACAAGAGCTGGTAAAGGACGGATGAGGTCCAGGGGAGCCAACGGCCATCCACATCAAGCGATAATAGTAGGATTAGGGTACTTACTACTCACATAAATCCCCAACACAACCTAGCACTTGGTTGCAAGCACTGGGGCTTCCAGAGAGGCTTGCCTCTCGTGTAGTGACTCAATACTCTCTAAGACAGCACCCTGCAGCAGCTTGGCATCACAGTCGTCTCGGACTTACCCCTACTACTGGACCAACTACAGGACTGCCAAGATAGTGGACTGGGGTCTGTGAAACCTCTTTCTACTTTAAATATCTCACGCACAAGTACTACTCTACCGTACTGTAACAATACGGATTGAGTATAGAAAATACAGAATCAAGAATTAAGAAAATATCGGGCATGCCTTTCCACATTTTGTGAGGAAACAATATTCATGAAATTAGATGACGGTATTACAAATACAGTATAGTACGGCTGTGAACGCAGTGGGCACATCACAAATTAGTCAAGGGTATGAGCGTAGCGAGCCTGTCGCGAAGCAACACATTCCACTTCAGTGTCCACCACAAAGCCGGGTTATACGCTTGCAAATTTACAAGCAATAATAATAATTAAATTAACAATTGGCTGTAGAAATATTCGAAGTGGTAATGTATTTCACACTTCAAAGACATGTTTTTGAAAAGCTAAACCGAATCAAAAGAAAATTTAATTTAGTTTTCGTTGTTTTAAATTTTATTAATGATACAATATCATCTATAAAAATCCACACCAAAACTAAAAGCAAAACAGAAGAAAAAACAATTAAAAATAACACCAAGTATCAAATTATGTAATGGCTTCTTCACCCATCTTATTGGATGTGTAGAATTTTCGCGTAGGAGTGATCGACAGAAGGCGGGTCCAAACTTAAATTATCGGCCATGGGATGTTTATTAACTGACCGTAAGGTGTGAAGTAAAATAAAGCTAGATTTTTAAACAGTGAGGGTTTGACCTTTAGACGCCAAGAGATTGAGGTTTACATATTGTGTCGATACCCTTCTCCATTAAGAGTGGCCCACGATATAGACGAGGATGTCAGAAAGTAATGCTATTTTGTTTAGGACAGGTATAATTACCAACACAGGAACATGTATCATACATCTAAATGAAGCTGGTACGCTGTGAATCACAACTCCACTTCTCCACAAAGTCACCGTTTCTATCAATAACAACGATTCACCTTCGAATGAGAGCATGTATCCCCGCCCCGTAAAATTCTGTTGACTGTTCTTTGAGACACTTCTTCACTACAGATTTAAATTCCTCGTCACTAGAATAACGCTTGCCTCTCAAACCCTTATCACTTGAATGTTCGAATTTATTTTTTTGTTTTCATCGTTCTAATGGTCTATCAATCTTCGTAGATTAATCAATGCCAAAGACAGCTTTGTTGAAGAACATTAGTGATACTATTTAACCCATATAAATCAGGTTGTAGGAAAAAAGTTTATCTTTGTACCGGTTTTGGTGTAAAGGTGTCCCAAGAAAAGCGAAACCGCCGTAGAGAGAAAAACATTTCCTACGGCTATTTATGCTCTATAGTTTACGAAATATATTGAGCATTTTATGGATTGCTACAACTGGAAAAAATGAGAATACGAGTTGTAGACACACACACACACACACACACACACACACACACACACATATATATATATATATATATATATATATATATATATATATATATATATATATATATATATTGTAAAGAATAGGGGTCGGATTTGCATGTGGGCTGAAAATGTTCCTCTAATAGACAGAAACAAAATATGAAAACATCTTTTTTCACTCATTTGACTAAGATAAAGAGATATTGTAATGGGACTGGTAAGAAAGATTTTACAAGAATGCGATATTAATAAAAAAATTTAAATAAATCATTTTTAAGACATCCATAGCCAACTTCTATATTCAGATGCAAATGCTAAAAACTGAAATTTCCATACATTTTCGTCTTGGATAGAACAACGCAATTAGCGTCGTCATAAAAATCTGTTGGATATTGACCGGTTGTCACCGTTAAGGTCATGGCCTGACCCCTGACCCCTGGCATCCCCCACCAGTACGCTGCCAATTTAGAAGAAAGTTAGGACTTTTGGAAAAATTCTAATACAAGATTGAGAGACCACTCAGTCTAATTAGTTGAATGTGACGTAAGGTAGTTCGAGCGAATGACTGGGTGACGTTTTAGTCAATTGAATCACAGGTATCAGCAGTCGAGGTTGGACTGGTAATTACGAAATAGAATGAAAAGCGACAGTTTGTTGTGATCTGTTGGTTTTGTAATATGTGGGGAAATTGCAGTTGCTCTTATTGTTAGAGCCATGGACTAACTAACGCAAGGTTCCACTGGAAGAAAGTTGTGAACACATTAAAGATATTGGAAGATCGAATTGAATGTATTTAACTATCCCCTCCGCACAATCAGGATGTGACACAAAATCAAGTATTAAGCGGAGTACACACCACACACACACACACACACACACACACACACACACATATATATATATATATATATATATATATATATATATATATATATATTCCCCTCCTCCCTGTACGAGCAGGATGTGATACACGGTCCTTTTAGGCGGAGTTTAACGGGTTGCAATTCAGAGTTTCCTTCTCCTAGAGGGGTTGCCTAACAAAGGTTAAAAAGTCTAGTCTTTCCTCACTATTTACCCATAGCTGGAGGTAGAGCAGGTGGACGTACACCTTTCCCAAGGGTATTAACGCTATGTGAAATGTACAGCCGAGTACAGCTGCTGCTTTAAATTGAGAGGTCAACTTCTCATAGACTGGTTGTTTAAAGAACTCAGTTTGCACATCGAGTCACCTATAAATGTTCCACAAGTAGGATATAACACAAGGTCAATTTCTTAAGGGGAGTTAAAGAGGTTTGAATTCAGTGTTCCTTCTCTTAAGCTAGATGTCTAATCAAGATTAAAGAGCCAAGTTCGCCCTACTATTTGCAAAAAGCTAGCGGGAGAACAGATGGATGTATACCTTTCCCAATGATATTAGCACCATGTGAAATGCAAACAGTCTCGTCCAAGATTTGAACTTGGGCCAATGAGTCCATTTCCTATGACTCTAACCATTACACCACGTGCCTCCATATTTAAGTAGTTATATTTAAGACGGAAGTATCAGTTTAGGTTTCCAATGTAAAATAAACGTAAATTCTTCAGCTAGAGGGAGAATAGTTGGATGTATACCTTTCCCAATGATATTAGCACCATGTGAAATGCAAACAGTCTCGTCCAGGATGTGAACTCAGATCCCCGTATCCATTTTCTAAGAGTAACCATTTAAGCACACTACACCGAGTGTCATGATGTCATGCGTTTGGTGATCATTCTTAAGGGTTTATTGAAACGGCAGCGAAACGTTCCAAGTTTCTCAGTTGATAGTTGATACGAGTTAAACAAAAATGTTCCCATTGAAGATTTAAAACTAAGAATCAAAATGCCTTGATATTTTAAAATATAATATAATCAGGCTGTGTTAGATCGCCACGTAAATCATTTGAAGTATAAATATGTTTACACATTTTGAGTATTGGCAAAGGAAAAGAGAGCTAGACAAAGAAAACAACCGGAAGTTGAGAAACCTATAGAAGACTACAAGGGAGAGTGTGGTGTAAAATAAAGGAAAAATACTTTCATATAACTCTTAGATTATACCTAGTCAATAAACGCTAAGAAAATAAACATCGTGTCTTCTTTCAGAAAAGAATAAACTACTACTACTACTACTACTACTACTACTACTACTCTGCATCTGATGCTGAAATACTGTGGGGAGTGGGGAGTACGATTATTCACTGCTCCACTCTGACCCGGAGTGGTAGTATCTATTCCATCTATGAGTTACGTAGAAAAATCACTGTAACAAATGTGTTTAAATAAATTTTGTTTAAATTTAAAAAAATGAATAACCACCACGAATGAATTAAACAAAACGTCTTCGGCATAAAATAACCCAACAAAGTTTGACATGCCGTAAAAACCAACCAACCAACCAACCAACCAACCAACTACTACTACTACTACTACTACTACTACTACTAATAATAATAATAATAATAATAATAATAATAATGAAAAATTTGACCGTGGCATGGACAGAAAACATATCACATCCTACCCGATGCGAACGGGTAACGTAAAGAGCATCCCATCGTGGTGTAATGGTTAGCTATCTAGTTTTGCACATCCATTACTACAGGATAGTGATTTTGATCCTAGCTGAATAACCCATACATGCGTCATTGTGTCCCATCCTACCCGTCGTGAACGGTTTTGATAAATATGCATCATATCGTGGTGCAACGGTTATCAATCTAGTCTTGTAGATCCACTTCTATGGATAGCGAGTTCATCCTCGTTGGATGTTCCATACTTGCCACTTATTTTCACATCCTACCCGTGGTGAACGTGTTGGGTAAATACCTACAATCTGATATGCATAATATGACATCGGAAGATCTCTTTTAGTTGGAGGCACGTGGGGTAATTGTTAGATTCGTAGGAAATGGACTCTCCGACCAGTATTCAAATTCTACAGTTCACATAGCGCTAATACCCGTGGGAAAGGTATGAATCCAACTACTCTCACTCCAGCTATGGGTAAATAGTCGGGCAGACTAGGCTCTTTAACTTTGGTTAAGCAACCAGTCATGGAGAAGGAAAACTCTGAATTTAACCTGTTAAACTCTGCTTGGGTTGGTCACTACTAAATAGGCTCAGTCCTAATTAGTGATTTATTTCCCTAATTTAAAAAAAGATTAAATTTAATTAAAACAATTCTTTGCAAATTATCTTTCTATCAAGATTTCCTTCGATCTGAATGATTTTAAAATGTTCGTTCGTTTTTCTTTATATTTAAGAAAAAATCACATATTGTTTCAAATCCATCCATGCTCATGGAAAATGTATCAGAATAATATTCAACTAAAAAAAAACTAAGATATGAATCGTATAAGTTGGGTTGAATATTTTCATAGATGAAAAAGATATAAATTAATCATTCGGTATCACGTGGCACTTTTTTCCTAAGCGGATTTCTACGCGAGGTTTATATTAATATTTAAATCATTCTCAAAACGATAGGGGAAATAAAATGAATTCAATGTACGAATTTACACAGAATTTTAGAGCGCAGAAAAGGAAAGAACAAAATATATTTCCTTCCTTTGTGAACGTAGATGACACTTATAAATAGCGCGGGAATAACATTTCTCGGTAGACGGTAGAATAGATAAATAAAAAAATATTGAATAATAAAAACAAAATATCCTGCATAAGATTGGGTCTTTATTTGAATCGATTTAAATTTAAAGTATTTTAAGTTCATTCAGTGGGAAATGATCTGATCGTCTAAACAACCCAGATTTAAAATAAACTAGACGATCAGTTAACCTATTGGGTTACTGTTGTCATAGTGATTCATAATGGAAATATTTTCAAACTCAGCTCATTCAAAAACATCCATCCTCTCTTTTAACTACAAAAATATTTTTTCCTTTACTAGATTTATAGTCGTGAAGAAAGTCTCTATATAAACCGAAACGTTCGAACGTCGACATTACTGCCATTAGTAAATTTTCATCCAGCGGAATCTCCCTTATTTATCTAAATTTATCCACATAATGTCGGATTTATTTCCCTCATTTTACATCCATATACTATAATTTTTAGAATTTTATATTATAGTATAACCTACTGTTTCTATGAGTTAATACGTTATTAATGAGATTTTTGGAAGTATAAAATTGAATTATAGCCCAGGTATGTTTTTGGAAAAAATGTGATGCAGCTGCAGGCCTGAGCAAGGGGATAGTCGATTTTTGCCCAAAACAAGCAACATGAAGTAGCACCCCCATCACCAAATCAGATCACAGGACGAGTGAATGAAAAGTATTCTAATTAACATTCCATAGTTATATCGATTATTCTTTCCTTCAACTGATTCCAATTTGATAAAAGCATATTTGAATTATGATCACTGTCAGCATTTATCACCCAAACAAGACAATTATGACACAGCGTCTTTTTTTAAAATATGACTCATCCACCCACTCAGAAAATTCACCTAGTGGGTTATTCCAAAATAGGTTGATTCCCTTGGCCATTGCTGCAAGTTTAAAGAGAGGTCGCTTTCTCTTAATGAAATGTGAATGACCCATCTTGAGTAATGAATGGCAGTGACTGAATCTTAATGAATTTTGCTTTCTAGTCACCAACAGCCAGAAAACAATATATCAAGTTTCAATTAATTGATTACATTATATGAGATGGCTGATTGATAAATAAGGTCTCTAATCCTATAAAAGAAGTTTTAGACGAGATGGAATAAAGGTTAATTACTAATATTTATTGAATGCTTTCGCACTATATATTATATATATATATATATATATATTATTATATATGAAAATCACTTCAGTTCACATTATATATATAATATATATATATATATATAACTTTCCATGCTGATTTACATATCAAGTAACACTTATGGCTCCATGTCACCCCCCATTATGTAACATTAGGAAATTGTTAGGGTGGAATGCCTAAAGAATCCAAGGAATATTTTTGTTTAACAGCTAGGATCAATGTCAAGCTACGCTAGAATGTTACATTCTAAAAATATCCTTGTAAAATCATATAACTCTCGCAGGCTCAATTTTATAAACTCTTAATTCATTAATTCTGGCCTAATTTAAGCCACTCACAGCGGTTCTCTCGCCACTACAATCTTACTCTCATACGTCTCACTTGTTACTGCATTGCTCAGATTTCAATGATAATTTTATTTGAATATCATTATTAGTGAAATAGATCATTAATTAGGACTGAGCATATTTAGTAGTGACCACCCAAGCCATTTAAGGTTTTGAATTCAAGGTTTTTCCTTTGGAACAATAGATCCTAACGAATTTAATGGGCTACGTATACTTATATTCTATGAGCCATCTGCTTCCTACGGTGA
>CM042144.1:27641789-27666789 GCA_023376005.1 Doryteuthis pealeii
AGTAACACTGCATGATACTTAACAGTAAAGGTATACTGGGATATTTGATGCTACTCGCATTCTATAATGTTTGACCCTCTCTTAAGTAGGTCCTAATAATAGTGGCTGCACACCATACAACAAAAGATTAAGTTTAGTATCCTGCTTACCAACATTTGCAGGTAGTGAACTTGATCAATGATCTTTTACGATCATAATGAATTGACTGATTGACATAAAATGGGTTCCCCATATGCCACGGGATCTTCCGCATTGGAGCGCTTTGCCATCTGCAGTATTGCTCATCAATATTCATAGTATAGGTACTAGAGGACTTGATGGGTGACATTGTGGATGATGGAGCGCTTTGGGGAGTGGGAGGTCTGGTCGTGTGTGAGGAGCATATTTTGTCTGCGTTAACTATACGCAAATTTTTTTTTTTTTTTCTGGGTCAGGGGCTCAGAACTTAAACAACCTCCTGGGTCAGGTATAACCACACTATACCACCTCATGAAAATGTCTAAAATAAATTATATCAGCCGTGGAACGCAGACTTCGGGTCTGTGGGACGCCATGGGCAGGTGCTCCCTTGATGGCCAACATGGGGGACCCGGTCCGCATCCTGCGAATGTTGGCTCAAACTTTCATTTCAGATACTCAACACAAGATGATTCATCCCCAGGAAAAAGAATAAATAATCAGTATACCCAAGATATCAATCAGGGGGTAGATGATCAACCTTATATGCATGTAGGCTGCTGTTGTTTTTCTTGTTCTTCCAGATATTCATGGGAAAATGGTAGCTCAGCCGATAGACGACCCAGTGAGGTGGTAGCCGATAGACGACCCAGTGAGGTGGTAGCCGAGAGACGACCCAGTGAGGTGGTAGCCGATAGACGACCCAGTGAGGTGGTAGCCGAGACGACCTAGTGAGGTGGTAGCCGAGAGACGACCCAGTGAGGTGGTAGCCGAGAGACAAAGAAAAGTGTGGACTAGAGAAAATAACACACAAGTACTCCATTGTTATTTTAAAAGCAACCCAACACAGAGAGGTTATAGAAAAAGAATGCTTCAGATTTGGAATGACAACAAGAATTTCAGCACAACCAGCCAAAGAACTGGCAGACCAGGCAAGAATGATCCTGAATAAAAAATTATTCTCTGATCTCGAGATAATAGAAATATGTGGACAGGAAAATCAAGAAATACAAACCGAACAAGAATCAACCAAACAAAATGAACATGCTAGCAACCAAAACCGTATACAACCTACCTTTACAACACAGGAACTAACACCAGAACAGAAAATGGATATAGAACTTATACAACAAATCATGAATGAGAACAAAAGTACATTACCATCCCTAAGAAACATAGAGTGGAAAAAAGTCAAGAAAGAAACGGAAAAAATAAACAAAATATTAGCGAACATCCCAACAAACAATATCACTGAACTCAACAACCTTATTTATGCAGGAGCAAAACTAGTCTGTGATAGAATTGACGCACCCCTTCGAAACACTAACACAAACAAAGAACCAAACAGAAACACAAAAGCTGGATGGGAGTTCAGATTGGAAGAACAAATAAAAAAACTACGACAACAAACAAATACGTTAAATAAAAACACAAATACACATGTAGCTAAAAAGGTTAAAAGACAACAGCAAATTAAGTTGGAAGAAGTAAAACAAAAGATATCGGCTATAGAAGGAAGACTCAAAAGATATCGAGAGAGAACTAAACAGTACAAACAAAATAGGACCTTCCAAAACAATGAAAAGAGATTTTATGAACAAATTGATGGAGCAAAAACAAACATTAGTGAACACCCAAATGCAACAGAAGCAGAAAAGTTCTGGAGTGATATATGGATGAGGAAAGAACATAATAAGCAGTCAAAGTGGATAAGTAATATTAAGAATGAACTGATGGAAATTGAGGAAGGACCTGTTGCCAGTGTTCATGTAATTACGCTTAAATCAGTACTCAAGAAAGTAGCAAATTGGAAAACACCAGGCCATGATGGCATACATGGATTCTGGTTCAAAAAATTTACGACTATCCACAAAAGAATGGCCCAGCAACTGAACAGATGCCTACAAGAAACGGAAATACCCGAATGGATGACAAAAGGAATAACTACACTAATCCAGAAAGACCCACAAAAAGGAAATGTCCCCAGCAATTATAGACCAATAACTTGTCTACCCATGATGTGGAAAATTCTAACTGCTGTTGTAAGAGAAGAAGTATACTTTTCACTCAATTGGCGGAAACTTCTCCCAGAAGAACAGAAAGGATGTCGCAAGGGAAAAAGAGGAACCCACGACTTACTCTATATAGACCAATACATTCTTAAAGAAGTCAAAAATAAACGGAAAAATATTGCAATGGCCTGGATCGATTACAGAAAAGCCTATGACATGGTCCCACATACCTGGATTTTAGAATGCCTACAAATGTATAAAATTTCCAACAACATTATAAACTTCATTAAAAAAGCCATGGAAAACTGGCGAGTTCAATTAAAAGCTGGAAAACAATCCCTGGCAGAAGTAAAAATCCAAAGAGGTATCTTCCAAGGAGACTCATTATCACCACTACTCTTTATTATTGCAATGATGCCGCTAAACCATATACTGAAAAAATGTACCGGGGATACAAATTTAGTAATTCACAAGAAAAGATCAACCACCTTATGTACATGGATGACATTAAAATTTTTGCAAAAAATGAAAAAGAATTGGAGAGCCTAGTACAAACTATTAGGATATATAGCCAGGATATAGGGATGGAATTTGGAATCGAAAAATGTGCTATGCTTGTAATAAAAAGGGGTGAAAGAAAACTATTAAATGGAATACAACTACCAAATCAGGAAACTATAAAATCTCTTGATGAAAATGAAAGCTACAAATACTTAGGAATTTTGGAAGCGGACAATATCATGCAAGCAGAAATGAAAGGAAAAGTTAAAAAGGAATATCTCAGGAGAACTAGAAAACTTCTAGAAACGAAACTTAACAGCAGAAATCTGATCAAAGGAATTAATACCTGGGCTGTCCCCATTATAAGATACTCAGGACCATTCTTAAAATGGACAAAAGAAGAACTCAGACAGATAGACCAAAGGACGAGAAAATTAATGACCATGCACAAGGCTCTCCACCTAGAGATGATAGAGATAGATTGTATGTGTCAAGAAAGGAAGGGGGAAGAGGTCTTGCCAACATAGAGGAATGCGTAGAAACCACAATCCAACAACTTGAAGATTACACAAGGAAGAGCAAGACAAATTACTTATGGCGACCAACAATAGTAGAAACGGCAGATGGACAAACAGAAGAACGACAAAGACTAGAAAACAAAAATGGGAAGAAAAACAATTATATGGACGCTTCAAACGACAAATAGATGAGGTTGCACATCAAAAGACTTGGACATGGTTAAGAAAGGGAAACCTCAAAAGAGAAACAGAATCACTTATAATTGCTGCACAAAATAATGCCATAAGGACAAACTACATCAAAGCGAAAATTGATAAGACCCAACAAAATAGTAAATGTAGACTTTGCGGTAATAGAGATGAGACTGTTAACCATATACTCTGCGAATGTAGCAAACTAGCACAACGAGAATACAAAACTAGACACGACTGGGTTGGGAAGGTGATCCACTGGGAATTATGCAAGAAATTAAATTTTGACCACACAACAAAATGGTATATGCATAAACCAGAATCTGTTCTTGAGAACGAAACGCACAAAATTCTCTGGGACTTTGAAATTAAAACGGATCACCTTATCCCAGCAAGAAGACCAGACCTAGTGTTGATTAACAAAAAAGAAAGAACTTGTCAACTGGTGGATTTTGCAGTGCCAGCGGATCACAGGGTGAAGTTAAAGGAAAATGAAAAAATTGACAAATATCTGGACCTTGCCAGAGAACTGAAAAAGTTATGGAATATGAAAGTGAAAGTTATACCAATTGTAGTTGGTGCACTTGGAACAGTCCCAAAAGCATTAGAAAAGGGTTTGGAAAGTTTGGATATCAGAGGAAGGATTGAAACCATTCAGAACACTGCACTGCTGCAATCTGTCAGAATACTCAGAAGAGTCCTGGAGACCTGCGGAGACTTGCTGTCACTCAGACTCCAGTGAAAGACCATCAGCTAACACTGATGTGAAAACTCAAAAATAATAATAATAATAGAAAACATGTAGAAATGTTCTGCACACAAAGAATTATCGACCTTCCTCAGAGTAAATCCCTTTTTTTTAAATATCCCTTTTTTTTTCATTTAAAAAAATTAGGATTTACTCTGAGGAAGGTCGATACATCTTTTTGTGCAGAACATTTCTACATTTTTTTTTCTATTATTATTATTTCATTTCATTTGGTTATTTAAAAATAATAATAGATTGAAGAATGTACACATGGATAAACTCCTGACCGAATGACGTGTAAGTAAAATAGATTAAAATATCCTTTTTTATCAATTCTATACTTTCTCTCCTTTATTTCTCTTTTCAACATATATATGTTTGTGTGTGTGTGCGTATGTGTGTAATAAAATACTTTAAAACAAAGATTTTCTTATCCTTTGTGAAGGAACTGTACTGTTGATTATGCCATTAAAAAGTTAACTATTTTGATTGCGAGCTGTTAAGATGATAAATGAAAGATGCTAAATTAAAGTATTGGTGATTGGGATAACATGCCATTAAAGTGTTACATATAACCCTTAAAATAGGCTAAAATTAATATTTGGTGGTTGTTTACTAAAATATATTAGTACGACTCACACAATTTCTACGTTCATTGGTCTGTTTTGCTAATCATTACACAACAATACATGCTATAAAAGTAAAACGTCGTCGTGGTGGTCTAAAGTCAGTATCAGCGAGACTGCGATGGAATCTATCCCCTTTTTACTAGAGCTAGACCAAGGAGATTATTTTTGGCGTCTGAGGCGGAGAGCCATACCTACCCTCAGCTCCTCATACATGTTTCATTATTACTCTCGAAATAACAAAACATCAAAGAACAATTCCTGACCTCAAACATATACACACACACATTAGCGTGTTCACATATACATCTCTGTCTCTTACTATCTTTCTGTCTATCTAAACAGTCATATCTCTCTCTCTCTCTCTCTTTCTCTCTCTCTCTCTCTCTCTCTCTCTCTCTTTCTCTCTCTCTCTCTCTCTATAATATATTATATATATATATATATATATATATGCGTGCGTGTGTGTGTGTGTTAAGAGATAGACAGATATGGAAAAAGCATTCAATCAATGTTTCATAGACAGTTATTGATTTTTCATTCCCATCTGAAGAAAATTTGCCGACATTAAAATTGCAAGTGGATTACATTTGTGCATCTAGCCCAAGTCGAGATTGTATTTTACTGAAGAATATTTCGTCTCGGGGGCAACAAACTCAGCTTCTTTTTTTTGTTGTTTAGGGGTGGGGTGTATTGAGTTGAGGAAAGTAGAACAGCATTTTTTCTCAGAATTTGATTAGGAAGTTTAACAGAAAACGTTTATCGGCAAAGATCGAAATCATCTACGTCAATTTTTACTTACCGAACGCAAATGCCCACAGATCATAAACACATTATATATATATATATATATATATATATATATATATATATATATATATATATATATGTGTGGTGTGTGTGTGTGTGTGTGTGTGTGTATTTTTATTATATATATATATATATGTCATCTGTTTACAGATTTGATCTCTCTGGTGATCGTAAAGTATATACACAGATGTATGTATAAGTTGATATACAGTTAAAACACCGCTCCTTAAACAGCAGATGGCAATGGCCTAAAGATTAACGGATCGGACAGGCGTAAAGTCAGTCGGGGTTCGCTTCTGGTCGGAGTTAGTTGTTGTGTCTAGCCACACGGAGGAGGCATGAAACGCCGAAACATGTGTCTATGGATGACTTATTATATGCTCCCGTAACCCGGTAGAGCTCTTTGGGAGCGACTTTAAAAAAACTTTCACCGCAAGCATAACGCAATGATCATCTGTTTACAGATTTAATCTCTTTGATGATCGTAAAGTATATACACTGATGTATGCATTTAAAACAGTTAAAACACTGCTCCTTAAACAGCAGCTGGCAATGACCTAAAGGTTAACGGATCGGACAGGCGTAAAGTCAGTCAGGGTTTGCTTCTGGTTGGGGTTAGTTATATATATATATATATATATATATATATATATATATATATATATATATATATATATATATATATATATATAAGAGATTTATCCAAAACTTGGTAGTCACAAATAATAAAAAAAAAAACTCATTCCAATTCTTAAAAGACATAATTTTCTTATAAACCAAAGATAGCAAGATTATTTCTCATGGAATATTTCAAGTCCACGCAGATATTATTTGGTATTGTTTATAACTGAACTCGTCAATATTGACATCCTGTAAACAAAAAATTTAAAACGTTTTTAAGTAAAATTCAGATCACATGAATATATTGTTTATAGTTTTTATATACAAATAATTACAAAGATTTAATACTGTAGAGTTTGGTAATAAGTAATACCAAATAATATGTAAATATAAATATAACCAATTGATATACATTAGTTATGTGGTTTCATATGTAATAATAATAATTTGCACATATTTATGTGGTTTGAATTATTCCCATCTGATACTAAGAATTTTCACATCGAAGCCACGCTTAGTAAATAACTATATGGTTTTAAGTATTCATATCTAATACATTTGTACATATTTATATGGTTTTATGGTTAAATGGTCTGAAATTTCTTCAGGATTTAGTTTCTCAAATTTCATATCGGACTACATTTTAACGTGTATGCCAGAGATTATCACGTGGATGATATTTAATTTAAAAAATAAGCATATTCGCCATTGCTTAATGTATGAATTCCGAGAAGACACTGCAACTCTAGATGCATTTGTGCATACAGATACAGTGAAGCTTCGTTCATGTCAGCTGGGGTTTTAAAAGGCTTAAAAATGTCAATTGTGACATATCCGACAAGCGTTGCTCTGGGATACACGTTACTTTGAAGGAGGAACTTTTGAAAGTGACTTCTGAAAGGGGTCCATGTCAAAGAACCAACAAATGAGTGCAAAAAATGTGATGTGTCATCTTCAACTTTAGATGAACATCTCAAGAGAATTGGGAGAAAAACTACAAAGAGGGATTTTCGTTTTCTCGCGAGATTTCACTTGAGAACCGAATAAAAGATCCCTTTCATTTTTGCATTACAATTCACAGGCGGTGAAAAATGGACTCAACTCGTTAGAGGAACATGAAAAAGAAAGTGTTTTTCACAAAATGAATGGTAAGTGCCAACTCTAAAACCAAGATTCCATTCAAAGTCATTTTGATCTCTTCCTTCCTTTTATTCTTCTTTTCTCTATTTCCTTTTTTCTTTCTTTTTCTTTGTCTCTTCTTCCCCCTTTCTTACTCTTACCATTATTTCTTTCTTTCTTTCTTTCTTTCTTTCTTTCTAACTTCCTCTCTTCATTTTTTCCTTCCTTCTTCTATTTCCCTTTTCCTTTCTCTTTCTTTGTCTTTTTCTTGCTCTTTTCTTACTCTTATCATTCCTTCATTCTTTCTTTTTTCTTTCTTTCTCTCTTTGTCTCTTCCGTCCTCTCTTCCTTTCTCTGTCCTTCTTCTACTTCAATTCTTCTTTTTCTTTGTCTATTCCTCCCCTTCCTAACTCTTACCATTCATTCATCCTTTCTTTTTTCTTTCCTTTTTTCTTTGTCTCTATCTTTGTTCTTTTTTTCCTACCTTTCTTGAACTACTTTTTTTTCTTTCTTTTTCTTTGTCTCTTCCTTCCCCCTTCCTAACTCTTACCATTCTTTCTTTCTTTCTTTCTGTCTTTCTGTCTTTCTTTCCATCTTTGCTCTAACTTCCTTCCTCCATTTTTTACTTCCTCTTAGTATTTGTTCTTTCTTTTTTCTTTGTCTATTCCTTCCACCCTTCTTCCTTTTAAAACTTCTTTCTTTCTTTCTCCCTTTGTGGAATAAAAATAGACGATTATCGACTGCAACCTGACCGAGTAAACCAAGCCCTACCTCAGAAGGGTCATGCTTTGCTAAACAGAAAAAAGTGTCATTATTCAACACGATAATGCAAGGACATATTGCGAAAAATTACCCACCTCCCCACCAAAAAAAAAACAGAACACAAAAAGTGATAAGATAAAATCGATATGATGAAAGATTCTGCCACATTCTTTATACTCACCAGATCTTAAAACTAGCCCACGTCATTTTTAGTTTGGTGTGTGTGTGGGGGGGGGGATAAACATAATTCATACTCATCGCATGTAGCACCTACAGGTTTGTTTCGATGACTAGAACATTTTGTAATTGGCACTACATTCAGAAGCATAGAAATTTATATATATATATATATATATATATATATATATATATATATATATATATATATATATACGCCATAGCTAATTACAACAAGCACGCGAACTAATAAGCCAAAGAACAGAAACTTTAAACGCATGTAGATATAAAAAGCATGGTTCCTTAGTCAATAAAAAATAAAGAATAATTATAACACAACCGTTTTACGAATTTTTAATTCTTAACTTTTTATGCTATTTTTTTTTTCCACTCAGGTACCCAAACTCATATTAAAAGACATTTGTAACAACTTCCTTCAATCAGAATTGTCCTGAGAAGCTAATCGGGTGAAACCTTGACTCATGTTGGTCCTCATATATATATATATATATATATATATATATATATATATATATTATGATTACTTTTAATAAATTTCTAAATAATATTTGCTTTCATAGATATATTTAAATATAATAGAAATTAGATCCTACGAACTAAGCCGCGAGTGTTATTTAGCGTCGCCTTAGCGATAAAAAGTAAACAATAATTTAGACAATTAATAACAATTAATAACATACATCGCCTTGATAATGACTCAAAAGAGAACTGAAAGTAGTTGGTCTACAAATCATTAATTACTTTTAGGATAATAAAATTGTTAGAAAAGTGGAGAAAAAAAACAAAAATCAACAACTCCGGGACATAAGATTCTATTATTTTTAAACAAATTTGTTTGAAAATATCTATCTATCAATCTATCTATCTATTCATCTCTCTCTCTCTCTCTCTCTCTCTCTCTCTCACTCTCTCTCTCTCTCTCTCTCTCTCTCTCTCTATATATATATATATATATATATATATATATATATATAACTTCTTTCTTTACGAATGGTCAGTCAATTACAAAATGTAGATCCAACGGTACTGTAATGCTTATCCGGCGTCACAAGTTCAAATCACAGACGTGGCTTGCTGTTGTATGTATTGGTCATCTGATACTACTAGTTTTCACACAGTTGTATAGTACAAGTATTCCTATCAAATACTAATACTTTGCACTGAGTTACATGTTTTCAAGAATATTTATCTAATGCTAATAATTTTCACTCACTTATATTGAAGTATTCTTCTTTATTACTAAATATCTGCACACAGTTATATAGTTCACTGTATTCCAACCTGATACTTAATGATATCGACTAGGTTTATGGTTTCATGTTTTCTTATCTACTACTACTAATTTTATACACAGTTATGTGTGTTTATGTTTGGAGGCGCGTTGTGTAATGGTTAGATTCGTTTTTGCATTTCACACTGCTCTAATACCCTTGGAACAGGTATGTATCCAACTACTCTACCTCCTGTTAAGGGTAAATAGTAGGGCAGACTGGGCTCTTTAAACTTGGCAAGGTAAACAGTCTAGGAGAAGGGAAACTCTAAATTCAAACCTGTTAATCTCCGCTTAAGAAATTGACCTTGCATCACATTCTGCTCGTGCGGAGGGTGTATATATATATATATATATATATATATATATATATATATATATATGTGTGTGTGTGTGTGTGTGTGTGTGTGTGTGTACTAGCAAAATTACCCGTTCTATGACCGGACGAAATCATTTTTAGGAACACCAGGAAGCGTTCCTAAAAAGGGTATGACATTAATGGTATCATATCAAAATAAATAAATTTACGCGATTATGAAAAATAATAAAAAAAGGTTTTGTTTACAATTGACGAACGACCGACGGGAATTTATAAAACAAAGTTGATTTGTCATTAAATGTTTTCGTTTGATTCGCTGTAGAAAAAATTATTATATGAAAAGACATACTAATAACATATTTAGAAAGATTTTTTCTAACGAAATAAATATTTTTAAGATAGAAACAGAAATATGCGATGAATAAGATTTGATATTATGTTAAAAATTTAGAATGAAAAAACTATACTACGAAATCTGAAGCAAAATATGATTTTTTTTAACTGGCTATAAAAAATAATTCCATTGATAAAAACTCAATCTAAATTACATATTATAGATTATTTCATTCTCTTTCGAACTATATGGATATCTTAAAGAAGATTGAACCGTAAATAGGCGAGAAAATAGATGGACCGTTATTCTTTTTTCAAAAACGTTTTGAGTTTCACTGGATATATTTAATCATATTATTCTAAGAATCCCGTTGTTTTAATCGCTTGAAGGTTTTTTTTCAAAACCTTTTTCGTGTGTAAGACTATTTTAGATTCAGTTTTTCTAATTGCTAATTCGCATATTAATTCAAATTTGATTCGCTGATATATTTTAATCTAAGAAATATAAAAGTATTCGTAAAAAATATTGATAAAAAGGCTTTCATTTTTCTTTTTTACAACACCCCAGAAGAAATATAGCAGACATAGGCAAAGAGGCAGCAGAGTGGAGTTCGCCTGATGATTGTAGCTGGAATATCAGCAGTAGCCGCTATTTTATAGATTTCGAAAAATCGTTTGATTTTGGTTTAATTAATTAATTATAGCACTTAATCAGTAAAAAATTAATAACTAAATTTGGAGTGTTTCTTAGTTAGAACGATATCAATGTGTATGCAAGATTTTAAATTTGAGTGACCTCCCGTTTTGTAGTTATGCGTCGACACGTAAATACCAAATCCTCTCCTTTATATATATATATATATATATATATATATATATATATATATATATATATATATATATATGTTTAAGTATTCCTGTCTAATAATAATTAATTTTAAACAGATGTATTCGGTCCATTAATGAGACCCAAAATATATTACCACTCATGCCCAGCGTGAATTAGTTACAACACATGTAGCATTTCATATTCTAAGGTTCTAGAACTGGGGCCTCACAAATGGATACAGTTTAGCGCCATCCTTATGATACGACAGTGTTGACTCTTTCTTAATCATTTACAATATATATATATATACTAGCAAATGTACCCGGTCCATGACCGTATTAAAATGATTTTAGAAACACCAGGAAGTGGGAGAGAAAGGGTGAAGAGAGGAGTAAGAGAGTGGATAAGATGAAAATAATTTAGACAAGATTCTTATGAAATAAGAAAAAAAGTCGTATAATAGTCGCTGAATAGTGAGTTTGATCCTCGATTGTTAACTCCTACTTGCGACTTCGTGTCACATGCTACCCGTGGAGAGTAAATACCTACATTTAAAACATTATTTAAAGAATGTAACCTTAAACTCTCGATTGGTTTCAAACAATTTTATTTTACTAAAGGTTAATTCTTCCTTGCCTGTTGAGTTACAATGATAGGAAATGTGTTCGTTTAGTTTATTCTCTTTTTGTCGTATAAAAATGTAACAATAAGAGGAGCTAAGAATTAAAAATGTAATATTTTCCTATTCTAACATCTTTTTGATTCCCTTTTTAGATATTATTTTTTTAATAAAGGTAGCAGTTTGTTTTGTTTTGTTTTGTTTTACGGCATATCCACCTCGGTGGGTCATTTAATGCCGATAAAGTTTTGAAATAAATCAATTCTTAATGGATAATACAATTTTGTTTATCAAAAATTCAATTGAAATAATTATAATCTCTTTATATCCGGTCTTATAGAGTTTCATTAGTTTATTCTAATCTCTATATAACAGAATGACGCAGTACTTCCGTTTCGTCTTATAACTCATAAAAGACACGTTATACAGCACTGAAATTTTCAATATAATTTAAAATGATTTCGATTTAAAATTATACATAGGATTACTTTGAATACGTTTGAAAATAAAACATTGATATTAGATGTCAATTACATCCTATAATCATTTATTAACCATGATTGTTCAAAGTAGTATGCAGATTACGCAAACCATCTGTACATAGTAGGTAAAACCTAAAGAGAGAGAGAGAGAGAGAGAAGAGAGAGAGAGAGAGAGAGAGAGAGAGAGAGAGAGAGAGAGAGAGAGAGAGACTTTAAAAATCAAAACGGAAAGGTTCTTGGCACTCTTGAATTACAGTTTAACTACAGTCTATGAATTAAGATTTTGAGAATTAGGTTACAGTTTTAGGGGATTAAGGTCATTTTTTATTACGTATTGCTTAAAAATTGTATACAACAAAAAAATTTACTATACATTAAATTAACCATTGAAATTAATTATTGAACCCATTATTGAGACAGTTGTTTCTGTTAGTATTGCAATGTATAATTTCAATAAAACTTAGTATACACTGAATGTATAGTAACTAAGGTTTTTTTTGTTTTTTTAGCAATATGTATTTAAAAACTACTTTAATCCGCTAGACCGTAACCCAATTCGTTAAAAGTTCATTCATAGACTGTAGTTAAATGTATGAAATAGGTATATATGTTAGGGCAAATATTTTCTACGAGGTCTCCCCACCCCGATTATTTGATGATAAATGATAAAAAATGATTTTTTTTTTCAATAAGGATAGTCTGAATAATTATATCAAATATTTTTTGAAACTTCTATACGGGATTATTTTATTATAAAAAAAAACGTATTCTGATTTCTACATGAAAAATGTTAATATTATTTCAAAACACTAACAAATTACATTTGTTTAAATATTTTCAATTTAAAAAAAAATCCCTAAAATAAACAGTGATTAAAAAAAAAATTTCTCTGAATGTTTGAGATGAGGCTTGATGATTAGTTTTATCTGCAATATTCGGACTATTGTCCCCATCTTCATTGTTATTTGTACAACGTTACGGCCGATATGCCCTTCGGCCTTCTTCCGGTATTTCTTGTCGGACTCGGGAACCTTCACGGACTCGGGAAATTTCTTGTCGTAATCGGGAGCCATCACGGAACTTTGAACCTAAGCTCTTATTTATGTTGTCATTCCTCTAACCATAGCTGGGGTAGGAGTTGTGTTAATTATTTTTCTAACTGCCTCTACACAGGATTGAACTCGGTATCTAGAGATATCTGTCACTTAGAACTGTCTTAACCTAACTACCTTAACCACTAGGCCATGTGTCCAATTGGACAATTGAGTATGAATTTTGGGAACTTTTAAAGCTAATGTCTGATTTGGCTAGAATATCTACCTATTTACTTATGTATGATTTTTTACCTAGACTCATATTGTGTTTTTTTTTTCTCAATCTGATCTAGCCTTCTTAATTATGGGTTCCCATATTGTATTCATTTCTATGCTAGGACTACTTAACAGCCCAGTACAGCCTATCATAAGTGCTGATTCTTTGAGGCGTCTTCTCTTCCAATGTTCTCTATCTATTATTCTCACTTCATCCCCTAAGGGCAGATGGTTTCCCTTTTCATTCCATATATGGTCAGCCATACACGACTTTTCTATTTCTCCTCGGATCACTGCTTTACGATGTTCTTCTAGTCTTACTTTCAGTGGGTGACATGTTTCACATTTGTATTCTTTGCCACAGCTGCATGGGATGGAATAAACACAATTTTTGGGCATGTTGTATTCTGTTGGGGGCTTGACTCGGACGCGATGTTTACGAAGAGTTGAGTCATTCCTGAATGTTGTCCTGATGTCATAGGGATTACATATCTTTTGAATCTTTTCAGCCAAGCCTTTCACATAGGACAGACAGACTGTGGTGAGTTTTGGGGTATCATCCTCTGTCCTGCGATCCAGATTTCTCATAGCCGATGTTATGCTCTAACGATAATTGTTACGACGGAGGTCTCTCTTAAGCTGCCCATTTCCTTCTGGTATACTTCATCACTGCTGATGGCTTTTGCTCGATGTTGTAAGCAACGGACTATACCTTTCTTTACATTATATGGATGGTGGGAATTGAAGTTGAGATACTGTCCAGTCAAGGTAGGCTTACGATACACGGATGAACTGAATCCTTGCTTTGTGTGAGTTATTAACACATCTAGGAAGGACAATTTGTTGTCTTGTTCTTTCTCCATAGTGAACTGTATAGATGGATGGATTGAGTTCACATGATCCATTAGTATTTGAACATCTTCCTGATGGGGCCAGAGAATGAATGTGTCATCTACGTATCTAAGCCACATTGATGGCTTTAGTGGTGTAGATCCTAAGGCCATCTCTGCAAAGTATTCCATGTATAAATTCGCCAACACCGGGGATAATGGTGATCCCATAGCCAGGTCCCCCTCTTGTCGGTATATATCAGAACCCATCACGAAGTGAGTTGTTTCTACACAGAACGTCAGCATCTCCATTAGATTGTCTATTGGATACAGGTGCGTTCTTCCAAATCTAAATCTGCATTTTTGATTTTTTCCACAAAGTGCGCAAAGTTCTTGACATATGATGAAGACTTACCTGTTAATGGAGTGACTATTTCAACTAGATAACGGCTCAATGGGTGGCATGCTGAACCTCGGCAGCTGACAATGGGTCTTAGTGGAATATCATCTTTATGGATCTTAGGAAGGCCGTATATGTGTGGTAGCTTACTGTAATGTTGAACTAGCTGTCTATATTTCTTCTGCGGTATGAGGTCCTTGTTCTTACTAAGGATCTGTGACAGCTTCCTCTCGGTCTTCAGGGTTGGGTTCTTTTTAACCTTGTAGTAGCCACCATTTACAATTAGGTCCGCCAATTTGTTGGAGTATTCAGATTTATTCATCGCCACAGTAGCTTTGCCTTTGTCTATTACGATGTTCTCATCACGTTGTAGTGATTTAATGGCCAGTCTTTATTTTTGTTGTTCTTAAAAAATTATTTTCGTCCGGTCATGGACCGAGTAATTTTGCTAGTATAATATATTGTGATTGTAATTATTGTAAATATTACTTTTCTACGAAAAGTTTCACTGAAACTCCAGTTCAAAAATGATAATAGTATCTGGGGACAATTTTAAATTCAGTTTTTGATTTTTGATGAGTTAGAAATACATTGTAATTTATTTATTTTAATTTTTTGTACATCACAATTCAAATCCAGTTCTTAACGATAAAAGAACCTGAGAATCGAAACATTCAATTCTTCGTATTGCAATATCTAAGATAGTATTTTAAAAACATATCATTTTTAAACGTTTCGTTAGTTCTCTAAACTATTAAGACTTTTTTAACCATTAGTATTAATTACAAAACAATTCGTTTTATCATTTTTTTTCATTTACATTTATACAACCCTATACTGGTGACTGATTTTTATTGACATTTAATATCTTACTTTTTAAAAATGTTACCGTAAACTTGTGTTTTGAAACAATGTACAATTTAAGAATATAGATAAAGATTTGATTTTACTTTAAAAGTTAGTCTCAAAAACATACGAAGTATGATTTTACTTCGTATAATCGGCTCTCCAAAGTAAAATATCTTAACACATTGTAAAAAATAATTCAATGAATACAAATTAAATAATTAGAAAGATTATAAAATAAATATTCTAAAGATTTGGGGAAAAAAATTATTTTACGTTAAAATTTAGTCTTGACTGGAAGCTCATATTCTTTCTTTCTTACTTTCTTCTTTTTCTTCGGGTAGCTGAAAAAATCAGCACGCAAGCTTCTGCTGATACACCAGAAGCAGCAGCAGCAGCTATGCTATAGCTTTCGAAAAATCGTTTGATTTTTGTTTGATTAATTGATTATATCCCTTAATCAGTAAAAATCAATAACCAAATTTGGAGTGTTTCTTAGAACGATATCAATGTGTATGCAAGATTTTGAATCTGAATGACCTCCCGTTTTGGAGTTATACGTCGACACGCACACTCCAAAATCTCTCGTCTATATATTAGATAACCAGTTCCACTCGTTGTATTGATTTTAGGCGTTGTCTGGCTTCTACCCCATGGAGATCTCGTCTAAGAAAGAAAAGAATAAGACACTTCGATAGCCTAATAAATAATCAGACGTTTCAATTAGATGCCTGTAAGAAGGTCACGTAAAAATTCGCTCAATATTCATGTTAAATAAAAATATCTTCTTCTTACCTTGGTCTACCATATTCCCTCAAATCGACAGAAACTAGTGACAGAGCCTGCAGCAGTAAAGCAAGACTAACAGTCAGCTATTTAATCAACAGTCAACAGGTTTTGATAAGAAAACCAATATTTCGTCTGATTTACTCTTTCGGAATCTGACTCAAGTCCATGGATTAGTTTGTTTTAGCAGAATGGATTTTTTATGCACATTATTATCGTGAATATTGAAATATTTTTTTCGGTATAATCTAGCATTCCTTTTCGGCAATTAACGTCACTTTTTATTCCAAGATGGAAAATATAACATAATGCTAAATAAATCTATTCATATTTACAGAGAAATATAAAAATCTTGTAAGAAAAAGAAAAGAAAGAAAAGAAAAGAAATGATAAAAAAGGCTATCATTACTTTTTCATTTTTCTTCAGAGATTTTCTTCTGGTGAATAAAAAATGATGAGCCAAAAAGATTGTATGCGAATATAGCCAGACATTTTTTATTGCTTTTCGCTGCGCCACTTGGCGCTAATTACTGTCAATTTAAAGTTTTTGGTTGGATCCGAATTCCTGTCATACATTGCCTCTCGTTATCTACATTAGAACATGAATAAGACACATAAAAATGTAATAAGTAAACAGGCTTAGTTTTAAAATGAATCTTTCTCAAATAAAAAGAGGGAGATTAAAAGTTTTGCAATATTTTGATAACCGAGGTGGGCACAATTCAGTAGCACCAGATTGGAACAATCCTCAAGAATCTGAAAGATCATTTACGTTAGAACACATGGGGTGGCAAGGGGGTTAATGTTTTAGGTTTAAAGGTAGCTTGTTATTCTTGGTACGTGTTTTTAGGGTTTGCTTTTCACCCCATGTTATTTAGTTGTCGCGCTGAAAGAAGGAAGGAAGAGACGAAGACAAAAGGTGGTTTTATGATTTAGGATTTATTCACGGGTCATATCCACCACGTGGCAAGGAAATATCTCCCTGGCCAGTAGTAGTGGCTAGACACAGTTAGACCTAAACTCAATGACCGGGTTTCTCTTAGGGGTCGGAAGTGGGTTCTTTTTCCCGCACATGCCTGGTGAAGGTTCATGGTAGCTTGTTATTTTTTATTTTTTATTTTAATTTTATCTTAATTCCTACAAACCTCAATAAGACACATAAAAAACGTAATAAGTAAACACGCTTAGTTTTAAAATGAATCTTTCTCAAATAATAAGAGGGAGATTAAAAGTTTTGCAATATTTGGTAACGGAGGTGGGCACAATTCGGTAGCACCAGATTGGAACAGTCCTCAAGAATCTGGAAAGGAGAATGACAGAAATAGAAATCAAGTTTGTATGATTTTGATTTTTCGTAATGTTGTTCTCATCTTAATTGTTATATGCAACATATTTCGGTCGATGTGCCCTCCGACCTTCTTCAGGTGTTTCTTGTCAAACCAGAGAAGCTTCTCGTCAAAGTCGATTACGAAAAGAATGCCCTCAAGTTCGACAAGAAGGTTCCCGACTTCGACAACAAACTTTCGTGTCGTGAGTAAAGGCGGCTAATTTCTCACACACAAAGAGAGGTAAGAGATATGTAGTAATAGTGAATAAAAGACAAAGTCAAATTATTGGTAATAGTATATCTATTCGATCAGGAATTTATATACATACTAACTTCTCGTCTCGTCTGTCTAACAGCCATTTATAAGACAGACGCAACCATTCTTTTAGGGTCTAGTGAGGAGGTAGCTAATCCTATTCAACACCCACCTCTAAGATAAATTCTATATCACGGTCCATTCCCGGCCAATATACAAAACTAGTGACCTCATTATACCCATTCCAGCATGTCCAATATAAAACTCTTTTAAAATCCGTTTTCGTAATGAAACGGGTATCACCACTCTATCAGCGTACTTTAATAGTTCCTTACAAATAGAAAAAGTACTATTTTCCATGGTACTTTTTTTTGTATTTATTCCCTGTAGGTGTTACCTGATTTTTAGTTTTACAATAAAATCGTCTTTTCTTAAACTTCAATCCCGATTTTATCTAAAGTAACAAATATTTCACTGTGTTAAATAAGACGTTTTTAATTTCATTTTCCAATCTTAGCGTTGCAATTACAATATCTTTATACGGTTTGTTGAACTTGGGAATAAGTCTAGACAGCCTATTCGTATGTTCTAATTTTTTATGGTATATATTCCATTATAAATCATAATCCAACAATATGGTTTCCCAACGTTGTGATCGATTCGCTGTATGTTTAGGAATACCAATTTTCTAGAACCGTAAATACTAAATAACGGACGGTGGTCCGTTTATAAAACACAAGTTCTGTCCATTTTATGGAATAGTTTTACGGCAAATGTCTATATTTCAATTTGACTATAATTTTATCATCAGCTAGCAAAGTCATAGATACATGCGCTATAGTCTTCTTTTTTCCATTTTTGATTTTGTGTAAGATAACGGTGCCAATACCGGTCTCACTGGCGTCTGACGCTATCACAATGACCTGTTCCGGGTCGTAATGTGTTAGTGATAAATCTGAAGTTAGTATTTCAAGGATTTTTTAAAGGATTTTTCACATTCATCTGACCAATTCCACTTAACCTCTTTTTTTAACAAATCATTCAATGGGGCTCGCTATTTATGTATATACGATACATAGATACTGTAATAATTTACAAGTCCTAGAAATGCTTGCAAAGTAGACACTTCAGTAGGGGAATGCATACTTTCTAATGCAAAACTCCTCTCGTGATCCGGTTTTCCCTCGTTCGCGTTTATAATCTGCCCAAGATATTTTATGCTAGTCATAAAAAAAGGAATACTACTCTTTGTCAACGAGGCTTGTAAGAAGGTAAATTAATAGAAATATTTTCAGTTTAGGATATAAATTTTGTAGACCATGAATTATGCCATGTGACTTTCTTATCATTTATATTTGCTGTAAAAAAGTCGTCGGTGTGGCCTATAGTAGGTATCAGACAATCAGCGAGTGTATTTATCCCTTTTCACTAGCGCTAGACAAAGGAGAGTATTTTTGCGTCTGAAGTGGAGCGCCACACCTACCATCAGCTCCTCACTTTACCGCACATATCCCTATGCTACTCACACGCTGTGTTGGCGAGAGCCGGTATCGAACTAGGAACCTTGTGGTTTCTAGCCGAACGCTCTACCGACTGAGCTAACCCGGCCCTTGCGAACGAATATGATTATTCAACAAGAGAAATGGGAAAAGCTCCTTTGATGATCAAGTTATTTTTTTAAAGCATTTAGACTTTAGTGCAAAACATTGCGCACAAAAGCCCTCAACACATGCATACACACACTCATATATATATATACGGGGGTGAGTCAAAAAGTAATGCCATTTTGTTTAGAACAGGTGTAATTACCAACGCAGAATCATATATCATACATCAAAATGAAGCTGGTCCTCTGTATCCCATCCCTATTTCTCCACATAGTCTCCGTTTCTCTCAATAGCAATGTTCCACCTTCGAATGTGAGCGTGTATCCCTGCACCGTACCATTCTGTTGACTGTTCTTTGAGCCACTTCTTCACTACAGATTTCCCTACATCGTCACTGGATTGATGTTTGACTCTCAAATCCTCTTTCATGAGACAGAAGAGATAATAGTCTGACAGCGCTAAATCTGGTGAGTATAGAGGATATGGTAAAGTTTTCCACCCGAATGAGATAATGCTTGTGTGTGGTCGAGCATTGTCATGCAGAAAAAGGATATTGTCGATTGGCAAGTTGGTCCAACTCGTCGAATTTTTAACTCTTAGCCTTCTTATTGTCACAATGTAGGCCTTAGTTTGATAAAAAATGCTTAAGGAAATAAAGAAGGACACAATACCTTTTGACTCACCTTCGTGCATACACACACACAACGCACACGCGCACCCCCATATATATATATATATATATATATATATAATATATATATATATATATGAGTGATGAGAGATATAGAGAGTGAGATAGACAGAGAGAGAGAGAGAGAGAGAGAGAGAGAGAGAGAGAGAGAGAGACTTTCAGACAGAGATAGCGACAAAGAGAGATGAGCAAAAGACAAAAAGAAATATTTCTTTTACCTTATTTATTTCGTCAGCAGCAAAAGAAAACTTGGAAAAAAGCTTTTTAAAAAAGCTGATATGCTATGAAATATGAAATATTCGAGGAAAATTACGTTGTGACGTAGTTGTGTGTGAAAATGTAAAAGTCGTCATATATATATATATATATATATATATATATATATATATATATATATATATATATATATATATATTAAATATATACATGTGTATCAATATATAAATAAACATACATACATATACATACATACATCCAGACACATACACACTTTAAAACATGCACATTTCAACACACATATATATATATATATATATATATATATATATATATATATATATAACCTGTCTTAGGTTGGTTTAAATCGAACGAAGAATTGATTTTTCTTCTGGCTGACTTTGATCAGCATTATATCCTTTTTGACAGTCCAGACTGTTTACGGTCTGTCTATTTTTCAATGATGAATTCCTCAACATATATGTGAATGTGGTTATTACATGTATGTGAATGTATGTGTCCGTTTGGTTTAGCGCATGTATATGTGTGTGTGTAGGCGTGTATTATTAATCAAACATTTCTGGTCGGCCATTAAGCCCTACGGTACTCTTGTGAAATGTTGCTGCAGACTCCATAAATTGATGGTCGTTGATATTTTTCAAGAAGCCTGGGAATTTGAAGTAGTCTACATTTATAAGCATATTATGCTTGAGGAAAAGAAAACAGAACAAAAGTAAACAAAACAAAAATAAAATAACAACAAACGAACACAACATAAACAAAACCCAAAACACAGCATAATTTCCTACTAGTGAAGTAAAAAGTTTGGTTTGGTTTATTTAAACACGAGTGTTGGTCATAAAGTAATGCATTTTCCTTATTCGTGTGAATTTTTTTATAAAATACTAAACCCTACATTGAGATTCTAACGGGGCTCAGAGCAAGAATCCGACGAGTAAGACCCAACTTACCAATCGACAATGCCGTCCTTCTGCATGAAAATGTTCAACCACACACACGCATCAGAACAAGGGATAAAATCGCCTCATTCGGGTGGACATTTTTAACACATCCTCCATAACTCACCGGACTTAGCGCCTTCAGACTATTATATATTCGGTCCTATGAGAGGTAAACATTATTCCAGTGACGAGGGAGCGAAATCTGTAATGAAGTAGTGGCTCAAATAACAGTCAACCGAATTTTACGGGGCAAGGATACATACTCTCATTCGGAGGTGGAACATTGCTATTGATAGAAATGGTAACTATGTGGAGAAGTAGGGATATGACCCACAGAGGATCAGCTCCATTTTGATGTATGATACATGTTCCTGTGTTGGTAATTATACCTGTCCAAAACAAAATGGCATTACTTTTTGACAACTCTCGTACAAATCAGCATTTGTGGGCGAATTAATACAAAAATTGTCCTTGTAGAAGAACCATTAGTGGTACTATCTAATCATTATCAGGAAGGGTGTGAGGAGATTGAAACTATTCTCAAGTGTGTTATTTCTAAAACCAACGTAATATCGTGACAGGAGTTCAAAATCTTTTACTAAGATGTGCATCTCATTAAACTTGGGGGCCAACACAAATTTAATGTAAATGAATATTATCTATGTGTTGATACTTCTGTTAAAGACTATCTGTAAAGGTCTTATTTTTCAAGTTATAAGATTTTACTGAACACCGCCTCTACTGTAGAGAAAGTTCAAGAGTGCCAAAAACATGAGCTACTTCACGAAGATTTGGATAATATAAAACACAAGATGACTTTCCCAAAATATAAAATAAAATTCATAAAAAACATGAAGTTGTTTACTTCCTGGAGGAGTGGTCTTTAGGGGCAGGTGAAATATTTGGCAACACACGGGATATTCTGTGTCACTTGGCAAATAAAACGATTGATCGATCTATGAAAAATCCGTGTATATTCTCTTCAGGATATGAACATTTATTATTTACTAAATTTTACCAAGATTGGCTAAAAGCCACGCAGGTCAACCTTTACTAACTGAACACACTGAAAATATGATTCGATTTGCAAAACAATCTTGTTAAACATTAGAAGTTATAAGAATCATATATAATAATATATATATATAGAATGAATTGAGAATGAATGAGAATAGTATTGGCATATAAAGTTGCTCAATGCTAATATAGCAGAGCAGATTTACAATCAATAATATAACATATTATGGATATTATTAACTTGTTACTATTAGTTTCATGCTTACGCAATCCTCAGACAAGAATCAAATGGTTTTTAAAATCTCAAGCATTTGTCTCTTATCTGAGGATTGCATACGCATGAAACTAATAGTAATAATTCCACAATATAATATATTTATTGATTATATATATATATATATATATATATATATATATATATATATATATATATATATGTTAAATATTATGAAGTTAGATATTGCTGTTATAGCTGATATTATACAGGGTGTGACAGATAAATCTCTCTGATTTAAAATGTATATACAAAAGATAACACATTCTTCTGCAAATTGTGTTCTTAAAAGGAATAGAATCAGACAAGGTTGTAGTCGAGTGAAAGGACCAGTCAACACGTTCGTAGATTTAAGATAGAGGGTTTTATTTCAGAGAGATACAATAAGATAGACAAGGAATAGTAAGGCACGCTTCTAATCTTCAAAGCCAGCCCAGTTCTCACTATATATATATAGTCAGCCACAGTTCATTACAACACAAATTAATTGAAACAAACGCTTTAGTTTCCTTTCTTTCCTCATACAGTCGGTTTTAAACTCACTGGAGTGACAGGGTGTACTCGATTTTTGTTTCTTCCTTAGACCAAGTCATTTGCAGTGGTGCGTAGTAATATGAATCTATTTTCGGGTTGTATAATGAAATTTGTTTGGTCTTTAAATATATAGCGTTATCCATGATTGCATCAGATTTTATCACGCCCATAAACTATCGTCTCGACCGTCGATAAATTATCCTACGACCATTGCCTACGATGAACGTTACTCCAAGGAAGCGTACAAAAATTGTAACGCTGCACAATCATACTGACAAGCCTTACAGAGAAATTGCGGATATTATAATAATAACGGAATTATTCGTTTTGTTTCAATTAATTTGCACACGGGTGTAGATCTTATGTTACATAAATTATAAGCAGCTTATAAATTATGTCCGTATCTGTAGTTAGAATATTTGAATTAGGGTCCGTTAGATTCAGAATGACGAGGTCCAGTAGAAAGTTACTCGCCGGTTATTAACGGGAATAACCTTTTTACCTGACCCCTTGATAAATGCGCGATTAGGCGTGAGATATTTAGTTAGTCAAATGTGACAAAGATTCCAGAGTGAGCGGATCTGTAGGTCGCCGCTCTGATGGCGCTCTCGATCCGCGGAGGATGAATATGGGCTGAGCTGTTGAAATAAAGCTTTATCAGAAAACAACCAAGCCTTATTAATTGATTATTAAAAAACAAGATATGACCAGCCCAACACGGAAAAGAAGAAAAACCAAGCCTTAACAGAAAGCCCACTAGATCGACGGAAGAACATGGCGACCGGACGAGTAAGAAGAAGAGTTAACAAGTAAGACCATCGTCCCATTTCTAATTTGCTCTGTCTGTCTGTCTGTCTGTCTGTCTGTCTGTCTCTCTCTCTCTCTCTCTCTCTCTCTCACCGATTATATACACCCGAGAAAATGGGTATTTAACACTTACTCAAAATTTAATTTTACTGTAGAATAACAATATAAACCATTTTGATTAGTTATTATGATAACTTTGTATTGAAGATTATATCGTCCAAATGTTTACCCTCAGGAGCTACACGCTCCTAAGGCCTCACCCTGCAGCTCTACATCTGTTATTTCATTTAATACTGGTGCGTGATTTCACGAAGAATAAAATCTTTTAGTTCCTCAGTTGTATCCAGCCTACATTTAAAGACCTAAGATTTGAACTATCCTCGAACGAAATAATCACAAGAGGATAGAGTTTCGTGTTGGCGTCTATTTACGTACTAGTAATTTTTTATTTACTCTTGGCTGACAGGAAGTTTACGAGACCTTTTCAGGGGCTAAAAAGAATTCTACACGGACCGACAAAATGATCTTACGGATTGGGAATGTAACTAAAAAAAGACACAAGTGATCCTATTCAAAATTTAATTTAACTATGAGAAAGAAAAATAAGTCTTTTATACCAGTTTACATACCAAGATAGTAATATCTCATCTACAGAATGCGATATCAATATACGCATAAGAAAGATATGGCTTGCTATAGGCAGATAGTCGACCCTATGAAATATAATCTCTATGATAAGATAAGGGATTCAGTGTCAGCGCTACACTATGGCTGTACCAGTTGGACACTAACCAAGAGCTTCAAATAGTCATTTCTATTTAATAACAGTTATCCGTTTGCTCATATTTCTTTGTTTTCAAGTAATTAATAATGATCCTTAGTAAACAATTACAGCTTCAAGTAACTAATACTATTCCTTAGTAAACAATTACAGCTTCAAGTATCTAGTAATATTAATTAGTAAACAATTATACCTACAAATAACAATTCTTAATACAAAT
>CM042144.1:27671789-27694535 GCA_023376005.1 Doryteuthis pealeii
ACTTTACTCTATTAAGTTTGTTTAGTTATGATTGTAAGCAAGCGTTTAGAATGAAATAACAGTTCGGCATTAAATAGCCCATAAGGAGTTGATATGCCATTAAAGAAATAAACCTAAGCATTTAAATCCATTAACTTTTAAAGGTAAAATGTTTGATCTACTTCTCGTCTGGTTTGAATTGTAGTCAAATTGAATAAAACAAATATTCTTTCAAACTGTAGCTGTCTGTGTACTACTGTATGACTGAACCACTTCTCTAACTAAACGATTGTAGAAAAAACTAAATGGTAACTATGCAATGATGCTGCATGCTCTTTTGAAAAGTAGTACGCTACAAAACATCAGTTGAATGGACACTTACCTCACGAACCGTCCAAGTAAAGCTAGACATACATGCTGGAAATACTGCTGGAAAATCAAGTACCCACGCACAATCGACATGTAGGATTTTTACGCATGGATTCTGACTCATGGACATGATCAGTAAAATGAATCAGCCGGGATGGATAGCGAGAGAGAAGGAAGAGAATATGTGCTCTTGGTACGGATGATGATGATGATGATGATGATGAGGAGGAGGAGGAGGAGGATCTTGTTCTTAAGATGAAGTATCCTACACTTAAAGGCACGAGTTTCTGTTGCATGGCTTAAAGGCTTTCTTTTATTGTTAGTCTTTATTATCCTTCTGTGATTTATTCACAGGTCTTTTAGAGTTGTTTACCATAATCCTGCTATGAATTGAAAGATTAACAAAGTACTTAGATTTCACGTTTCTCCCTAGAAAGTGAACCTACTGCGACGTTTATGAACCGATATTCTTTGTCTCTTATGTATTTCCAACAAATTTATTTGTTATTTGCTGCGTGTGGCCTTTTTTCTGCCAGTAGCCAATCGTCTCTTTAAACATAGCGGTCACGGATGTAGAGGTTTTTCTACATAGCGTCCCATACATACCCAAATAACCTGCGTTGCAGTCGCAAAGGCAATGCGTACAATGGCATTTAGAGGAAAATTATTTTGAGATTTATTCCATATGAAAGTCAAAGTGGTGAAAATGACATGGCTTCAAAGCTTGGGATAAATGTCAGCTTATGTCACGGGTTATATGTAAATGTAGATATGAAAATATATTCATACTAACCCACCGAAAAACTAACAACTTTGAAGACGAATAAAAAAATAACTGGTGAAAGATAAACAATGATTAAGACACAACAGAATAGCAAATGTACAGTGTGTGGGGATAGAGATTAGACGATCCGTTATGTATTAAGTGTATCTAGAAGACTAGCACAACAAGAATACAAGGCTAGGCACAACTGGGTTGGAAAGGTGATCTACTGGAAATTGTACAAGAAATATAATTTTGACAATACGACAAAATGGTACATGTATAAAGAAATGTTATATCCAGCAATATATCGGGGAGCAATTACAGCAAGAACTAAATATTTGCACTTAGGCGTTGGTATATGTGATGTGTGAATTGTAGCCAAAATTGGGTGCGTGAAAAAAAGAAAAAGAAAAAAAGAATAAGAAAGACGAATGTATTAAGTAGAGACTTTGAAAATAGGCTGAGATTAAAAGCGGGAAATACAGAAATTGTTATGAAAAAAAGGAAAGAGAGACGGAAAGAAGGAATAGCAGTAGAAAAAAAAGAAATAAGGAAAGAATAGCAGTAGAAAAGAAAAAAACGAAAATAGCTGTAGAAAGAAAGAATAGTAATAGAAAGAAAGAAAGAAAGAAAGAAAGAAAGAAGTAAAAAAGAAAAAAGGAAGGAAGGAAGGAAAGAAAGAATGACAGTAGAAAAAAATAGCAGACGAAAGAAAGAATAGCAATAGAAAAAAAGAAAGAAGGATTGAAGTAAGAAAAGAAGGAAGGAAAGAATGAGAAGAAATGAAAGAACAGAGAATGACAGTAGAAAATAAAAAATAAAAAATGGAAGTAGAAAGAAAGAAATGAGAAGAAAGAAAGAAACAAGGAAAGAAGAAAAAAAGAAAAGAAGAAAAGAATGACAGTAGAAAAGGAATAATAAAAATAGCAGAAGAAAGGAAGAAAAGAAGGAAGAAGGAAGGAAAGAAGGAAGTTAAGAAATAATGTCAGTAGAAGAAAAAGAATGAATATAGCAAGAGAAAGAAAGAAAAGAAAGAAAGAAAATGAGAAAATCTGAAAAAAGAATGAATAGAAGGGAAAGGAAAGTGTATAGAATAGGGATAATAAAACAAACATCTAAAAAGGGTGAAGAAATAAAAGAGAGATAAAGAAAGAAAAAATAAGAATGAAAGAAGATTATATCAATGAATGAAAAGAAAGTGTCTAAAAAATGCTCAGGAAAAAAGAAAGAAAGATCTCAGTAGAAAGAAAGAAAGAAAGAATAGCAGTAGAAAGAAAGTAAGTAAGAAAGAAAGAAAGAAGGATAGAATAGCAGTAGAAAGACTAATAGATAGAAGGAAAGAAAGAAAGAATATCAGTAGAAAAGAAAAGAAAGAAAGAAAGAAAGAAAGAATAGTAGTAAGAAAGAAAGAAAGAAAGAATGAAAGAAAGAATAACAGCAGAAAGAAAGATAAAAGACAATACGACAAAATGGTACATGCATAAACCAGAATCGGTTCTTGTGAATGAAACGCATAAAATTCTCTGGTACTTTGAGATACAGAGAGATCACATTTTCCCGAGCAGAAACAAGAGAATTTATCACCTAGTAAATTTTGCAGTGCCGGCAAATCATAGGTTTAAGTTGGAAAAACGAAAAGATAGACAAACACCTGGACCTTACTAGAGAATTGTGGGTCATTTAATTCCGATTCCCTCCCACACCAAAAAAAACGAACCCGGGGAGCATGAGATTAACAGTGATACCAACTGTAATTTTGGACCTTGTGAAACTCCCTAAAAACCTGAAAAAGAGACTCGTTGAACTAGAGATTAGAGCAAGAATCGAAACCACCAAGACCACAGCGATATTAAAATCTACAAGGTTACATGGAGACTTGAGGAGGCTTTTGTGACACATGCTACAGTGAAAACCATCAATTGGATTTTGTGTGAAAAAATCTCATTGAGAATAATAATGGATTCTTTGTTTAATGGCATATCAATTTTGTGGGTTATTTAATGCTAAAGGCATCCTTGTAATAGAGCAGTAGTGGTACTATTTAACCTATAGCTGCGGGGCTAAGCGTGGCATAGCTTTCCCAAGCGTGATAGTCTAAAAGTAAACTTAATAACGCCACTGGAATTCGAACTCGCTTACATCAATGTCGCAGTCCAACAACTTAGCCATTCACAAGCAATTTAAAGAATAGAACGAATGAGCTTTTTTAAAAAATGTTCCGATAACTGTGTTACGTAATGGGGGTGACGTAGAGCCATGAGAATAACCTGATAGGTAAATTAGCACGGAAAGTTTTAAGCAAGAATTTTGAGTTAGATGAGAATAGAAAAGTTTATGAGATGTGGTAAAGTGACAGTGAGGACGAATGAAAGGTCCGAGTGTGAATTAAGTCTTGGAGAAGGTGCTGAGAGCGCAAGACATGAATTTCCTACTCTTGTCAGTTGTGATTTAGGGGGAAATAAATTTTCTTGTGAAAAAAAAGCAGTGGCCTTGTGTTATTACTAAATGGCACAAGTCAAAATATCCCTCAGCTCCTACAAGGTTGTTTCCAGACTCCAGACATCATAGAATAACCAGTCAACTGAACCGCAGCTCAGCAACCAGGATCCCAGCCTCTGCCACTTCATACCGGTCCAGAGAGATAAGTATACAACTATTTCTACAATCAACACATCATCACTCCATTCGAAGAAAGAGCCGAACGTAAGCAAACGTTTAACACGCGAGCTTCCATTCGAAAATTAATTCCAGAACGTAACGAGCGTTGACACGTCTTCTTTCCATTCCGACAAGGAGAGTATAGTGTTACGAACTGGGTAATTTTTCTTATTCGTGGGGTAAAATTTTGTATCGACTCATTTCGCAATCTCGACTGACTTTTGTAGATGAACAATTGTGCCTAGTTACCAGCTTGCAATTACAAGAGTGAAACTAACAAAAGAATTCATCTGAACCCTAAACGCACTTCATGGTTTCCTTAGTACGATTCTCATGCAATAGGGTGGAGTTTGCCCCAGGAGTTTGCAGTAGGAAGCCCTGTTTATAATTATTCCATTTTCAAGGAAATCAATAGTGATGGATCCTTTCATGTCACAGAAGATTGTCACTACCCCCGGAACTTCTCTTTGCCGGAGGGACTGTCTTTTCGTTTCGGGCTCGTAGTGACAAACCCATGTGTAGGCCATTTGTAAACATTTATTTAACTAAAACCTGCTTCTCCAGACACAACACGTATTCGTCAGTAAATTTCCCACGATTCGCACTTCTCAGCCACCAAAGATTTGATGAGAGAACTCTGTTCAAACCTAGATCCCTTTTGATTTGCCGTCACTTTGAATAGCCTCAAACCAAATATTTCTGCGAGATTAAAATAATGTTTGCTTTAAACCAAACTAAAATAAATATATATGGGAAAAATTCTGAAATAAAATGTGTTGTTTTTCTTTAGATAAATTCTGCCTATTTATTTCATAAACCACGTATATTCAAACACTTGTTTTCTAGCATTTATCATTCGCTTACATTGTCCATTTCAGATTATAAATCTATTTCTTAGCTTTCACGTTAAGACTCACGTGTCAGTATTGATACGTCGGCGTGTAGTTCATTTCGGTTCTAATATAGACATTATTTTTCATTAAATCCGACCTTTTCTTGTGAGAAATTCCCGTTTCATATTTTCTCCTCTGGAAAACTGAAAATACGAGGGTGATTCAAAAAGTAATGCCATTCAGGACAGGTATAATTACCAATACAGGAACATGTATGATACATCAAAATGAAGCTAGTCCTCTGTGGATCATAGCCCTACTTCTCCAAATCGTCTCCGTTGCTCTTAATAGCAATGTTTCACCTTCGAATGAGATCATGTATCTGTGCCCCGTAAAATTCTGTTGACTGTTCTTTGAGCCACTTCTTCACTACAGATTTCACTTCCTCGTCACTGCAATGAAGAAGTGGCCCAAAGAACAACCAACAGAATTTTTCGGGGCACGGATACATGATCTCATTCGAAAGTGGATCATTGCGATTGAGAGAAACGGTGACTATGCGAAGAAGTAGGGATGTGATCCACAACGGACCAGCTTCATTTTGATGTATGGTACATGTTCCTGCATTGGTAATTAACCTGTCTCAAACAAAATGTCATTACTCTTTGACTCACCCTCGTATAATGTCTAATCAACCTCAGCTACTACACTGGATGGATCTTATTTTTTGTATATTCACGTCCAAAATCACGTTTTTGATTCATAACATTATTATTCACTCATTGATATTACAACCTCCGTTTGGTATTTACTTGTTAGATACTACCCAGACTGTCATGCGTTCGGTGGTTAATGGTTTTTGGTTTTGAATGCTAAATGTGGTGAACATATTTTGACTGAATCAAATTTCTAAATGAAAAAGTGTATTTTGATCCTTCTGACATCTGGATTAGTTTTAGGAAGAGAAAATTATTAGGAAAAAATATCAAATCTAGTACGTTAATGTTGCTAAAAATCCTTAATTACTATATAATATTAGGCAATAACAATGTCTATTGTGTTTTTCCAATTACTTTTTATCGAGTATTGCCTATTAGGGCTATGATATATGCTTCTCAAAATTATTTGAACAAGTACATATTACGAGGGTGAGTAAAAAATTAAATCCATTTTGTTTAGGACAGGTATAATTACCAACGCAGGAACATGTATCATACATCAAAATAAAGCTGGTCGTCTGTGGATCACATCCCTACTTCTCCACATAGTCACTGTTTCTATCAATAGAAATGTTCCGCCTTCGAGTGATAGTATGTATCCCAGCTCTGTAAAATTCTGTTGACTATTTTTGAGCCACTTCTTCACTACAGATTTCACTTCCCGATCACTGGAATAATGTTTTCCTCTTGAACCCGCTGTCATGGGGCAGAAAATGAAATTAGACACAAAATGGAATAGTGAAGAACAGTTTTTCCTCAACCCGAGTTTCAGGCCTCGTGTAATATTTTGAAATGTTTTACCAATAAAAATTAAACCCACTACTGCCACCTGGTCATTTGAATACAGGAAAGAAATCACAGAACACAGTCACAGGAAAGATATCATTGGTAAAATATCTTAAACCAAGTGTTTACTTGTTAAACCACTTACCTCTCTTTCGAATTAAAGGCATCATTCTCCACAAATCCTAAACTTATCGGCCACAATAAATAAATTGTGACTTTTTCCAAACCAAAATTGTGATCTTTCTGTGAGTTTTTTCCGGTATTTTTATTACCGGTTACTGGTCATTATTCTCATTATAGAAATTCTGAAAAAAAACTAGGACGAGAAGGGCTTTAGGGGTTCAGGAAGAAATTCATGCGTTGTGCTCAAATGAAAACTATCGGAAAAGAATTGCTAAACATTTTTGTATAGAAGATACATAGTAAAATTTACGACGTAATACTTTGAAAATTGTGTAGAAAATAATTGACAGTAATTCAGCTCTAAAGAAGGACCACTTTAGTCCATTTTTAAAAGTTCTTTAGTCGTAATTACTTTTAGTTAAGCACAGTACTTAGCTATGTGTTGGATTGTAGCCAATTTAGGTGAACAATTCCCCAATACAAACCACTCGATGCTAAGTGGTGAGAAATTGGCTGCAGAGAGACGAGTCTCTTAAAAGAATTCCCTGGGAGGGAGAGAATGTGCTAGATTTATGGTGACACTTCTTGTATTCCCCCAGAATACAAAAAGAAAAGGGTGTTGAAGAAAATCGAAAATCACAGGAAATATCAAGCAAAATATATTGATCCGAAATGTCCAGACGTTGAAACCTGCAAGACAAGTATAACTTTCTTTGAGATAAGAAATCTAGGCTTTAAAAACGGTATACAAGTGTCAAGTCTGAATATAGAACTTTATAAAGAAAAGAAAATGCCAAAATATTTGACAGTTAGGAACAGTAAGAAAATGTCAATAAATATATTGTAAGATTTTGGATATCAGAGATTTTAAAAAATGAAAATGTTCTAGAAATAACTAAGAACAGGCTGCGTATCAAAAGTTATCAACTGGATGCCGTTTCCCTGTGATTTTGTGGCTTTGTTTAAATGTTCAATACCGTTTTGATAATTAAACAATTTTTGAATAAAAAAAGATAAAACATCCTTCTTTTAATCATTTATGTGGTCTCTTGTTAATTGCATCTCTTATTTTAATGGAGATTCATTGTCTGTCTGTAACCGAAACAACGTCACTGATTACGTCAACAATACCCCAGGAATTACGTAAGTTTATCAATGATTAGTTTATTTATAGTCAAAATGCTTAAGTTATACATATAATGAATTTTATTTAATAATGATATCTCAATGAAACTGTGAGTTAGATTTGCCTCAAAACAGTCCATATTATTAGTACGTTTAAATACTGATAGGTGTCTCATAAATATATATAAAAGAATTAAGGTTTAAATAATATATAGTGTGGTTAATTGGCATACTTGTTTTAAGAAAACCGGGCTTAATAGTTAATTAATTGGTGTTATTGATCTCTAATATTATTGTTTTATTTCCCAACTTTTTATTATCAATCCTATGAATGATTTTATATCGAAACCAATTAAAATATAATTACAATAAGTGTAATTTTTTTATGCTTTTTTAATTAATTCCGTAAGTCTTTCTAATTTAATATATTTCATTACATTAAAACTTAAATACTTACGCCCGGTGGTGGTGCATTTTCTTGCTTGTTGAATTGATTATGAAACATAGTATGCCTTAATCAAAAACCATCATAAAATATTTATATCTAAAAAGGTGAATCTTGCGTTACCCTAAAAAAAACTAGAGGCGTTCATGGCTTAAACTGACAGCAACATTGTTCTGACAATTAATTTAAATTTAAAGATAAATATCTTAGCTGCTAGTTTTAAGAGAAATTAGGTTCCTAAAAATTAATAGTCTGAAAGTTGGTGACACCCAGAATGGAAAAAAATTAATGTTTGCAATTTTAAGATAAATTGGAGACATGAATCTGCCCGGCAAATTTAAGGCCAATTATTTTGGTGGCCAAATCAGGAGCAATGTATGGTGGGGGATTCTGCATATATATCAGTCAGTTCCAAACTTCAGATTCAGAACAGCAGTTGGAGTGAGAGCCTCGTTCCAGGGGGCAGTTGATAGATAGAAAATAAGCAAAGATCCCATGATAGAAAGTCAGTCCAACTTCTAACGGCCGACTTATAGTTAAGAGAACTTTGTTACCAGCTGACGACATGAATTCAAGTACCGGTATTCCTCCACAAACTGCACAAAGTGTCACATCTTCCTCCTCCATTAGCGTCCTATGTTCAGATCCATTTTGTTGTGTTTTTCTTCTACTTGTCAACTTCTTTGTAGCTCGAGCCTTTCGAACCAGCCATAATAATATTTACAACCTGGAATCATCACCATTGTGCAACGAAGGCGCACTAGTTCAAAGCGGGTATTCTAACATAAATAAGCAGTTATAGTTAAAAAAAAACAATTAAAAATAATATACAATTATAGTGTATAAATTATATACATACATACATAAATACACACACATATATATATATATATATATATATATATATATATATTGTGTGTGTGTGTGAGTGTATATATATATAAATATATATATATATATTATATATATATATATATGAACTTGCAAACCATCTTTCAATAAATAAAATAAAAATTAATATGAAAAAATGACATTAGCAATTGTATTCCCTTAATAGGGACAAAATAATGAGTATATATATCTAAACCACATTATCATTTACACTTTGAATTGGAAGACAATTGTCAAGTCTACAATATTTCTTAAATATTAGTTTATTTTAACTCCGACATCCACCATTTTATGCTTTAAAAACCCAGTATGTTTAGTTTATTTTTTATCACACACACACACACACAACCACACACACAAACACAACAACAAACACACACACACACACACACACACACACATATATATATTAATATATATATATATATATATATATATATATATATATAGTACCTTCCTATCAAATAGATCTATTTGGCCCATAACTATTTAATAATAATAAGGGTAGCTTGTGACACAAATTATTCAGTTCTAATGGATCAGCGAGACTAGCTTACTAACTAGAGATCTCGATAAATCCCTTACGTATCAAATCACTATTTCATTAATGTTATTAACATTATTGTACTTTCTTGTCATTATATTACATCTTATTATAATAGAGATTGTGTGTCTGTAACCAAAATTATATTACTACTCCTGTCACAATTCCCTTAGTTATTTACGACACATTCTCCACGATTTTATCTTATTTAAACCTCAATTATTGATAAAATTGTTTTACATTATTAATACTGTTGACCATATCTACATACATATAACATGCAATTGTATTTATATATAGAAGAAAATAATGGTTTACGGGAAGATTAATTTGTATATTATATTAAAAACATCATTTTAATAAATATCTGCTTAGTATTATTGATTTCTAATTGTTTAGTTTTATCTTAATTGATATGAACAAAACTCCTGGTGATAAATCTTAAAATAAATCGATTAACAAGAAGAAATAACTGTAATGTTACTCTTTAATTCCTAATTTAACTAAAGAGTTACATTAGAAAAAAATAGCAATGAAAGACCTGAGTGAAGGAAGGTAAGTTTCAGTGGGTTTTTTCCAATTATATTCCCCTCTATTTCAAATCGTTTTATCTGCATTTTTATTTAGTTTCATTAGCCTTTCTAATTTAGTATAACATATTTTATTACATTAAAACTTAAATATTTGAGAGTGCATATATTTGCTTATAAAATTAATGTCACTAATTCAAATTTAAGCGAAAAATAGAAAGCTGGATGGGTAATTTAGTCATTCTTAGATAAAATTTAAAAAAAAAAAAACACGTCTGAACTATTTGGCTCATATGTGGGATCATAACAGGTGGTATCCTTCCGGATCAGAATGGACCTGTTGATAATGGCAATGAACGTTTACTCCACAACTGGAGCCTCACAATTAAGTGTCATGCTCAGGACACCCTCTTTTTGGGGGTGGGGTCTTAACCCTCTACAGAAAATAGAGTCCATGTATTCAAAGCCACGCTGACAAGACAGCAATTTGGTTTGACATCTCAAATCGAACAATCGTTAATGATTATATTATTTGAATTATTAATTTTGTATTTGCACAAAAGATTATGAACGATAATTCTCCCATCCATAAATCCACTAACAAAAGTTCTGAGTTGACTGAGTATTTTTAACTAACGACAAATCATATAAGAATCACGACTTTATTTTTCATAACGCACGTAGAATATTAGTAATAATTTATCCTGGCGTTTCAAATGTAATTTGGCGAGTGAACAGAAACGAGGCAAATTGTAAAATCTGTTGCACAAAGAGAAATGTATTTGAAATGGTTTCTGTGCATAATGGAATTCGTCAATAGAAACCCTGTGAGCTGACCAGAACGAAAGTGAAGATATGGAAAACCAGAGATTAAGGGTGCTTTTAATTTTTGAAAGACTAAATAAACAGCGTTCATTATAAAGATGGCAATTGTGATTTCATGAAATAAGAACTATTACGGAAAACATTTTCATTTTTAAAAATCTTAATCTAATTGAGATCTCGTCGAGAAAAATGCTGAATAATATGCATAAAATTAATGTCATTAATTAAATAGAAAGCGTAAAAGAAAAAAGCGGCATAATTTCTTTCTTTTTTTTTTTTCAAATAAAAATATAAAATGTCATGAAAACAAACATTTTTATTGATTTCTTTTGTGTGTTTACAATTTTCAAAGGAGCAAAAATATGGCTTTGCAAAGGAATTGCATAGTTGTTGACGATAAGGTACAACATAATATCAATTTCTCCGTAATTCGAGTTCTGAAAAAATAGCCGAATAGTTCTTAAAATTAAATTTAGCTTTTGTCGTGGATAAAACACAAACAAATTTCATTAATTAGTATTTTTCCTAATGTAATTACAGATGTTATATAAATGTAATACTGATGATGAACTTGGTTTTACAGAAGAAATTCCTCTTATTACACATCTAATAATAACACCAACCCAACTCATGGAAAATATCAACTTGTTTTGTTACTCTTTTTTATTTTGTTGTTTTGTACTGTTTAATGGAGTTAAGCGTAGTAGTAATAATACTATTCTTCCTCCAGCTATAGGTAAGTAGTAGGCTGGGCTTTTTAATCTTTGGTTTGCTAAAAGAAGGAAATCTCTGAATTCAGATCAATTGTAGAGATGGACCGTATGGGCTCTGTCAGGATATTCCTGCTAAAAACGCAGGACATCAGCATCCCGTGACCAAACCAGGTTAGAGAGAGAGAGAGAGAGAGAGAGAGAGAGAGAGAGAGAGAGAGAGAGAGAGAGAGAGAGAGAAGAGAGAGAGTCTGTATGTATGATACACCACTCAGCCAAAATTTCCACTGAAATGTCCTACCAAGTCAAGACTGGGTGTGTGGCGCGAAGGGACAGGCATATGTGCATGCAGAACAAATGAAACATATATGAAGCGCGTGGTGTAATGGGTAGAGTCGAAGGAAATGGACTCGTCGACCCAAGTTCAAGTCTTACACGAGGCTGTTTGAATTTCACATAGCACTAATACCTTTTGGCAAAGTATGCATCCAACTACTCTCCTTCCAGCTAAGGGTAAATAATGGAGCAGACTGGGCTCTTTAACCATGGCTATGTAACCAGTCTAGGAGAAGGAAAACTAGGAATTCAAAGCTATTAAAATCCGCTTAAGAAATTGACCTTGTGCGACATCCTGCTCATGTGGAGAGGTTGGTAAATATATACAACAGTTTCTATATGCTGCACGAACAGTTTCCCTGCTTCCTCGCTGCTTTGGAGACATTGCTTTTGAGATTACTCGTATATATATATATATATGTGGGGGTGTTTGTGTATACTGGTGTTCACATAACACTCCACTTCCGCTGGTGACACTTGAAACTGCTGATCTCTGCCATCAGAATGAGCTCGATCAACCATATTGAAAGCCAGAATGTCACAACACGTCAAAATCTCTTTACTTATTTCTCACCCTTTTTGTCCTTTCAGGTTCATTTACGCACTAATTGCTTCATCCTATTTCAGAAAGACATACACGTTGACAATAACCCGATAAACATACAAAATAAAAGATAAAATCAATGTTTTTCAATTTCATATGACTCGATACATTTCTCATCTGATTATATTGATATCACCTAATGCCGAACACATTCAATAACGCCGAATGATTATATTAAACCAATATAACGCCTAATTTTATTCTTTTGTAAGTTTGAGAAATCAATTATTCTGATTTAGATGCAGGTATCATACTAACAAAGAATCATTGAAATATAAACTTTCAATTTGTAAAAAACAAAAGTTTAATTGCAAAATCTCCTAATTAAATAACTAAGATTGAATTTACATGGGTTATATAAATTTGGAATTACAATCAAATTAATAGTTTGCATTTTTTTTATTCTGGTTTATTAGTTTATTTTTACTTTCCGATAAACAACTTTCTCATTGTATATTGTCAAAATAAAGAGTATCAGTAACTAATTACTCAGAAATTTATATCATATATATTAAGGAGATGCGTCTTGTTTTGGTATGTACGTGTCGATTTATAACTTCAGAAAGTTATTGAGCGGTAAAATTGCGCAACACTTTGATATATGTTTATAATAAGGAAGATTTTTTTTTTTAAAATTGTGTGATTATCAAAATAAAAGAATCTTGTGCTAATTGTTCAGAAATTTATTTCCATATCTATAAAGAAGATGGTTCAGTTTTGGTACGTACGTGTCGACTTATAACTCGGAAGGGAGATGTCATTTGAGTTATTAACATCGCGCATACACATTTAATACATACGTTTATAATAAGGAAAAGTACTAAAAGTGTGATTAATCAAATTAAAGAGAATCTACTGTTTCTTTGTCTTCTCATTCTTTCATCCAGACTTTTTCTTCTCCTTTTTTCCTTTTTCCTTTTCACTCTTTTTCGTGTATATATTTTTTCTTCTTTTTTCTTTTTCTCGTTCTTTATCTATACTAATTTCTTCTAATGCCTTTTATTCTCCCTTTCTTTCCTCTTCATCCTTTTAATTATTTGTCCTCTCATATCACGTTTTCTTTATTTTCCATTTTACGCTCTTTTGTATTTATGTGTTAAGTTTTGTTATCAAAGTTCAACTGTCTAATTATACACACACACCACACACACACTATGACACACACATCACACACACACATAACAAATATCTACTATATATGCCGTTATCCTACCTAATGTATATATACGAATTTATATATAGTGCTGAGTAGTATATATATTAAGAAGCGATTATGTATGCTCTATCTGTGCTTTACATTGTCTGTTTAGTTTTATTTTTTACAATGACCGATTGTTTGTCCCTTTTTATAACGCGAAAATTGTGGAGACCAGCAAAGATCAAAATTCAATAAAAACTCTACAAGCTATAGTGATAATTCTTGTATTTATTAAATCAAAAAACGCTGCTCCAAACATTTTATGGACTTTCAACTTGTTAGTCGTGTTCTTTTCCATATCTTAGGTTATCAACTCATTGTCAGATTCACTATCCTATATGACATGTACCAACCCTGATGCCTTTTCCGTGATAATGGCAATCACGATCTTTCTATTTCGAATATATGTGCTAGAAGGCGGGTGGTGCGTAAGGGTCTTCACTGATACTGCGTAATAGAACGTCCAGAACTCAATATCTGATTGGTGGTATCTGTGCCAGTTATGGATAAGGTCTGGGAATGTGAGCACCCCCATCATCACTATTCTCCCAGTCCACTCTGATCCGGAGTCGTGTATATCTCGTAGGCTCCCATCTATGAGTTAAATTAGTAAAATGTGTTCAAGTACACAAAGCTGAGTATCAATTTAGATAGGAAGTTTATTTCAGACAACTTGTCGCGAATTAAATGACTCCCGACCAGGGAAGCTATGATAGTATTTTCCGATATAAATATAAAGAAGAAATATATGTCATTTAACTCAACTTCAAGCCAATTATGATGTCAACATCAGACTATCTTCTCACGTTCGATGAAATTTAAAATAAACATTCTCATCTTTTACTGTGTTTGAGATAAGAAAGTCACTTGCCCTTCGCTCATGAAATGTGTTCATTAAGGAGACAATCATCCAATGTTAAGATTTCGCTAATATTATCTCGATTATAAGAATGTCCATGTATCTTGCTACGTTTTTGATGTTAAATGTACATAAAATTGGATTATTCTATTTTTATCTTGACATGTAAAAGCCAACTTAAATAGTAAAATGATATTCTTTACGTTTTCTTTTGAGGATATGAACAATACTTGCTAGGTTCAATGATGTGAATTCGGAGAGACCAAAATTATTTTAAGAAAAATATTAGTGTTAAAAATGGTTCCCGTGTCGCGTGCCACAGAAAATTAGTTTCGGACCGCGGTGTTTATCAGACACCCATGTTTTATAAAGAGAAATAATGGATATTTTTTTTCTGTGGGGTTGGATTGAGCGTTAATGGAGATGTAATAAAAGTCAATTGGGACTAACAGAATTAGCGGATGAGTACATTTATTATTAATCACTTTCAATGTAAACATTGAAGCTGAGACGATATCATACTCAATTGCGTGAGGCGTAAAAGTCTTCACTTGGAAATGTTCTTTGATGGATTCAATTTAGTGTATGCTTGTTCAATGGTAAAGTGCGCTTCAGTTAAAACTTTAATGTCTTCTGATAAGATAATCAGCAAGAAACAGGAATTCACGCAATGGATCACCGTGACGCCGGGCAATCGATTAAGGTGAGAAAAGAAAGAGAAAGAAAGAGACAGACAGACAGACAGAGGAGAGAGATTGACACGAAAGATATAAGTCATGAGGAAGAAAGGTCATCATATATATCTCAAAGAGCAATTCAAATAATGGACTGTACTTGGTGTTCTTATTTAGAGTGATGTGTTCGATATAATGCGAACTGCTGATTCCCGCATTACGCAGTGTATCAGAACACTGATATGGAGAAAGAGATTCATATTGGTCAAATGCGTTGAGGATATTTGACTAGACTATAAGAAAGAGAAACGCAAAAGAAGTGTCCACAAAATTCCATTATCAAGTCCGATAAGCCGAAGTACCTGATTCACTTCCGGCATGCCTAAATAAAATAAGATATAAAATCACCGAATTCTTATGTTAGAGAGAGTTAACCGAAACATCGAAAGATAGTAGGTAATAGAATGAAAGACATGGTGGCATAGGAAACATTAAACCAGATTCTCAGTGTAAAATATCATTGGAACATGTTTTAGACAAAATATTCATGTACATACAGTGCGGTGACATTTTACTACTACTACTTTCTACTACTACTATCATACTTAATGTTGGGTGACTCTACTATCAATGGACATCACCACCACCACTCAATATATATTAAATAATAATAATAATAATATATAATTAATAATAATACCTGAGGAGACTTGCTAGTCAACTCAACTCCAGGTTGATATTGACCAGTCAGCTAATCCTGATGTGAAAAACCAAAAAGAAGCAATAATTAAATTAATAATAATAAATACGCCTATCCAGCCAGATATACCGAGGATTCTTGTAGATTTGATAATACAAAAGAAAAGTAAAATGTAGATACACCTAGTAGACTTTATAGCAGGGGGAAGATGAAAGAAACCGAACCATTAGATATACAAATGTCTAAACTACTACTTTGACTTATTCGTTACTACCTCTAATCATCTACTACGTACTATCTAGCTTTACTGTCCTGACATATAATAATAATCATATATAATAATAAAAATAATAATAATAGATAATAATTATACTGGTCGCAGCCAATTGGCTTCCTTACGCATAACCATTTCTGGAAATTTGTACTGGTACAGACGGGATTCAAGAACTATTCCGGCCAGAGGTGACCAGATATTTAGAATTGAATTGCAAAAAGAAGGAATAGATAAAATGCCTTTCATCTCAGGGATTTGCGAAGAAGACTTAGACATAAAAATATAATAGGACCTTGCCAGAGAAACTAAAAATAAACTGTGGAACGATGAAGGTGAAGGGCATGCCATATTGAAATAATCGGTGTTGTCCTTGTGGACGGTCTTGGTAGAACTCTGGGCTTTTTAGAAATTGGTTTGAATGAATTGTGAGAATCAGAGGGAAAACTACAGGCACTTGCTTACCGATCGGCATGAGATACACAGAAGAGTCCGTGGGAGACCGAGGAGACCTTGCTTCACCCAGCCTCTATGGTAGACACCTGAGCGATGGCTGGTGTGAAAAAGTCAATAATAATAATTAATAATAATAATTAATAATAATAATCTGAAAAAAAACGTTATTATATATAGTGTTCATGGAACGGTCTTCAAGGTTGAAAAAGACTATAGGAAACTGAAATAAGAAGAGGGAATCGAAACCATCCCGACCAATAGTATTGGTAAGAACCTATGATAGAAATACTCAGACCAGTAATCTAATGGATACCTGAGGAAACTTGCCTGTCACCCAAAACTCTAATGGGGGGATGAAAAATAATATACGCAAAGGACTGAAAATTTAGTGCAATTCTGTTATAAGTATCCGAAACGGAAGTGGGAAGTCAAGTTCTTTTTAGAATACATTAAACGCTTGTAATTTACAGTAATTATGAAAATAACATTATTCCACCCAGCACTAATTTAAGATCTACATTGGCACCATAATTAATGGCTCTTTAGGAATACAGCAAACTACATTATTAATTACTGATTATTGACCAATATGAGTTTTATTAAATGCTGCTAGTAGTAATGTTTTATTGTTAATTAATTTACATTCTCTCTCTCTCTCGTATGAACATCCATTATACGTATATAAATATTATATGTATATAATATTACAACCTTTTTTTCTATATGAGTTCGATATAATATATATATATTATAATATTCTATTATATATTAATTATAATATATTTGGAATATATATATATATATTGCATCCACGAGAAACACGTGTTTCGACTTATCAAAGTGATCCCTAGTCTGGCAGGACATTTGTAACTATCCTTATCAGCCGGAAGTGGTGAGAAATCCTGGTCGGTTGGGTGTCAGTCCGGGCACCTTAACATTAGGCTTCTTCACTTACAGAATTTGCGGAAGGGGATTTTAACTATTTTAATACACACATTCGCTTGTGTGTAAAGGCCGACACAGTGCTCCATTCCTCCTATAAATAGAAGATATATATCAATGTGCGTAATAGTTGGCAACTGTTACACACTTGAAGGATGCAGAAATAATCCAATACGTCACTACAGTGTTTATTAGTAATGCCGTGCTCAATATGTTGGATTAGAATTTAAGGCACAATTACTAATAAGATAAGAATATCAAACATAATATATTTTGGGAACTGTTTTATATTTGTTTTATAATGGTATTTCTTATGGCAATCATTTGGCTCAGATTTAAAAAGCAATAGCAATGGTATCATTAATCTATTATCAATTTCTTTTTGTTTTTCTTGTTATTTTTTTAATCTTCAAATTAACGTTAAAAATAAGAAATAAAAAAAGAGCAATTATTTAGCTCCAGGACAAATATTAACAATATTCAAATGATATTCTAATTTCCTGGTAGCTTTTATATAAAATACGACTCATCTTGAATCATTTTTCATGTTTACATCTATTTCTGAAATCGATCAAATTCAATCTTTTTAATACTTTTGTACACATTTGCTGTGGTATTTAATCTGATTTGTCCAATCTATCAACCTATATGCACAACACATCATACACATACATCACACACACACACACACACACAACTATAGTACTGATATTATTATATATATATATTATATATATAATATTAGTATATATTAAGAGAAAATGGATATGAAATCCAATAGTGTAATAAAGTATATAGTTTAGAAAAAAAATCATTAAAACGTTTTAGCGTCGGCTATCTGTAAGACACACTTAGACTTAATTTTTGTTTTTCTAAACTATATATATATATATATTATTATATAATTAGTATTAGATATACGTAGTATATATTAGTATATAAGTATATGTGTATGGCGGGATATACCTGTGGAAATTAAAGTCCAGCGTATGTGAGAACAGTAGAACCGAAACACCGTGTATGGTTACAATGGTGATGGATCCAATTTATTTATGTGCGACTAGTGTCGATGGCTTTTATAGACCATAATTCGTTTAGAAAGGCAATACAACACAGCGCGCTGCTGCTCGCTTATCGCTACACACACACACATAACACACACAAACACACACTACATAGTGTATATAATATATATATAATATAAATATAGATTATATATATGAGAGAAGAGAGAGAGGAGAGGAGATAATATAAATAGATAGATAGATAGATAGAAGTATAAATATTAATGAACTTTCGATGAGATAGATATTTCATATTGCACCGATATATCAGAACGTTGGTTACATTGAACTTAAAATTTCCAAAAATAGAAGAATAAACAGGTGGGTCTGACCGGCTCTGTTCGAATTTAATAGGCCACACCATACACTCACCATTGTCATTTACTTTATAGAGGCACGAGAGATCCACCAATAATGGTGGCACTACAAAAACCAAGGCAGAGATTTACGGTGAAACATATACTTTGCTTAGCAGTGTGTTGATCTAGTGCGAACAAAATACTATTCAAGCAAGTTAATTTGAAAAAAAAAACAAAACAGTTTTCCACGAAATATAAGACATCCAGGATGGTGTACATTTCCACTAAGAAGTGGGTAATTAGATACTCAAAGAATAATGAGTTAATTAACAATAGTTAAAATCTTTCACATATACATTTGTTTTCTTCAAACTCTTGTTTTTTACTACAAATCCAAACTATTTTACTCGGCAATATAGAATAGACACCGATTTGATAATGCCTAAAACAAAACAAGACGCATCATGACACCCCTAATTTTGGATCTCGTTTTTCAATCGCATTTTTACTTTTGCTATTATTTACACTTTTAATCAACAATCCTTAAGGTAGTGTTGGTTAACTAGATGATTTTAGAGTTTTTTTTTATAATAATAACTACACCCCTAACCCTAACCCCTAACCCTAACCCCTAACCCCTGGACCAAAAATGGATTTTGACAGTGTTAGAGATAAAATGTCTAATGACGAAACTCTGAGATCGAAAAGGGGTGCCTTAGAATAAAGGCCATATAAGTGATCCATAAAACAAAACTGACAGTATACTCTTAGAAAACAGACTACATATTAAAGATAATTCTACGATAAAATTTATGAATAGAACTCATTCAATTGGTTTTGGATTGTATATAATTACAATTTTGTAAGAGTTATTCGGAATATAGGACACCAGGTTTCTTAAATCACCATGACATTTTTGTACTTAAAGAGCTGTTAGATATGTTATAATCTTGCCTGCACGATTGATTTTAATTTTGTCTGTTGATAGGTTCTTTAGTATTAGCAGGTTACAATTAGTTCTTACATTTATGTTGGTTATATTTATTATGTTTGCAATTACCACGTATTCTCATAGCATACAACATACATGCTTATCCCTAATATATAAAAAATATTATATATGTGTTGTCTGTTTTAATCTGCATTCTTAATTTAGTTTCCTAATTTAGGGTGTGTCGTGTTCCTGTTAATTGTGGTGTATGCGTTGTATATTGAAATATATTATGTATGTGCATATAGTGCATTATATTAATATGGTTTTTGTGTATATATCACATTATTGATTTATCTACTTTATTATATTAAGTATAAAGTAATGTATATAGGTATTATTTATATGTCTATAATATGTTATGTGATAATATATGTATATGTTGGTAGTTGATTATAATTTTATATATGCATATAATATCGTTATATATAGGTCTGAATTTATATCTATGTATAGGGCATTATATATATGTATATATGTATAAAGTTATATGGCTCATTACATAGTTTATATATATGCATTATATATGTATATATAGTGCTGATATAGCGTGTACTTATGGATAGGCATAGCATATATTGTGATATAGTATGTATATGCATAACATAATGTGATGTACTGATATTACTTTATGAATGTACAATACCTTTCATTATGTTATATTGGTGTATACATATGGATACGTTTTATTAAGGTGATATTCATATGTAGGTTATATATATATATATATATAGTATATTAGTATATATATATATATATATTATATGTGTGTGTGTGTGTTTCCTTGTTGATGTGTGTGTTGTATGGTGTAATAACGGTAATTTTCGGAAGAAAAAGTTTATTGAATGCAGTAATTAATAATCGATACCTGTCATTTCTACCATATAATTATATCGTATGTCATGTATTTATTTATTGCCATTTTCTGAACATTAGTAGTATGTAATAAGGGTATGTCTACGTTTATAGGGCAAGAAAAGCAAAGTTTAAAAGGTATATAGATAACAACAAATGAATGCAACAATAGCAAATAATGATGTTACTCTTATGAAATGCTCTATAATGTCTAAATTCTATAGTGAAATTTGAATAAGAAGATATGAATCCGCATCGACTAAATAAATCTTCGTGTTTCGATAATCGATAGTGTTAAGTTAGATTTAGTTTATCGCATATCAAATTCTCTCCGTGAGATCATTTCATACCGACCAAAGTTTGAAATAAATTCTCATTCATTAAGGATAATCACTTGTTATAAACACAATTTTGATGTAATTCAACCATATGATGTGTGCGCCTAAACAGAATACTACCATACTCCGCGGTCAGAGTGTGGTATCAGTATAGATCAATAGTGATTGAAGGGGTGCTCACACTAGCCACAGACCATCTCTCGTTAGAACGTACCGTCAAGCATCGAAAGAGTAAGAGTTAAACGTCATTGCCCAGAACATGAAAACCCGTCTAGCTTACATATTATGATAAAATAGTTGTGGTGGAGGTAGAATGTGCCATAAGGGTAATAAGGTCTGGAAAATCATATCCTGGCTAGGGCTTGACGTGACTAGCCAATTTATCGGCAGGGACCTCTCCGACCACCCGTCTAGCCTATGTTAGGCATAATAAATGACCCGGAAAAAAAGTTGTTATCCTGTAAAAGAAAAAATGAAATGAACAACTAAGACATGCTGGCCAACCAAAGTTAGTACCAATAAATCTTTCTTTGTAGTCAAATTAAAAATATTCTTTTTTTTTTATCTCAAATTGAATAGAAAATGCGGGCAGGGGGGTGTTAATGAGTTTTAAACAATTTCGATAATGGTGTCACTCTTATCACCCGGCATCGCCGTTTATTGACTGCGAAAGTCGTGATTATAAACTGTTCGGAATTGAGCTGTTAAGCAGGTGGAGTTAATAAGAATAATTATCAATTACACCTAATTGTCAGCTTGTGATCTCAAAGTTCTTGTTTAAGCACATATAACTAGACAGAAGATGATAATTAGAAATGAATCAATTGTCATCATTTTTATAGGGTCATAATTGTTGGACAACGCTTTCATGAAGAAACGTAATCTTTAAAAAATACACTTATATATATACTATACATAGACTCGCTTCGTAACCGATTGTGCCGTTAAAACTTCCTTTTCACCTTACTGAAATAAAAAATCAAGTAAAAGCGATGCATCTAAGCTAATTTCTATGTGCATTTTTATACGTGAGGTTCTCTCTATAACACAACATAGAAATTGAAATTATTTTAAAATTAATTTCTAAAGGTCATGCATTGACGTTTTGACAAAAGAAATTCCCTGACTAAACATGTGATCCTTGTGTTAATATTCATATGTTCTTCTTGATTCAGGCATGCATGTTATTGGCGACGAATTTCTGGTCTTTTTTATCTCGGCATTAGGAAAAGAAAGAAAAAGGTCCACAGTCATGTTTCAGCTCTGTCAGGGGCTTTAGAATACGCTGTGTCTCCTGGAGAGAGGTGGTCAGAAATGATGTCGCCTCAATGGTACGGTGAGTTCATAGAATATTTTAGGTTTTAGTCTCAAATGTTGTCGACCAGTTCCACGAGAGAAGAAGTTCTTTCGAGAGTTCTGGTTTCAATCCACAGCGGAATTTAGGGCTGGTGTGGATTTAATAAAATCTATGTTATGTTCTTTTTAATTAATAACAAGTGCAAGTGAATGACCCGACACGCAAACCCGAACAAGAAGACGAAGCAAACCCACAGAATCAGCCGAGAAGGATGACAGGAACGAGTAGACAGAGAAAACAAGTAAGAACAAATCTATCATCCTCTCTTGTCTCTCTCTTGCAGAATATATACGGATGTTAAGGGGTATTATAAACAGATTCATAACTATTAAATAAGCGAGTTTCAGATCCTCGTTGGATGTTCCACAATTACAACTCTGTTGATTCATCCGACACGTGGCGAAATTTATTGGGTAAATACTTACTTGTTGCAGTTATTTAGTCTTATGTCAACCCATTAAACGGCATGTCATCATATTACTTGTGGTCTGTGCCCGAT
>CM042144.1:27694635-27724635 GCA_023376005.1 Doryteuthis pealeii
AAAAAGAGAGAATAGCATTCTACCCCTGGCGAATTGATTGGCTAAATACCTATCCAGGACACCCATAGTGTTGGTTTTGTTTTTATGTTTTTTGTTATTCCTTAGAGGGGCAGGATTCGAACCTCTCTCCAGAGGACACAGCGTATTCTAAGCCCCTGACAGAGCTGAAACATGACTGTGGACATTTTCTTCTTTTCCTAATGCCGATAAAAAACAGAATTCGCGCCAATAAAGGCTTGCCTGAATAATGAAGAAAAGTTATTAAAAAAATATGTTTGTCAGTTTCTTTCGTCAAACGTCAATGCATGACCTTTAGAAAATTAATTTTAAAATAATTTCAATTTTCTATGGTGTTAAGATGACCTCACGTATAAAATGCAGTTAAGACGTTTATTGATTTTTATTTCAGAAGTGAAAAGTTTTAACGGCACATCTTCGAAGCGTCGTTTTATAAATATGTTTTTTAAAGATTACGTTTTTAATGAAAGCGTTGTCCAAGATTATGACCTATAAAAACTGATTGCAATGATTCAATTTCTAATTATCTCTTGTCAGTTATATGTGCTTAACAAGACTTTGAGATCACAAGCTGACAATTTGTTTGTAATTTCTTATTAACATCCCCCTGTTCAGCTCAATTCACGAACAGTTTATAATCACGCTTTCGCAGTCAATAAACGTGCCAGTAATAAGTGACCTTTCGAAATGTTTAAAATTTAACACCCCCTGCGCATTTTCTATTCAATTTGAGAATAAAAAAGAAAGATATTTTAATTTGATACAAAGAAAGATTTATTGGTACTACTTTGGTTGGTTAGTTGTTCATTTTTTCTTTTACAGCATAACAACTTTTTTCGGGTCATTTAATTATGCCCTAACATAGGCTAGACGGGTGGTCGAGAGGGTCCCCTCCGATAAATTGGCTAGTCACGTCAAGCCCTAGCAGGAATATGATTGTTCCGACCTTATTACCCTTATGGCAATCTCCAACCCTTTTTATCATATATGTGCTAGAGGGGTTTCATATCCTGGGAATGACGTTAAACTCTATCTGATGCTGAGGTTACAGTTCTAGAGGTCTGGGGAGTGTAGAGCACCCCTTCATCACTATTGATTTCTGGTCCACTCTGACCCGGAGTGATAGTACCTGTTAGGGCCCCATCTATAGGTTGAATACTAAAATGTGTTTATAAACAAGTGATTATCCATTAAGAATGAATTTATTTCAAAACTCGGTATTAATTGACCTACAGAGATTGATATGCGATGAACTAAATCTAACCAAACTAATCATTACGACACAAGATTTATTGGTCGAGCGGACATATCTTTATTTCAAATTCCACTAATAGATTTAGACATTATAGAGCATTTTTCAATAAGAGTAACAATCATTATTTGCTATTTGTCGCATTCATTTGTTGTTATCTATATATTACTTTCGTTTCTTACCCCTATAAAAATGTAGACACCACTTAACATCCTAATGGTTTCTAAATGGCAATAAATAAATACATGTCTAGAAAATTGGTTAGAAATTGAATATCGATTATTAATTACTGCAAACTTTTTTTCCGAAATTACCTTTAACACACACACACACACACACACACACACATATATATATATATATATATATATATACATATGAATATAAATAAACGTATCCATATGTATACACACATATACATATAAGTATTTACACATAAGTATATACATATGTATGCATATACATACATATATACATATATGTATGCCTATACATAAGTATATATTAGCCTATATATGCATATATAGGCATATATATAAACATATGTATGCATATACATACATATATACATATATATATGCCTATACATAAGTATATATTAGCCTATATATACATATATATGCATATATATAAACATATACATATATATACATATATACATATAAATATACCTATATACATATACTTTATACTTAAATATATATACATATATGTATACACATATACCTATTCATATATGCCTATACATACATATATACATATACACGCATACACACACGCATACACACACACAAACAGACACACATATATATATATCTATATATGTACATGTATGTATGTATGTATGTATGTATGTATTGCAACTAATAATATAATCAACATAAATGTAACTGTAACCTGCGACTCTTAAAGAACCTACATGACAAAATAATTTCATGTGCAGGCAAGATTATAACATATCTAAAGTTCTGTACAAAATTTCAATGGTGATTTAAGAAATCTGGTGTCTATATTCCGAATATCTTACCAAATTGAATTATATAAAATCAAAACAATTGAAATGAGTTCTATTCATAATTTTAATCGTAGAATTATCTTTAATATGTAGTCTGTTTTCTAAAATTTACTGTCAGTTTGTTTGTTGGACCATATGGCCTTTAGGCACCCCTTTTTCGATCTCGTTTCGTCAGGACATTTTTTTTATTTACACTGTCAAAATCCGTTTTTTGTCAGGGGTTAGGGTTAGGGTTAGGGTTAGGGGTTAGGGGTTAGGGTTAGGGGGTAGTTTTATAATTTTAAAAAGCTCTAAAAATCATCTGTTAACAAACAACCGGATTTTGAAAGTGTAAATGCAAAAATGTCCTGATAAAACGAGATCCAAAAAGGGGTGTCATATGGTCCGTTTGTTTTGTTTTACGGCATATCAAACTCGGTGGGTCATTTAATGCCGACTAAGTTTTGGATTTGTAGCAAGAGTTTGGAAGAAAACAAATATATATGTGAAAAGATTTTAACTATTGTTCAATTACTTATATTTTTGAGTACAATCCCACTTATCTAAGGTAATGTAAAATCCTGGATGTTTATATTTTCGTGAAAAACTGTTGTTTTTTTTTCAAATTACTTGCTTGATAGTATTTTGTTCGCACTAGATCAACACACTCTAGCAGTATATGTTTCACGGTAAATCTCTCTTGGTTTGTAGTGCATATTGGGGATTCTGTGCCCTCTAGTAAATGACAATGGGTGGTGTAGGTGTGGCCTATATGAAGGCCGGTCAGCACAACCTGTTTTCTTCTATTTTTTTGGAATTTTAAGTTCCATGTCAAAACCTGATATCTCAGTCAATATGAAATTCTAATCTCATGAAAGTTCATTAATATTTATACTTCTATCTATCTATCTATCTCTCTCTCTCTCTCTCTCTCTATATATATATATATATATATATATATATATATATATATATATATATATATATATATATAAATAAGATTAATGAAAAACAAACGATGTTTACAACTGAAATAGGCTCATCAGAAGAGAAAGTGTGCAAACCGTTTCGGGGCCAATTCTCTTGACGGTTTTAAAAAAGAGAATTGGCCCGAAACGGTTTGCACACTTTCTCTTCTGATGAGCCTATTTCAGTTGTAAACATCGTTTGTTTTTTCATTATATTTATTCATACTGTCGGGTTAATTTCCATTTTATTTCACACACATATATATATAATATATGTGTGTGTGTGTGTGTGTGTGTATGTGTGTGTGTGTGTGCGTGCGAGCGCGGCGTGTGTGTGTATTCCTTTATAACCGAAATGGTCAAACATCGACACTGCGACTAATAATTATCCATCCATTGTAACATCCCGTGTTTGTTCTACATTTTCTCCACATACTGTCGGATTAATTTCCACATTATACCCCATACACATATACTTATACATATATATATATATATATATATTATATATATTATATAGTTTAGAAAAAACAACAAAATTAAGTCTAAGTGTGTCTTACAGATAGCCGACGCTAAACGTTTTGAATGATTTTTTTTCTAAACTATATACTTTATTACACTATTGGATTTCATATCCATTTTTCTTCTTATATATATATATATATATATATATATATATATATATATATATATATATGTGTGTGTGTGTGTGTGTGTGTGTGTGTGTGTGTGCATATAGGTTGATAGATTGACAAATCAGATTAAAATAACAGCAAATGTATAAAAAGATTAAGATTGAATTGAATGATTTCAGAAATAATAACATGAAAAATAATTCAAATGGTCGTTTTTTAAAAGCTACCAGGAGAATTAGATATCATATTGATATTGTATATTTTCTGAGTAAATGTTCTCTTTTTTTTTTTTTTTAACGTTAATTTAAGAATTAAAAATACAAAACAAAGAAATGATAACGATTTAACCATTGCTATTTTTTAATCTGAGCCAAATATTCCCAAAGAATTCCATATAAACAAATATACGCCAAAATATTTATGTTTTTGTTTATCTATCTATTAACGCTCTATCACAGATATTGAGCACTCTTCTAATAACACTGTACGTTGGATTACTACTGCCCCTTCAAGTGTAACAGTGCCAACCATGCACATTGATATATATCTTCTATATAAGGAATGGAGCACTGTGTCAGCCTTTACACACAAAGCGATGTGTGTATTAAAACAGTTAAAATCCCCTTCCCATTCTGTAAGTGAAAACAGCCTAATGGTTAAGGTGCCGGACTGACACCCAACCGACCGGATTTCAATTCCGGCTGTAGGTAGCTTACAAAATGTCTAGCCACACTGAAGAGACTTGATAAGTCGAAACACGTGTCTGTGGATGACCATATATATATACATATATATATATATATATATATATATATATATATATAGAGAGAGAGAGAGAGAGAGAGAGAGAGAGAGATGTTCATTTGAATACAATTAACTACTAGCAGCATCTATAAACTAATATTGGTCAATATCATTAATTAATGTAGTTTGCTGTATTCATAAAGAGAGTTTAATATTGCCTATGTAGATCTAAATTAGTGCTGGGTGGATATGTTTTTTAATTAACTGTAATTACAAAGGTTAATTATTAAAGTAACTGACTTCCACTCCGTTTCGGATCTATAACAGAATGCACTAAATTTTCAGTCCTTGGTAATTTATCATGCCATTAGAGTTTGGGTGACAGCAAGTCTCCTCAGCTATCCAAGATTATTCTGAGTATTCTATCCGTTCTTACCAATACTATTGTCTGGATGGTTTCGATTCCTCTTCTGATTTCAGTTTCCTATAGTCTTTTTTCCAAACCCTTGAAGACCGTTCCATGAACACTATATATAATACCGTTTTTTTTCAGATTATTATTATTATTATTGAGTTTTTCACACCAGCCATAGCCGGTGGTTCACTAGAGGCTGAGTGACAGCAAGTCTCCGCGGGTCTCCCGGACTCTTCTGTGTATTCTAGCCGATCTTAAGAGTGCTGTAGTTTCCTCTGATTTCCAATTCACCCAAATTCTATTCCAGAGATTTACGGACCGTTCCAAGGACACCGATTACAATTGGCACGCCCTTCACCTTCATGTTCCACAGTTTTCTCAGTTCTCTGGCAAGGTCCTAATATTTGTCTATCTTTTCGCAAAATCCACTAGATGACAGGTTTTCTTCTTCTTTTCAATCAATTCTAAATCTGGTCACCTGGCCGGGAATAGTTGATCCGTCTGTACCTCAAAGTCCCAGAGAATGTTATCCGTCCCATTCTCCAGTATTATTATTATTATTATTATTATTATTGGTAGGGACATTAGTAGTAGTAGTAGTAGTAGTAGTAGTCGTAGTAGTAGTAGTATTAGTAGTAGTAGTTTAGACATTTGTCTATCTTTTCGTTTTCTTTCATCTTCCCCCTGTGATCTGCTAGAACTGCAAAATCTACCAGGTGACAAATTTTCTTTTTTTTTTTTGTTAATCAATACAAAACCTGGTCTTCTGGCTCGGATAAGGCGTATTATTATTATTATTATTATTATTATTATTGGTGGTGGTGGTGGTGGTGGTGGTGGTGTCATTAGTAGTAGTAGTAGCAGCAGCAGCAGCAACAACAGTAGTAGTAGTAGTAGTAGTAGTAGTAGTAGTAAATGTCACCGATGTCGTAATCATGAATATTTTGCTAAACATCCAATGATTTTCACTGAGAATCTGGTTAATGTTTCCTATCCACCAATGTCTTCTTCTATTCCTCTATTCTTTTGATGTGTTCGGTTAATTTCTACAAAGATTCGGGATTTCTAGTTTATTAGGCATCAAGTGAATCATCCTTTCGGAACTTGATATGATTTTGTGGACACTTCTTTGCGTTTCTCTTCTTATTAGTCTATCAAATATCCTCAACGCAGACCAATTGAATCTTTCTAATCAGGTCTGATCTCACCAAGCGTGCGGGACACATTCGCTTCGAACACATAATCTAATTGAACCAGTCAGCCATTTTGATTGCTCTTTGAGATATTATGTACCTTTCTTCCTCATGATTATCTCTCTCTCTCTCTCTCTCTCTCTCTCTCTCTCTCTCTCTCTCTCTCTTTCTTTCTCTTTCTTTTCTCAACTTAATCGATTGCCCGGCGTCACGTGATCCCATTGCGTGAATTCCTGTTTCTTGTGTTATCTCGGAAGACAAATTTAACTGAAGCGCACTTAATTGAGCATAGCACTTCAAAGTAGAAGACTTTTACCTCCAATGAGATATTGATATCGTCTCAGCTTCATGTTTATTGGAAAGTCATTATAAAATGTATTCCGCTATTCTGTACGTCCAAATTGACTTTTAACATCTCCATCCGCGCTCCACCCCACAGAAAAAAAATCCAATCCTTTAAACCCGGTGTCTGAAACACGCGGTCCGAAAAACTAATTTTCTGTGGCACGCAACAGGACCATTTTTTAAACTAATATTTTTCTAAAATAATTTGTCCCCTCTCCGCATCTGACCGTGTTTCTTCCCCAGAGAAAAGTAGAATATCATTTAATATTAAGTTGCTTTTAAAGTCAAGATCAAAAGTAGAATAATCCAATTTTATGTACATTTAAACAAGAAAGACATTCTTAATGAGAATGTTAGGGAAATGTACATTGGATTGTTCCTAAGACCTTTTCTGGGAAGGGGCAAGTGATTTTTATCTCACACAGTAAAAGATGAGAATGTTTTTATTTCATAACGTGAGAAGAATTTGATTTGACAACCCATATTGGCTTGAATTGGTTTGCTTTGTTTTACGGCATATCAACTTCAGTGGGTCATTTAATGCCGACAAAGTTTTGAAATAAATCCATTCTTAATGGATACTCAATTTTTTATGAACACATTTTACTATTTAACTCATAAATGGGAGCCTAAAAGGTACTACCACTCCGGATCAGAGTGGACCTGGGAGCAATGGTGATGATGGGGTGCTCCACATTCCCCAGACCTCCATAACTGGAACCTCACCATCAGATAGAGTTTGACGTCATTCCCAGTACATGAAGACCCTTAGCCACAGCCTTCTAGCACATATATGATAGAAAGAATCGGTGATTGCCATAAAGGCAATAGGGTTGGGATAATCATATAGGCACTAGTGATTGAAATGTGTAACGAAGATGAAAGACAACACGCACATACTGAAACTCATAAAATGTTTGAGAGCGTTTTTTTTTAATAAACAAGAATTATATATATGTAGATTTCATTGAAATTTGATCTTTGCTGGTCTCCACCAATTTTCCGTTATAAAAGGACAAACAATCGGTCATTGTACAAAAAATACAGACAATAAAGACATATAGACATACATAATCCTTCTTATATATATATATATATATATATATATATATATATATATACATATATATATATATATATATATATATATATATATGTGTGTGTGTGTGTGTGTGTGTGTGGTTGTGTGTGTGTGTGTGTGTGTGTGTGTGTGTGTGTAAATCATAGACAGTTGCAACTTTGATAACAAGAACCTAACAAAAATACAAAGCGTAAAATGTAAGAATAAATAAAACGTGATATGTACAAAATTAAAAAGATGAAGAGGAAAGAAAGGGAGAACAAAAGGCAGTAGAAAGAAAAGTATATGATAAAAAGGAACGAGAAAAAAGAAAAAAGAAAGAAAAAGATATACACGAAAAAGAGTGAAAAGGAAAAAAATGGAGAAGAAAAATTCTGGATGAAAGAAAGAGAAGACAAAGAAACATACAGATTCTCTTTATTTTGATAATCACACTTTTTAGTACTTTTCCTTATTATAAACGTATTAAAGTGTATGCGTGATGTTAATACTCAATGACATCTCCTTTCCGAGTTATAAGTCGACACGTACATACCAAAACTGACCCATATTCTTTATAGATATGAAAGAAATTTCTGAACAATTAGCACAGATTCTTTTATTTTGATAATCACACTATTTTAAAAAAATCTTCCTTATTATAAACATATCAAAGTGTATGCGCAATTTTACCGCTCAATGATGTACACTTTCTGAGTTATAAATCGACACGTACATACCAAAACAGACGCATCTCCTTATATATATGATAGAAATTTCTGAGTAATTAGTACTAATACTCTTTATTTTGACAATATACAATGAGAAAGTTGTCGGGAGTAAAAATAAACTAAAATAAAGCAGAATAAAAAAAATGCATAACTATTGATTTTATTGTAATTTCCATTTATATAACCCATGTAAATTCAATCTTAGTTATTTAATTAGGAGATTGCAATTAAACTTTTGTTTTACAAATTGAAAAGTTTATATTCAATGATTCTTGTTTTATGATACCTCAATCTAAATCAGAATAATTGATTTCTCAAACTTACAATAGAATAAAATTAGGTATTATATTTGTTTAATATATCATTCGGGTTATTGAATGTGTTCGGATTAGGTGATATCAATATTCAGACGAGAAATGTATCGAATCATATGAAATTGAAAAACATTGATTTTATCTTTTATTTTGTATGTTTATCGGATTATTGTCAACGTGTATGTCTTTCTGAAATAGGATGAAGCAATTAGTGCGTAAAATGAACCTGAAAGGATAAAAAGGGGTGAGAAATAAGTAAAGAGATTTTGACGTGTTGTGACATTCTGGCTTTCAATATGGTTGATCGAGCTCATTCTGATGGCAGAGATCAGCAGTTCAAGTGTCACCAGCGGAAGTGGAGTGTTATGTGAATACCAATATACACAAACACACACACACACACACACACACAAATATATATATATATATATATATATATATATATATATATATACGAGTAATCCCAAAAGCAATGTCTCCAAAGCAGTGAGGAAGCAGGGAAACTGTTCGTGCTGCATATAGAAACACTGTTGTAAATATTTACCAACCCCTCCGCACGACCAGGATGTGGCACAAGGTCAATTTCTTAAGCAGATTTTAACAGCTTTGAATTCCTTGTTTTCCTTCTCCTAGACTGGTTACATAGCCACGGTTAAAGAGTCCAGTCTGCCCTATTATTTACCCTTAGCTAGAAGGAGAGTAGTTGGATGCATACTTTTCCCAAAGGTATTAGTGCTATGTGAAATTCAAACAGCCTCGTGTAAGACTTGAACTTGGGTCGACGAGTCCATTTCCTTCGACTCTAACCATTACACCACGCGCTTCCATATATTGTTTCATTTGTTCTGCATGCACATATGCCTGTCCCTTCGCGCACACACCCAGTCTTGACTTGGTAGGACATTTCAGTGGAAATATTTGGCTGACTGGTGAATCATACAGACTCTCTCTCTCTCTCTCTCTCTCTCTCTCTCTCTCTCTCTCTCTCTCTCTCTCTCTCCCTCTCTCTCTCTCTCTCTCTCTTTCTGTAACCTGATTTGGTCACGGGATCGCTACTGAAGTCGTGCGTTTTTAGCAGGAATATCCTGACAGAGCCCATACGGTCCATCTCTACAACTGATCTGAATTCAGAGATTTCCTTCTTTTAGCAAACCAAGATTAAAGAGCCCAGCCTACTACTTACCTATAGCTGGAGGGAGAATAGTATTATTACTACGCTACCTCCATTAAACAGTACAAAACAAACAATAAAAAACAGTAACAAAACAAGTTGATATTTTTCATGAGTTGGGTTGGTGTTATCATTAGATGTGTAATAAGAGGAATTTCTTCTGTAAAACCAAGTTCATCGTCAGTATTACATTTATATAACATCTGTAAATTACATTATGAAAAAATACTAATTAATGAAATTTGTTTGTGTTTTATCCACCGACAAAAGCTAGATTTAATTTTAAGAACTATTCGGCTATTTTTTTTTCAGAACTCGAATTACGGAGAAATTGATATTATGTTGTACCGTATTGTCAACAACTATGCAATTCCTTTGCAAAGCCATATTTTTGCTCCTTTGAAAATTGTGAACACACAAAAGAAATCAATAAAGCTGTTTGTTTTCATGACATTTTATATTTTTATTTGAAAAAAAGAAGAAATTATGCCGCTTTTTTCTTTTACGCTTTCTATTTAATTAATGACATCAGTTTTATGCATATTATTCAGCATTTTTCTCGACGAGATCTCAATTAGATTAAGATTTTTTAAAATGAAAATGTTTTCCGTAATAGTTCTTATTTCATGAAATCACAATTGCCATCTTTATAATGAACGCTGTTTATTTAGTCTTTCAAAAATTAAAAGCACCCTTAATCTCTGGTTTTCCATATCTTCACTTTCATTCTGGTCAGCTCACAAGGTTTCTATTGACGAATTCCGTTATGCACAGAAACCATTTCAAATACATTACTCTTTGTGTAACAGATTTTACAATTCGCCTCGTTTCTGTTCACTCGCCAAATTACATTTGAAACGCCAGGATAAATTATTACTAATATTCTACGTGCGTTATGAAAAATAAAGTCGTGATTCTTATATAATTTGTCGTTAGTTAAAAATACTCAGTCAACTCAGAACTTTTGTTAGTGGATTTATGGATGGGAGAATTATAATCTTTTGTGCAAATACAAAATTAATAATTTAAATAATATAATCATAAACGATTGTTCGATTTGAGATGTCAAACCAAATTGCTGTCTTCTCAGCGTGGCTTTGAATACATAACTCTATTTTCTGTAGAGGGTTAAGACCCCACCCTCCAAAAAGAGGGTGTCCTGAGCATGACACTTAATTGTGAGGCTCCAGTTGTGGAGTAACGTTCATTGCCATTATTAACAGCTTCATTCTGATCCGGAAGGATACCACCTGTTATGGTCCCACATATGAGCCAAATAGTTCAGACGTGTTTTTTTCTTTTTTAATTTTATCTAAGAATGACTAAATTACCCATCCAGCTTTCTATTTTTCGCTTAAATTTGAATTAGTGACATTAATTGTATAAGCAAATATATGCACTCTCAAGTATTTAAGTTTTAATGTAATAAAATATGTTATATTAAATTAGAAAGGCTAATGAAACTAAATAAGAAAGCAGATAAAACTATTTGAAATAGAGGGGAGTATAATTGGAAAAAGAACCACTGAAACGTACCCTTCCTTCACTCAGGTCTTTCATTGCTATTTTTTTTCTAATTTAACTCTTTAGTTAAATTAGGAATTAAAGAGTAACATTACAGTTATTCCTTCTTGTTAATCGATTTATTTTAAGATTTATCACCAGGAGTTTTGTTCATATCAATTAAGATAAAACTAAACAATTAGAAATCAATAATACTAAGCAGATATTTATTAAAATGATATTTTTAATATAATATACAAATTAATCTTCCCGTAAACCATTATTTTCTTGTATATATAAATACAATTACATGTTATATGTATGTAGATATGGTCAACAGTATTAATAATGTAAACAATTTTATCAATAATTGAGGTTTAAATAAGATAAAATCGTGGAGAATGTGTCGTAAATAACTAAGGGAATTGTGACAGAAGTAGTAATATAATTTTGGTTACAGACACACAATCTCTATTATAATAAGATGTAATATAATGACAAGAAAGTACAATAATGTTGATAACATTAATGAAATAGTGATTTGATACGTAAGGGATTTATCGAGATCTCTAGTTAGTAAGCTAGTCTCGCTGATCCATTAGTACTGAATAATTTGTGTCACAAGCTACCCTTATTATTATTAAATAGTTATGGGCCAAATAGATCTATTGATAGGAAGGTACTATATATATATATATATATATATATATATATATATATATATATGTGTGTGTGTGTGTGTGTGTGTGTGTGTGTGAGTGTGGCGTGTGTGTGTGTGTGTGTGTGTGTGATAAAAATAAACTAAACATACTGGGTTTTTAAAGCATAAAATGGTGGATGTCGGAGTTTTAAATAAACTAATGTTTAAGAAATATTGTAGACTTGACAATTGTCTTCCAATTCAAAGTGTAAATGATAATGTGGTTTAGATATATATACTCATTATTTTGTCCCTATTAAGGGAATAAATTGCTAATGTCATTTTTTTCATATTAATTTTTATTTTATTTTATTGAAAGATGGTTTGCAAGTTCATATATATATATATATATATATATATATATATATATATATATATTATATTATATAACAACACTCAATATATATATATATATATATATATATATATATATATATATATATATATATATATATGTATGTATGTATATATTTATACACTATAATTGTATATTATTTGTAATTGTTTTTAAACTATAACTGCTTATTTATGTTAGAATACCCGCTTTGAATTAGTGCGCCTTCGATGCACAATGGTGATGATTCCAGGTTGTAATATTATTCGATATTATTATGGCTGGTTCGAAAGGCTCGAGCTACAAAGAAGTTGACAAGTAGAAGAAAAACACAACAAAATGGATCTGAATATAGGACGCTAATGGAGGAGGAAGATGTGACACTTTGTGCAGTTTGTGGAGGAATACCGGTACTTGAATTCATGTCGTCAGCTGGTAACAAAGTTCTCTTAACTATAAGTCGGCCGTTAGAAGTTGGACTGACTTTCTATCATGGGGTCTTTGCTTATTTTCTATCTATCAACTACCCCCTGGAACGAGGCTCTCACTCCAACTGCTGTTCTGAATCTGAAGTTTGGAACTGACTGATATATATGCAGAATCCCCCACCATACATTGCTCCTGATTTGGCCACCAAAATAATTGGCCTTAAATTTGCCGGGCAGATTCATGTCTCCAAATTATCTTAAAATTGCAAACATTAATTTTTTTCCATTCTGGGTGTCACCAACTTTCAGACTATTAATTTTTAGGAACCTAATTTCTCTAAAACTAGCAGCTAAGATATTTATCTTTAAATTTAAATTAATTGTCAGAACAATGTTGCTGTCAGTTTAAGCCACGAAAGCCTCTAGTTTTTTTTAGGGTAACGCAACATTCACCTTTTTAGATATAGATATTTTATGATGGTTTTTGATTAAGGCATACTATTTTTCATAATCAATTCAACAAGCAAGAAAATGCACCCCCACCGGGCGTAAGTATTTAAGTTTTAATGTAATGAAATATATTAAATTAGAAAGACTTACGGAATTAATTAAAAAAGCATAAAAAGATTACATTTATTGTAATTATATTTTAATTGGTTTCGATATAAAATCATTCATAGGATTGATAATAAAAAGTTGGGAAATAAAACAATAATATTAGAGATCAATAACACCAATTAATTAACTATTAAGCCCGGTTTTCTTAAAACAAGTATGCCAATTAACCACACTATATATTATTTAAACCTTAATTCTTATATATATATGAGACACCTAGCAGTATTTAAACGTACTAATAATATGGACTGTTTTGAGGCAAATCTAACTCACAGTTTCATTGAGATATCATTATTAAATAAAATTCATTATATGTATTACTTAAGCATTTTGACTATAAATAAACTAATCATTGATAAACTTACGTAATTCCTGGGGCATTGTTGACGTAATCAGTGACGTTGTTTCGGTTACAGACAGACAATGAATCTCAATTAAAATAAGAGATGCAATTAACAAGAGACCACATAAATGATTAAAAGAAGGATGTTTTATCTTTTTTTATTCAAAAATTGTTTAATTATCAAAACGGTATTGAAAATTTAAACAAAGCCACAAAATCATAGAAATCACAGGGAAACGGCATCCAGTTGATAACTTTTGATACGCAGCCTGTTCTTAGTTATTTCTAGAACATTTTCATTTTTAAAAATCTCTGATATCCAAAATCTTACAATATATTTATTGACATTTTCTTACTGTTCTAACTGTCAAATATTTTGGCATTTTCTTTTCTTTATAAAGTTCTATATTCAGACTTGACACTTGTATACCGTTTTTTAAAGCCTAGATTTCTTATCTCAAAAGAAAGTTATACTTGACTTGCAGGTTTCAACGTCTGGACATTTCGGATCATATATTTTTGCTTGATATTTCCTGTGATTTTCGATTTCCTTCAACACCCTTTTCTTTTTGTATTCTGGGGAATAAAGAAGTGTCACCAATAATCTAGCACATTCTCTCCCTCCAGGGAATTCTTTTAGGAGACTCGTCTCTCTCTGCAGCCAATTTCTCACCACTTAGCATCGAGTGGTTTGTATTGGGGAATTGTTCCCTAAATTGGCTACAATCCAACCCATAGCTAAGTACTGTGCTTAACTAAAAGGAATTACGACTAAAGAGCTTTTAAAAATGGACTAAAGTGGTCCTTCTTTAGAGCTGAATTACTGTCAATTATTTTCTACACAATTTTCAAAATATTACGTCGTAAATTTTACAATGGATCTTCTATACAAAAATGTTTAGCAATTCTTTTGCGATAGTTTTCATTTGAGCACAACGCATGAATTTCTTCCTGAACCCCTAAAGCCCCTCTCGTCCTAGTTTTTTTTCAGAATTTCTATAATGAGAATAATGACCAGTAACCGGTAATAAAAATACCGGAAAAAACTCACAGAAAGATCACAATTTTGCTTTGGAAAAAGTCACAATTTATTTATTGTAGCCGATAAGTTTAGGATTTGTGGAGAATGATGCCTTTAATTTGAAAGAGAGGTAAGTGGTTTAACAAGTAAACACTTGGTTGAAGATATTTTACCAATGATATCTTTCCTGTGTCTTTGTTCTGTGATTTCTTTCCTGTATTCAAATGACCAGGTGGCAGTAGTAGGTTTAATTTTTATTGGTAAAACATTTCAAAATATTACACGAGGCCTGAAACTCGGGTTGAGGAAAAGCTGTTTTTCACTATTCTATTTTTTGTCTAATTTCATTTTCTGCCCCATGACAGCGGGTTCAAGAGGAAAACATTATTCCAGTGATGGGGAAGTGAAATCTGTAGTGAAGAAGTGGCTCAAAAAGCAGTCAACAGAATTTTACAGAGCTGGGATACATGCTATCATTCGAAGGACCAGCTTTATTTTGATGTATGATACATGTTCCTGCGTTGGTAATTATACCTGTCCTAAACAAAATGGAATTAATTTTTTACTCACCCTCGTAATATGTACTTGTTCAAATACTTTTGAGAAGCATATATCATAGCCCTAATAGGCAATACTCGATAGAAAGTAACTGGACAAACACAATAGACATTGTTATTGCCTAATATTATATAGTAATTAAGGATTTTTAGCAACATTAACGTACTAGAGTTGATATTTTTTCCTAATAGCAAGGTGAGTTCCTGTTTTCTCTTCCTAAAACTAATAAAGATGTCAGAAGGATCAAAATACACTTTTTCATTTAGAAATGTGATTCAGTCAAAATATGTTCACCACATTTAGCATTCAGAACCAAAAACCATTAACAACCGCATGCATGACAGTCTGGGTAGTATCTAACAAGTAAATACCAAACGGGGGTGGTAACATCAATGAGTGAATAATAATGTTATGAATCAAAAACGTCATTTTGGACGTGAATATACAAAATATAAGATCCATCCAGTGTAGTAGCTGAGGTTGACTAGACATTATACGAGAGTGAGTCAAAGAGTAGTGACATTTTGTTTGAGACAGGTATAATTACCAATGCAGGAACATGTACCATACATCAAAATGAAGCTGGTCCGTTGTGGATCACATCCCTACTTCTCCCCATAGTCACCGTTTCTCTCAATCGCAATGATCCACCTTCGAATGAGATCATGTATCCGTGCCCCGTAAAATTCTGTTGGTTGTTTTTTGGGCCACTTCTTCATTGCAGTGACGAGGAAGTGAAATCTGTAGTGAAGAAGTGGCTCAAAGAACAGTCAACAGAATTTTACGGGCACAGATACATGATCTCATTCGAAGGTGAACATTGCTATTAAGAGCAACGGAGACGATTTGGAGAAGTAGGGCTATGATCCACAGAGGACTAGCTTCATTTTGATGTATCATACATGTTCCTGTATTGGTAATTATACCTGTCCTGAATGGCATTACTTTTTGAATCACCCTCGTATTTTCAGTTTTCCAGAGGAGAAAATATGAAACGGGAATTTCTCACAAGAAAAGGTCGGATTTAATGGAAGATAATGTCTATATTAGAAACGAAATGAACTACACACCGACGTATCAATACTGACACGTGAGTCTTAACGTGAAAGCTAAGAAATGGATTTATAATCTGAAATGGACAATGTAAGCGAATGATAAATGCTAGCAAAACAACTGTTTTAATATACGCGGTTTATGAAATAAACAGGCAGAATTTATTTAAAGAAAAACAAAATATTTTATTTCAGAATTTTTTCCATATATATTTATTTTAGTTTGGTTTAAAGCAAACATTATTTTAATCTCGCAGAAATATTTGGTTTGAGGCTATTCAAAGTGACGGCAAATCAAAAGGGATCTAGGTTTGAACAGAGTTCTCTCATCAAATCTTTGGTGGCTGAGAAGTGCGAATCGTGGGAAATTTACTGACGAATACGTGTTGTGTCTGGAGAAGCAGGTTTTCGTTAAATAAATGTTTACAACGGCCTACACATGGGTTTGTCACTACGAGCCGAAACGAAAAGACAGTCCCTCCGGAAAAGAGAAGTTCCGGGGTAGTGACAATCTTCTGTGACATGAAAGATCAATCACTATTGATTTCCTTGAAAATGGAATAATTTAAACAGGGCTTCCTACTGGAACTCCTGAGGCAAAATCCACCCTATTGCATGAGAATCGTACTAAGGAAACATAAAGTGCGTTTAGGGTTCAGATGAATTCTTTTGTTAGTTTCACTCTTGTAATTGCAAGCTGGTAACAGGAACAATTGTTCATCTACAAAAGTCAGTCGGAGAATTGCGAAATAAGTCGATACAAACAATTTTACCCCACCGAATAAGAAAAATTGCCCAGTTCGTAAGCACTACACTCTCCTTGTCGGAATGGAAAGAGACGTGTCAACGCTCGTTACGTTCTGGAATTAATTTTCGAATGGAGAGCTCGCAGTGTTAAACGTTTGCTTCGTTCGGCTCTTTGCCTTCGAATCGGAGTGAATGATGGTTGATTGTCGAAATAGTCGTATACTTATCTCTCCTGGACGCGGTATGAAGTGGTAGAGGCTGGGATCCTGGTTACTGAGCTGCGGTTCAGTTGACTGGCTATTCTATGATGTTTGGAATCTGGAAACAACTTATAGGAGCTGAGGGATATTTTGACTTGTGCCATTTAGTAATAACACAAGGCCACTGCTTTTTTTTCTCAAGAGAATGGTTATTTCCAGATTCCAGACATCGATAGAATACCAGTGCAACTGAACCGCAGCTCAGTAACCAGGATCCAGCCTCTACCATTCAATACCGGTCCAGAGAGATAAGTATACGACTATTTCTACAATTACAACACATCATCACTCCATTCGAAGAAAGAAGCCGAACGTAGCAAACGTTTAACAGCGAGCTTCCATTCGAAAATTAATTCCAGAACGGTAACGAGCGTTGACACCGTCTTCTTCCATTCCGAAAGAGAGTGTAGTGTTTACGAAACTTTGGGCAATTTTTCTTATTCGTGGGGTAAATTTGTTATCGACTTATTTCGGCATCTTCGACTGACTTTTGTAATGAACAATTGGTTCCTAAAGTTACCCACGCTTGCAATTACAAGAGTGAAACTAACAAAAGAATTCATCTGAACGCCTAAACGCACTTTATGGTTTCCTTTAGTACGATTCTCCATGCATGGGTGATTTTGCCTCAGGAGTTTCCAGTAAGGAAAGCCTGTTTAATTATCCATTTTCAAGGAAATCAATAGTGATTGATCCTTTCATGTCACAGAAGATTGTCACTACCCCCCGGAACTTCTCTTTTCGGAGGGACTGTCTTTTCGTTTCGGGCTCGTAGTGACAAACCCATGTGTAGGCCGTTGTAAACTTTATTTAACGAAACCTGCTTCTCCAGACACACACGTATTCGTCAGTAAATTTCCCACGATTCGCACTTCTCAGCCACCAAAGATTTGATGAGAGAACTCTGTTCAAACCTAGATCCCTTTTGATTTGCCGTCACTTTGAATAGCCTCAAAACCAAATATTTCGCGAGATTAAAATAATGTTTGCTTTAACCAAACTAAAATAAATATTATGGAAAAAATTCTGAATAAAATATTTTGTTTTTCTTTAAATAAATTCTTGCCTGTTTAATTTCATAAACCGCGTATATTCAAAAAGTTGTTTTGCTAGCATTTATGCATTCGCTTACATTGTCCATTTCAGATTATAAATCCATTTTCTTAGCTTTCACGTTAAGACTCACGTGTCAGTATTGATACGTCGGTGTGTAGTTCATTTCGTTTCTAATATGACATTATCTTCCATTAATCCGACCTTTTCTTGTGAGAAATTCCCGTTTCATATTTCCTCTGGAAAACTGAAAATACGAGGGTGAATTCAAAAAAGTAATGCCTTCAGGACAGGTACTAAATTACCATACAGGAATGTATGTACATCAAAATGAAGCTAGTCCTCTGTGGATCATAGCCCTACTTCTCCAAATCGTCTCCGTTGCTCTTAATAGCAATGTTTCACCTTCGAATGAAGATCATGTATCTGTGCCCCGTAATTCTGTTGACTGTTCTTTTGAGCCACTTCTTCACTACAAGATTTCACTTCCTCGTCACTGCAATGAGAAGTGGCCCAAAAAACAACCAACAGAATTTTACGGGCACGGATACATGATCTCATTCGAAGGTGGATCATTGCGATTGAGAGAAACGGTGACTATGGGGAGAAGTAGGATGTGATCCACAACGGACAGCTTCATTTTGATGTATGGTACATGTTCCTGCATTGGTAATTATACTGTCTCAAACAAAATGTCACTACTCTTTGACTCCTCTCGTATAATGTCTAGTCAACCTCAGCTACACACTGGATGGATCTTATATTTGTATATTCACGTCCAAAAATGACGTTTTGATTCATAACCTTATTATTCACTCATTGATGTTACCACCCCGTTGAATTTACTTGTTAGATACTACCCAGACTGTCATGCATGCGGTTGTTAATGGTTTTGGTTCTGAATGCTAAATGTGGTGAACATATTTTGACTGAATCACATTTCTAAATGAAAAAGTGTATTTTGATCCTTCTGACATCTTTATTAGTTTTAGGAGAGAAAACAGGAACTCACCTTGCTATTAGAAAAATATCAACTCTAGTAACGTTAATGTTGCTAAAAATCCTTAATTACTATATAATATTAGGCAATAACAATGTCTATTGTGTTTGTCAGTTACTTTCATCGAGTAATTGCCTATTAGGGCTATGATATATGCTTCTTCAAAAGTATTTTTGGAAAAACAAGTACATATTACGAGGGTGAGTAAAAAATTTAATTCCATTTTGGTTTAGGACAGGTTATAATTACAACGAGGAACATGTATCATACATTCAAAATAAAGCTGTCCTTCGAATGATAGCATGTATCCGCTCTGTAAAATTCTGTTGACTGCTTTTTGAGCCACTTCTTCCTACAGATTTCACTTCCCCATCACTGAATAATGTTTTCCTCTTGACCGCCTGTCATGGGGCAAGAAAATGAATTAGACAAAAAATAGAAATAGTGAAAAACAGCTTTTCCTCAACCCGAGTTTCAGGCCTCGTGTAATATTTTGAAATGTTTTACCAATAAAATTAAACCTACTACTGCCACCTGGTCATTTGAAACAGAAAGATCACAGAACAAAGACACAGGAAAGAATATCATTGGTAAATATCTTCAACCAATGTTTACTTGTTAAACCACTTACCTCTCTTTCAAATTAAAGGCATCATTCTCCACAAATCTAAACTTATCGGCTACAATAAATAAATTGTGACTTTTTCCAAAGCAAAATTGTGATCTTTCTGTGAGTTTTTCCGGTATTTTTATTACCGGTTACTGGTCATTTCTCATTATAGAAATTCTGAAAAAACTAGGACGAGAGGGGCTTTAGGGTTCAGGAAGAAATTCATGCGTTGTGCTCAATGAAAACTATCGCAAAAGAATTGCTAACATTTTTGTATAGAAGATCCATTGTAAAATTTACGACGTAATATTTGAAATTGTGTAGAAAATATTGACAGTAATTCAGCTCTAAAGAAGGCCACTTTGTCCATTTTTAAAAGTTTAGTCGTAATTCCTTTAAGTTAAGCACAGTATTAGCTATGGTTGGATTGTAGCCAATTTAGGTGAACAATTCCCAATACAAACCATCGATGCTAAGTGTGAGAAATTGGCTGCAGAGAGACGAGTCTCCTAAGTTCCCTGGAGGGAGAGAATGTGCTAGATTTATGGTGACTTCTTGTATTCCCCAGAATACAAAGAAAGGGGTTGAAGGAAATCGAAAATCACAGGAAATATCAAGCAAAATATAATTGATCCGAAATGTCAGACGTTTGAAACTGCAAGTCAATATAAACTTTCTTTGAGATAAGAAATCTAGCTTTTAAAACGGTATACAAGTGTCAAGTCTGAATATAGAATTTAATAAAGAAAAGAAAATGCAAATATTTGACAGTTAGGACAGTAGAAAATGTCAATAAATATATTTGTAAGATTTTGGATATCAGAGAATTTTAAAATGAAAATGTTCTAGAAATAACTAAGACAGGCTGCGTATCAAAAGTTATCAACTGGATGCCGTTTCCTGTGATTTCTATGATTTTTGTGGCTTTGGTTTAAATTTTCATACGTTTTGATAATTAAACAATTTTTGAATAAAAAAAGGATAAAAACATCCTTCTTTTAATCATTTATGTGGTCTCTTGTTAATTTGCATCTCTTATTTTAATTGAGATTCATTGTCTGTCTGTAACCGAAACAACGTCACTGATTACGTCAACAATGCCCCCAGGAATTACGTAGTTTATCAATGATTAGTTTATTTTATAGTCAAAATGCTTAGTAATACATATAATGAATTTTATTTATAATGATATCCTCAATGAAACTGTGAGTTAGATTTGCCTCAAAAAAGTCATATTATTAGTACGTTTAATACTTGCTAGGTGTCTCATATATATTAGAATTAAGGTTTAAATAATATATAGTGTGGTTAATTGGCATACTTTTGTTTTAAGAACCGGGCTTATAGTTAATTAATTGGGTGTTATTGATCTGCTAATATTATTGTTTTATTTCGCAAACTTTTATTATCAATCCTATGAATGATTTTATATCGGAACAATTAAAATATAATTACAATAGAATGTAATCTTTTATGCTTTTTTAATTAATTCGTAAGTCTTTCTAATTTAATATATTTCATTACATTAAATTAAATACTTACGCCGCGGTGGGGTGCATTTTCTTGCTTGTTGAATTGATTATGAAAATATATGCCTTAATCAAAACATCATAAAAATATCTATATCTAAAAGGTGAATGTTGCGTTACCCTAAAAAAACTAGAGCTTTCGTGGCTTAAACTGACAGCAACATTGTTCTGACAATTAATTAAATTTAAAGATAAATATCTTAGCTGCTAGTTTTAAGAGAAATTAGGTTCCTAAAATTATAGTCTGAAAGTTGGTGACACCCAGAATGGAAAAAAATTAATGTTTGCAATTTTAAGATAATTTGGAGACATGAATCTGCCCGGCAAATTTAAAGGCAATTATTTTGGTGGCCAAATCAGGAGCAATGTATGGTGGGGGATTCTGCATATATATCAGTCAGTTCCAAACTTCGATTCAGAACAGCAGTTGGAGTGAAGAGCCTCGTTCCAGGGGGTAGTTGATAGATAGAAAATAAGCAAAGACCATGATAGAAAGTCAGTCCAACTTCTAACGGCCGACTTATAGTTAAGAGAACTTTGTTACCAGCTGACGACATGAATTCAATACGGTATTTCCTCACAAACTGCACAAAGTGTCACATCTTCCTCCTCCATTAGCGTCCTATATTCAGATCCATTTTGTTGTGTTTTCTTCTACTTGTCAACTTCTTTGTAGCTCGAGCCTTTCGAACCAGCCATAATAATATCGAATATATTACAACCTGGAATCATCACCATTGTGCATCGAAGGCGCACTAATTCAAAGCGGGTATTCTAACATAAATAAGCAGTTATAGTTTAAAAAACAATTACAAATAATATACAATTTATAGTGTATAAATTATATACATACATACATATATATATATATATATATATATATATATATATATATTTATGTATATTATATATATGTGAGTGTGTGTATATATATATATATATATTATATATATATTATATATATATATATATATATATGAACTTGCAAACCATCTTTCAATAAAATAAAATAAAAATTAATATGAAAAAAATGACATTAGCAATTTTTTATTCCCTAATAGGGACAAAATAATGAGTATATATTTAAACCACATTATCATTTACACTTTGAATTGGAAGACAATTGTCAAGTCTACAATATTTCTTAAACATTAGTTTATTTTAACTCCGACATCCACCTTTTATGCTTTAACCCAGTATGTTTAGTTTTTTTTATCACACACACACACACACACACGCACACTCACACACACACACACACAACACATATATATATATATATATATATATATATATATATATATATATATAGTACCTTCCTATCAAATAGATCTATTTGGCCCATAACTATTTAATAATAATAAGGGTAGCTTGTGACACAAATTATTCAGTACTAATGGATCAGCGAGACTAGCTTTCTAACTAGAGATCTCGATAAATCCCTTACGTATCAAATCACTATTTCATTAATGTTATTAACATTATTGTACTTTCTTGTCATTATATTACATCTTATTATAATAGAGATTGTGTGTCTGTAACCAAAATTATATTACTACTTCTGTCACAATTCCCTTAGTTATTTACGACACATTCTCCACGATTTTATCTTATTTAAACCTCAATTATTGATAAAATTGTTTTACATTATTAATACTGTTGACCATATCTACATACATATAACATGTAATTGTATTTATATATACAAGAAAATAATGGTTTACGGGAAGATTAATTTGTATATTATATTAAAAATATCATTTTAATAAATATCTGCTTAGTATTATTGATTTTCTAATTGTTTAGTTTTATCTTAATTGATATGAACAAAACTCCTGGTGATAAATCTTAAAATAAATCGATTACAAGAAGGAATAACTGTAATGTTACTCTTTAATTCCTAATTTAACTAAAGAGTTACATTAGAAAAAATAGCAATGAAAGACCTGAGTGAAGGAAGGTAGTTTCAGTGGTTTTTTTTCCAATTATATTCCCCTCTATTTCAAATCGTTTTATCTGCATTTTTATTTAGTTTCATTAGCCTTTCTAATTTAGTATAACATATTTTATTACATTAAAACTTAAATACTTGAGAGTGCATATATTTGCTTATAAATTAATGTCACTAATTCAAATTTAAGCGAAAAATAGAAGCTGGATGGGTAATTTAGTCATTCTTAGATAAAATTAAAAAAAAAAAAAACGTCTGAACTATTTGGCTCATATGTGGGACCATAACAGGTGGTATCCTTCCGGATCAGATGACTGTTGATAATGGCATGAACGTTACTCCACAACTGGAGCCTCACAATTAGTGTCATGCTCAGGACACCCTCTTTTTGGGGGTGGGGTCTTAACCCTCTACAGAAAATAGAGTTATGTATTCAAAGCCACGCTGAGAAGACAGCAAATTGGTTTGACATCTCAAATCGAACAATCGTTAATGATTATATTATTGAATTATTAATTTTGTATTTGCACAAAAGATTATAATTCTCCCATCCATAAATCCACTAACAAAAGTTCTGAGTTGACTGAGTATTTTTAACTAACGACAAATTATATAAGAATCACGACTTTATTTTTCATAACGCACGTAGAATATTAGTAATAATTTATCCTGGCGTTTCAAATGTAATTTGGCGAGTGAACAGAAACGAGGCGAATTGTAAAATCTGTTACACAAAGAGTAATGTATTTGAAATGGTTTCTGTGCATAATGGAATTCGTCAATAGAAACCTTGTGAGCTGACCAGAACGAAAGTGAAGATATGGAAAACCAGAGATTAAGGGTGCTTTTAATTTTTGAAAGACTAAATAAACAGCGTTCATTATAAAGATGGCAATTGTGATTTCATGAAATAAGAACTATTACGGGAAAACATTTTCATTTTAAAAAATCTTAATCTAATTGAGATCTCGTCGAGAAAATGCTGAATAATATGCATAAAACTAATGTCATTAATTAAATAGAAAGCGTAAAAGAAAAAAGCGGCATAATTTCTTCTTTTTTCAAATAAATATAAAATGTCATGAACAAACATTTTATTGATTTCTTTTGTGTGTTCACAATTTTCAAAGGAGCAAAAATATGGCTTTGCAAAGGAATTGCATAGTTGTTGACAATACGGTACAACATAATATCAATTTCTCCGTAATTCGAGTTCTGAAAAAATAGCCGAATAGTTCTTAAAATTAAATTTAGCTTTTGTCGGTGGATAAAACACAAACAAATTTCATTAATTAGTATTTTTTCCTAATGTAATTTACAGATGTTATATAAATGTAATACTGATGATGAACTTGGTTTTACAGAAGAAATTCCTCTTATTACACATCTAATAATAACACCAACCCAACTCATGGAAAATATCAACTTGTTTTGTTACTCTTTTTTATTGTTTGTTTTGTACTGTTTAATGGAGTTAGCGTAGTAATAATACTATTCTTCCTCCAGCTATAGGTAAGTAGTAGGCTGGGCTCTTTAATCTTGGTTTGCTAAAAGAAGGAAATCTCTGAATTCAGATCAATTGTAGAGATGGACCGTATGGGCTCTGTCAGGATATTCCTGCTAAAAACGCAGGACATCAGCATCCCGTGACCAAACCAGGTTAGAGAGAGAGAGAGAGAGAGAGAGAGAGAGAGAGAGAGAGAGAGAGAGAGAGAGAGAGAGAGAGAGAGAGAGTCTGTATGATACACCACTCAGCCAAATATTTCCACTGAAATGTCCTACCAAGTCAAGACTGGGTGTGTGCGCGAAGGGACAGGCATATGTGCATGCAGAACAAATGAAACAATATATGGAAGCGCGTGGTGTTAATGGGTAGAGTCGAAGGAAATGGACTCGTCGACCCAATTCAAGTCTTACACGAGGCTGTTTGAAATTTCACATAGCACTAATACCTTTGGGCAAAAGTATGCATCCAACTACTCTCCTTCCAGCTAAGGGTAAATAATGGAGCAGACTGGGCTCTTTAACCATGGCTATGTAACCAGTCTAGGAGAAGGAAAACAGGAATTCAAAGCTGTTAAAATCGCTTAAGAAATTGACCTTGTGCGACATCCTGCTCATGTGCGGAGAGGTTGGTAAATATATACAACAGTTTCTATATGCTGCACGAACAGTTTCCCTGCTTCCTCGCTGCTTTGGAGACATTGCTTTTGAGATTACTCGTATATATATATATATATATGTGGGGGGTGTTTGTGTATATTGGTGTTCACATAACACTCCACTTCCGCTGGTGAACACTTGAACTGCTGATCTCTGCCATCAGAATGAGCTCGATCAACCATATTGAAAGCCAGAATGTCACAACACGTCAAAATCTCTTTACTTATTTCTCACCCCCTTTTGTCCTTTCAGGTTCATTTTACGCACTAATTGCTTCTCCTATTTCAGAAGACATACACGTTGACAATAACCCGATAAACATACAAAATAAAAGATAAAATCAATGTTTTTTTCAATTCATATGATCGATACATTTCTCATCTGAATATTGATATCACCTAATCCGAACACATTCAATAACCCGAATGATATATTAAACCAATATAACGCCTAATTTTATTCTTTTGTAAGTTTGAGAAATCAATTATTCTGATTTAGATTGAGGTATCATACAACAAGAATCATTGAATATAAACTTTTCAATTTGTAAAACAAAAGTTTAATTGCAATCTCCTAATTAAATAACTAAGATTGAATTTACATGGGTTATATAAATTGAAATTACAATCAAATTAATAGTTATGCATTTTTTTATTCTGGTTTATTTTAGTTTATTTTTACTTCCGACAACTTTCTCATTGTATATTGTCAAAATAAAGAGTATCAGTACTAATTACTCAGAAATTTATATCATATATATAAGGAGATGCGTCTGTTTTGGTATGTACGTGTCGATTTATAACTCAGAAAGTTATTGAGCGGTAAAATTGCGCATACACTTTGATATGTTTATAATAAGGAAGATTTTTTTTTTAAATAGTGTGATTATCAAAATAAAAGAATCTGTGCTAATTGTTCAGAAATTTATTTCATATCTATAAAGAAGATGGTTCAGTTTTGGTACGTACGTGTCGACTTATAACTCGGAAGGGAGATGTCATTGAGTATTAACATCGCGCATACACTTTAATACGTTTATAATAAGGAAAAGTACTAAAAAGTGTGATTATCAAAATAAAGAGAATCTGTATCTGTTTCTGTTTTCTCATTCTTTCATCCAGACTTTTTCTCTCCTTTTTCCTTTTTTCCTTTTCACTCTTTTTTCGTGTATATTTTTTTCTTTTTTCTTTTTTCTCGTTTTCTTTTTATCATATACTTTTCTTTCTACTGCCTTTTATTCTCCCTTTCTTTCCTCTTCATCTTTTTTAATTTTGTCCATATCACGTTTTTTATTTTTCCATTTTACGCTCTTTGTATTTATGTTAAGTTCTTGTTATCAAAGTTGCAACTGTCTACGATTTATACACACACACACACACACACACACACACACACACACACACACATATATATTATATATAATATATATATATATATATATTATATATAAGAAGGATTATGTATGTCTATCTGTCTTTATTGTCTGTATTTTTGTACAATGACCGATTGTTTGTCCTTTTATAACGGAAAATTGTGGGACCAGCAAAGATCAAATTTCAATAAAATCTACATATATATAATTCTTGTTTATTAAAAAAAAACGCTCTCAAACATTTTATGACTTTCAACTTGTGCGTGTTTTCTTTCATCTTAGGTACACATTTCAATCACTAGTGCCTATATGATTATCCCAACCCTATTGCCTTTATGGCAATCACCGATCCTTTCTATCGTATATGTGCTAGAAGGCGGTGGCTAAGGGTCTTCATGTACTGGGAATGACGTCAAACTCTATCTGATGGTGAGCTTCCAGTTATGGAGGTCTGGGGAATGTGGAGCACCCCATCATCACTATTGCTCCCAGGTCCACTCTGATCCGGAGTGGTAGTACCTGTTAGGCTCCCATCTATGAGTTAAATAGTAAAATGTGTTCATACACAATTGAGTATCAATTTAGAAGGAATTTATTTCACAACTTGTCGGCATTAAATGACCCACAGAAGTTGATATGCCGTAAAAGAAAGCAAACCAATTCAAGCCAATATGAGTTGTCAAATCAGCTTCTTCTCACGTTATGAAATAAAAACATTCTCATCTTTTACTGTGTGAGATAAAATCACTTGCCCTTCCCCATAAAATGTATTAGGAACAATCCAATGTAGATTTCACTAACATTCTCATTAAGAATGTCTTTCTTGTTTAAATGTACATAAAATTGGATTATTCTATTTTTGATCTTGACTGTAAAAGCAACTTAATATTAAATGATATTCTACTTTTCTCTGGGGAAGAAACACGGTCAGATGTGAAGAGGGGACAAATTATTTTAGAAAAATATTAGTTTAAAAAATGGTCCTGTCGCGTGCCACAGAAAATTAGTTTTTCGGACCGCGTGTTTCAGACACCTGGTTTAAAGGATTGGATTTTTTTTCTGTGGGGTGGAGCGCGGATGGAGATGTTAAAAGTCAATTTGGACGTACAGAATAGCGGAATACATTTTATAATCACTTTCCAATAAACATGAAGCTGAGACGATATCAATATCTCATTGGAGGTAAAAGTCTTCTACTTTGAAGTGGTATGCTCAATTAAGTGCGCTTCAGTTAAATTTGTCTTCCGAGATAACACAAGAAACAGGAATTCACGCAATGGGATCACGTGACGCCGGGCAATCGATTAAGTTGAGAAAAGAAAGAGAAAGAAAGAGACAGACAGACAGACAGAGAGAGAGAGAGTGACAGAGAGAGATATATTCATGAGGAAGAAAGGTACATAATATCTCAAAGAGCAATCAAAATGGCTGACTGGTTCAATTAGATTATGTGTTCGAAGCGAATGTGTCCCGCACGCTTGGTGAGATCAGACCTGATTAGAAAGATTCAATTGGTCTGCGTTGAGGATATTTGATAGACTAATAAGAAGAGAAACGCAAAGAAGTGTCCACAAAATCATATCAAGTTCCGAAAGGATGATTCACTTGATGCCTAATAAACTAGAAATCCCGAATCTTTGTAGAAATTAACCGAACACATCAAAAGAATAGAGGAATAGAAGAAGACATTGGTGGATAGGAAACATTAACCAGATTCTCAGTGAAAATCATTGGATGTTTAGCAAAATATTCATGATTACGACATCGGTGACATTTACTACTACTACTTCTACTACTACTACTACTTTTGTTGGTGCTACTACTACTAATGACATCACCACCACCACCAATAATAATAATAATAATAATAATAATAATAATAATAATACCTGAGGAGACTTGCTGTCACTCAGACTCCAGTGAAAGACCATCAGCTAATCCTGATGTGAAAACTCAAAAGAAGCAAATAATAATAATAATAATAATACGCCTTATCCAAGCCAGAAGACCAGATCTTGTATTGATTAACAAAAAAAAGAAAATGTGTCACCTGGTAGATTTTGCAGGGGGAAGATGAAAGAAAACGAAAAGATAGACAAATGTCTAAACTACTACTACTACTACTACTACTACTACTACTACTACTACTTATGTCCCTACCAATAATAATAATAATAATAATAATAATAATAATAATAATAATATACTGGAGAATGGGACGCATAACATTTTCTGGGATTTTGAGGTACAGACGGATCAACTATTCCCGGCCAGGTGACCAGATTTAGAATTGATTGAAAAGAAGAAGAAAACCTGTCATCTAGTGGATTTTGCGAAAAGATAGACAAATATTAGGACCTTGCCAGAGAACTAAGAAAACTGTGGAACATGAAGGTGAAGGGCATGCCAATTGTAATCGGTGTCCTTGGAACGGTCCGTAAATCTGTGGAATAGAATGTGGGTGAATTGGAAATCAGAGGAAACTACAGCACTCTTAAGATCGGCTAGAATACACAGAAGAGTCCGGGAGACCCGAGGAGACTTGCTGTCACCCAGCCTCTAGTGAACCACCGGCTATGGCTGGTGTGAAAAAGTCAATAATAATAATAATAATAATAATAATAATAATAATCTGAAAAAAAACGGTATTATATATAGTGTTCATGGAACGGTCTTCAAGGGTTTGGAAAAAAGACTATAGGAAACTGAAATAAGAAGAGGAATCGAAACCATCCAGACAATAGTATTGGTAAGAACAGATAGAATACTCAGAATAATCTTGGATACCTGAGGAAACTTGCTGTCACCCAAACTCTAATGGGATGAAAAATTACCAAGGACTGAAAATTTAGTGCATTCTGTTATAGATCCGAAACGGAGTGGAAGTCAGTTACTTTAATAATTAACCTTTGTAATTA
>CM042144.1:27729635-27774635 GCA_023376005.1 Doryteuthis pealeii
AATACTTACTTTTTGCAGTTTTTATCATGTAACCCATTACGGCATGTCACATATTACTTGTGGTGCTTGCTTGCTTGATTGATTGATTGATTTCACTTCCTCACTTCTTCACTACATATTTCACTTCCTCGGTCACATGAAAGAGGGATCGAGTGGAAAACATTATTTCAGTGACATGGAAGTTAACATAATTTTATGCTCTCATTGGAAGGCGGAACATTGCTATAGAGAGAAACTTTGATTATGTTGAGGAGTGGAAATTATACCTGTCCTAAACAAAATGGCATGACTTTTAGATTCACCCTCGTAATTATATGGTTACAAGTAAACATACCTATTTAATAATAGCAATTCATTTACACACACTTAAATGGTTTCAAGTAATTAATAATAATAATCCTAAGTAAACAGTTATAGATTCCTGTAACTATTATTAATAAATTAATTTGCAGTTATATGGTATCAAGTAATCCTATTGAATACAGATGATTTTTAAACATATCTATTTGATCTATAGATGGGACTCTAATAGGTACTAATACTCTGGTTAAAGTGGAACTGGCAGTAATGGAAACAATGTTCCTAGGAGAGGAGACTGTTGTTGCCAGGTGGTCTGCACACACGACCTAATATATTCCAATGGAGTCACGTGGCATAATACTTAGAGTCGTATGAAATGGACTCGTCGACCCGAGTTCAAATCCTGGGAAAGGTATAAATCCGAATATACTCCCTCCTGCTATGTGCAAATCCTAGGACAGACTGTGCTCTTAAGCCTTGGCTAGGCAACCTGTCTAGGAGAAGGTAAACTTTGAATTCACACCTATTAAATTCAGCATTAGAAATTGACCTTGTGGCACATCCTGTTTGTGCAGAGGAGTTGGTAGATATAAATATATTTCAATACTTCTCAACCCTTTTTTTGTAAATGAGTACTATCTGAAAAAATACTTTGATACTGACTACCACTCTCTGTAAAAGATATATAGAAAGCAAAAACAAAACAAAACAAACCTTCTTTTATGCAATAAAGTATAGACCAGAAAAATTGGGATTAGCCAATTTAAATGACCTGTTTTTTGTTTGTTTTTTGTTTTTGTTTTTTTTTTGCTTGTTTTGTTTTACAGCATATCAACCTCGGTGGGTCATTTAATGCCGACAACGTTTTGAAAAAAAAAATCATATTTAATGGATACTCAATTTTTTTATAAACACATTTTTCTATTTAACCCATACATGTGACCCTAACAGGTACTACCACTCTGGGTCAGAGAGGACCAAGGAGCAATGGTGATGAAGGGGTGCTCCACATTTCCCAAAGCTCCAGAACTGAAACCTCACCATTTGATAGAGTTTAACGCCATTCCTAGGATAGGATGACCCTCAGCCACCGTCTTCTAGCACCCATATGATAAAAAGGTTGAGGCTTGCCATACAAACAATAGAGTTTTGGCAATCATATAGGTGCAAGGGATGACGTGACCAGCCGATTGGTCGAAGGGGGCCTCTCCGACCGCCCAGCCTAAGTAATGGCCAAAGTGGAGTGTTGCATGTCATGCACTGTTTAAATGACCTGTCAATATATAAAGACCTAAACAACGTTAGGCAGCTGCTCATTTGCTCTCAATAACAGGTGATAATTTATTTTGATACATAGTCATTTAATACCCATTATCAGATCAGCTCACAATACCTTGCCTTCTAAATAACAACTGCCGACTGCCAAAAAATTCGGCTTATTTATGACTCCACTCCACTCCTACCAACCGTCTCATTTCCGGTCTGTACTCTTATAAAAAAGAAATTAAATTTCGTGCGCCATTTTCTTCCCAGCCCAAGGTAAGACGAGTTTCATTTTTTCTCTTAAATTACATCCCCTTAAATTCGTTGCTAATTGAAATGAAGAACCCCCAGCAAAGCTTCACGCCAAGATAAACAGATATTCCTATGCCGGTTTCTCAAGTGCTAGTTTGATTGAAAAATGTTCCCTGACTCATCGAGAAAGATGTTAATTACATGCCAAAGATCTTTGATTCTTAATGCATGGAACGCACCTTAGAATTAATAAAACATTGAAGTTTCCATACATATTTCAACCGAGCAATTTAAAACTAAAATAAAAATTTAAAAAATCTATTAAATGTAATCAAATGTTCCTGCATAGGTTGTTGTTACTTAATTGATAATGATACGGTGCGATGATGACAATTACTGTTCGAGGCTGTTTGTGTTTCACTTCGCGCTATTAGAAAAAAGTTATTTGGATATTTACTTCATTTGTTTTACGGCATAAACATCCTTTTGGTCATTTAATCCTGAATCAAATTGTGAGAGAGAATGAGTGTGTGTGTGTGTGTATGTGTGTGTGTGTGTGTGTGTGTGTGTGTGTGTGGTGTGTGTGTGAGAGAGAGAGAGAGAGAGAGAGAGAGAGAGAAGAGAAAGAAAGATTGATTGGTTGGTTGGTTGTTTTCTCTACGATTATCAACACTTTCGTTCATTTAATGTTGAATCAAGTCATTTCGTATAAACTCTTATTGTTTACAGTACCGGCTGGTGCTTAAGTGGGCACTTAATTAGGTATAAACAGACTCATCTCTGATTAACTTGGGTGATCTAGCGGGAACCGGTGTTTTCAACCTAATATTGGGAAATCCATTTGTTCTACCTCCACGCTATACGTGAATAGTAGGACAGTAAGACAGACTGAGTCCATTAGCCTTGGTTAGGCAACCAATCTAGGAAAAGGAAAACTATAAATTCAAACCAGCTCTAATCTTCTTAAAATTGATCTTGTGTCACATCCTGTCTGATGCGGTGGGGTTGGTAAATACATACTTCACAAATAATAAATAAAATTTATTCATTGCCCAATTAACAATGAGCGTATGAATGTTTTATAGATATACAAGTTATAAGAGAATAACATATGGGATCTCAACAAGTAAACTATACATAATTTTCTACGAACTAAAAAGAAGTAAAGAATGGTACAATAAAATGATGGGAACATTTTTTTCATGGCAATGTGCAATAAGATGCTATGGACAAATTGTCTCTATTCAGTTCTACGAACAGAAATGTAAAACATGTCCTTTTGAAAAAACGGAGACAAAAGAGTAAGGTTTAAGGGGCTGAATTATCACGTGACCTAGAACACAGGATGTGAGAAAACACGCCCACGATCTAAACGAAGAAAATAATTTTGTTTCCTTACACCATTATACAAAGAGACCAAAACTTTATGGGAAAAGAATTGGTTATATGAATTATCACACTAGTGCGCCTAGAGTGGAAGTATTTCATTTTTAATGTAAGAGAATAGATTAAATGACAAAGGCTAATGAAACTAAATGAGAATGCAGATAAAACGATTTTGAACCGAGGTTGGTAAAATCGAAAGATAGAACAACCGAAAATTACTCTTTCATCACCTCCGTATTTCATTGCTAAATTTTCCCCATTTAACTATTTAGTTAAATAGGAAGTAAAGAATAAAATAACATATATTTCTTCTCGTTAATGGATTTCTTTTATGTTTTTCCTGAGATTTTTGCTCTTATTCATCAAGATAAAACCAAACAATTAGAAAACAATAATACTAAGCACATATTTATTAAAATCATATATTTAATATCAATATGCAAATTAGCCTTCCCGTTCACACTGTGAACCACTATTTTGATGTATATATAAATACAATTGCATGTTATTAACATGAACATAATATCTAACTCCGGTTTCGGCCGGGGTGTGTGGGGGCTTCGATCACTGGAGCTAACATCGTTGATCCCAGGGGACCATCCCCCCAGGCAACACCTGCCCCCTTGACTTAAAGGGGCAGGGCTGGGTTTGTTGTCCAGTGCATGAGGCAACCCCTTGAGGGGAAATGCCGACGGGATCAACACATTTTTTGCACCAGTCACTCATGGATCTCAGCTCGTGGGTGGTCCTACATTAATATGGCCTTGCGCCTAAACCGTACACATGTGGTACGTGGTAAATATCTAGTATGTAGATATGGCCAATAGTATTAATGCTACATACGCCCTAACAACAAAGGGTTGTATTAAAGTACATGCGGTAATTGTGAGGAATTATGGGAAATTAGTTTTTGCTATTCTTTCATAGTTCAATTAGATATCAGCTTGATAGAGATGATTTTCACATGCGTATAATTTAATTATGTTAGTTTTGACGAGTTCCAGCAAGCTTTTTATTTTCTCCCTTCTTCATTTAAACTGTTAAATTTTTCATTGATTAGATTTATTAATTAAAGGAATCCTCAACATAGAAAAATCAAGAAATTTTACCGTAAAGAACTGAGACATAATTAGATTTTCTTCAAGCCGTTTTGTTTCACTGTCCTCTTTCAAATAAAGACAAAGAACTTAAGAAATTATGAAAATGTCGGTATCTCTACCCGTCAACTCAAGTTCTAAGCAATACTAGGGATGGTTGGTTTGGTTGGTTGGCTGGTTGGTTGGTTGGTTGAACTCTTAGGTTAATTGATGCCGAAAAGTTCTTTGTTTTATTCATTCTTGTTAGGTATTCAATATTTTTAAAACTCATTTCATAAATCTTATTTTCAAAAATGTCTGTTTTGGTCTATTTACCCCATCAATCCGAATGAGAATTTACCTGTGAATAATGGCAATGAAGAGGTACTCCTCACTCCTCAGATCTCCAGAACTGGAACCTTTCCACCAGATACATTTTAATACCCAGGACACTAAGACCGTCAGCCACTGTATTCTAGCAAATACATGATACATTTTAAAGACGTTAATAATCATAATGTAAAACAGTGCATATCGAGATCCCACTTTGTTGTCAAGCAACCCATTACCAAAACAATTACTAACCATTGTCATCCCATTCCATAACAACTTTCAAACAATTACCAATCCATACCCAATGAATTCGCTAACTAATCTCAATCCATTCGGTAATCATTCGGTAACTATTACAAAAACATTACCGAAAATTTTCAAACCATTTGTAAACCATTCGTAATCCATTCCCAAACCCTTTGCTAATCATTACGGAATGGTTTGGGAGTGGTTTGGTAATGGAGAATGGTTCAAATTAGCGAACTGTCCTCCATAGCTAGTAAATAACTGGATGCTAAATTGTTGAAGGAATCTGTATGCTTGTCGAGGTTTTTGATATACTTGTATATTTTAATTTGACATACGGGATGTTGAAAACATGGCTTTTATAATTATCACAAAAAAGCACATCGTTGAGTGTTGACATAAATTCCAGTCTCGCTTTCTCCTCGGTAAAATGTGTATTATCAGCTCTCAGCTCTCCAACTATCTGGATCGATCCTTGAACCAATGCCAATCTTAGACATTCTATGACACGAGCCAAAGTAGGCCAGAAAAAAGGGGGATAGATAAAATGTAAGAAGATGGAGTCAAGTCTATAATAATTATTTTACATCGCCTCGCGATACAAAATCTGACGCAAGGTTGGAGTTACTCGTTTTAAGCATTAAAAAGTAGAAGGAAAAAAAGAAGAAAAAAAACCCAGAAGTACGCTTATCAAACAGTAGATATCAGCAGATCTCTGCATTAAGTGCAATTGGCGGGAACTGACTGAGACCTTTCACCTCGGTAATAGGATTGGTATGTTCCTAAGTGGATTAGGTCGAGATTTGTCAATATGAGGCACACATTTCCGGAACACATAGCCTGATATAACTGACATGTACGACATATATTTTAAAAAGTTTGTTTCCACTACTGCATTAATTTGTCTTTAAGAGCTTTTCTCAGATAAAGTCTACGAAAAGTAACATAAATATAAATATAATCTTAATTTTGTAGATATCACCTTTGCCATACATCCATTTTACATGTGTTATAACAACATTTTACAACCAATTTGGACGTCTTTGAAAGTTGTAAAAACATAAAGTATATAGCATAAAAATGGAAGAAATAAGAGTCAGAATGATTTGAGGACAGTAAGTCGTCGGCGTGGCCTAAAGTCAGTATCAGCCAGACAGTGAGGAAGTCTATCCTCTTTTCACTAGCGCTAAACCAAGGACATTGTTTCTGCGTCTGTGTTGGAGCGCCACACCTACAATCTGCTCCTCACTTTACCGCACATATCCCTGTGCTACTTATACACTGAGTTGGCGAGAGTTGGTATCGAACCTGGAACCATGTGGCTGAGGAATTTTGTGATAAAATGGTTATAAAATGTTAGAGCTCTCGATATATGGAGTTCCAGTTCAAATCTCGTTTTAAGATACTGTTCATATATAATCGGGGGGTAGGGTAGGCTCCCATGGCGTAGCGACTAATACACTGGTCTGCGATATTTTAATAAGCAAGTTCGAAATCCAGTTGCACTATTCAGTTACATTTCGAACTAATACCCTTGGGAAAATTATTTACCCACATTCTCCTAGCTACGGTTATTTTTCAAGGGTGGCTTTAGCATAAATAACTACCAAGATTGATATGCCATTAAAAAAAACAAGTCATATAAAATCGGCTAAACAAATAAGTTCAGATTCATCAAAGCATTGTGGCCACGTGATTAACACCTTTGAAAAACTGGGAGGACATCAGAAACTGTGATTGATTTGCATGAGTCATCCTTCAAAATGAGAATGGGAATGAATTGGGATTTTTCCAAAACCTGTGTTATTTTTGGTTGATACCTATCACTTAATAGGAGAAAACAACAGAATTTTCGGGAATTTCCGACGCGAATCCGGGAAGTCGCATTTAGATATGTATCCCGCGCAGGTGCAACGGTAATGATTGTGAATGTAGAATTTCTCTTCTGGCCAAATGACGGTTTGAAGATATATGCACACGTGAATGGAATGCGAGAAATAAGTTTGTAATATTACAACTTGAATATGTGCCGTCAACTTCATTCATAATCAATAAAGGTAACTATGATCAACGGGTTTCGGGTTACAATTCTATTCAAGTAAGAAAGTGCTACCTTCACAAGGCAACTCTACCTTTCATATTTTTCTGGTTATTTATTTATTGTGCTGTTTGAAAAGAGGGTCATTTTGATTATATGTTCATTGGATTTTACTGTTACATAATTCATAGGTTGCTTATGAATTATGTACGTACTTTAGTTAGATAATTTTGAATCAGGGTTCGTTAGATTCAAAATCGGAGGTAGTTAAGTGGCCAATTTCCATAACCGTTAGGGTTATGATTGATTAGTCATAACCTCGACATAACCCCTCCGGAAACGCGTAATTAGAAGCGTGTGACAATTTTAAGTTTAGTTTAATTGCGGGCAGAAATTCAGAGTGAGCAGATGCAGAGGGTCACTCGCTCTGAGATGTCACTCTCATCGCCCGGTCCTGATAACAATACTTGTATTGATTGATTAAAATAAAAATGCACAGATACCAGCCCAACTAAAAAGAAGAACAAGAGAAGATGCCAGGACCAAGCAAAAGAGTTAACAAGTAAGAATCCCTCATCATCTTCATCTCCTACTCAGTCTCTCTCATGCCGTTTATATAACCGAGATGTGGGTACTTCATTATTATTACCACATATCAACTACTATTGATCATTTTATACTGAAATTGTATATTTAGTTACTTGTATGAATATAGAATGAATGTTAATTGTTTGTTTTGTTTTTTACCCTTTTATTGACTCTGCCAATTGATGACTAGAGGGTTTCGTGGTATTGTTATTTTTTAAAGATTTTACTTGTAGTTATAGTTGTAAGAGGGAGATTTTATAATTTTTATAATTTCTTTCATATGTTTTGTTTTTTATTTCTTTAGGAAATGTATGATATTGCTTATATTTGTTATTAGGAAGAGTGGTTTTCGATTACTTTAATTAAGATATTTATTCTCAGCGGTTACAATTTTTTCTATTCTATGAGGATGTGTTGGATTATTGTTATATATCCCTTATAACCACCGGGTATGAAGTCATACCTAATTGAAAATTAATTAGTTGATAATTAATTAATTAGGCGAGCATATCTGTTCAAATGTAAAGGTGTAAACAAATCAAGAAAAGAAAATCTCTGTATGTACATTTCGGCATATTATGCCTCATTAGCAGAGTTAAAGACAGGAGACTGCTCTGTATGTGATTCGAACCCTAACTGCCAGGCTGACAGCCGGGGATTCTAACGATTACACTAGTGGGTTTTTTTCACGGATTTCTTGTTTGTTTTTAAACTGATATATACTACATTTTGGGGTGACTTTCTGCACGAAGTATGTAAGTAAAACGTGGCGATAGCCAACAATTTAGTGCAAGACCGACACAGTAGTGGAGACGAAATGATGATGAGGGCTCTTACTTGTTAACCGTTGCTTGTAATGCTTCTAACTCGGCCGGTCGCCATGTTCTTCAGTCCTTTATCTGGAGTTACTACTTTTGCTTGCTGTTTCCTCTTTCTTGTTGGTTCCTCGGGCTTTTTATTCGTTGTTTAATAACCTAATAAACAAAGCTTCTTGTTTTCTTCTAAAGCTTTATTTCAACAAACCAACCCATGGTTCCGCCTCTGGGGAGAAGAGACATCAGAGCTAGCGGACTTGAAAGTCGCTCGCTCTGGTCGCATCTAATCTGAAACTATTTCATACCTAATCGCGCGCTTTTCTAAGGGGTCAAGCAAAAAGGTTATTACCCGTCAATAACCGACGAGGTAAATTTCTGCTGGACCCCGTCATGCTGAATCTAACAGAACCTGATTCAAATATTCTTACCTCAGGTACGCACATAAATCATAAGCTGCTTATGAATTATGTAACATTATGAGCAGTTTTCCACATGTGCATTGGGATGTTCGATGTGGATTCTGGTCAGGATGATCTCTTCTTTTAGTCTTCTATGGTGGTCAGTTTTTCATTTTCTGCATATTAGTTTTATATTTTTAGCTTGTTATGGGTATTATTGAGTTACGAATGTTATTATGGATCGGTTTGAAATAATATATAATAGCCAACTGATGCATTGATTTCTACAAATAGGTGCGGCTAGAAATACTGTTTCTTGAATTGTTGAATCCCTTTTTGGTGACTCTAACCCAATTTTTGCCGGTAGGTTATATCGGCATTGCAGTCTCGGATGATTATTTCCTGTGCTCCTGAAGTTACAGCGCCTTCTGTGACTGTGAAAGTCCAATGTGTGAAAAACATCTCCAACCACAGATGTCGAATATCAAGGCTGTTCCTGAAAATGTTGATGCGCCGGTGCTTTGTAGCCGTCGTTTTCTTCTGGATCTCTTGGCTTCATGATGTAGCGCCAGTGTGACATCAGACATGAATTCACCGCTACGGAGAGCCTGTTGCCACTGAACCAAATTTTCCAGCTGGAAAGGGTAATGCCAAAGCAACTGGGATCATTCTTGTAGATATTTTTAAATCATAGCTGAGGGCTATCATTCTGTCTCTTCTCAGACGAAAGTTCTGCATAGAGGATGTCCCTCGGGATTCGTCCATCATCTGTTCGGCGGACATGGTCCAGCCAGCAAAGACAAGGCTGTCTCAGTTGAGAACACAAGCTGTGAAGTTGAGTTCTCTCTAGAACTGCTGCGTTTGTGTTCCTGTCCCTCCGAGTTATGCTCAGTATACGTCTAAGACAGCGGAGGTAGAAGCTATTTAACCGCGCTTTTGTTGGGAGTACAGGGTCCAGATGTCACTTCCATACAAGAGGGTGCTGATAACACATGCCCTATACACATGTACCTTTGTATAATCTAATCCAGTTTGTGACGGTGGGTAGGATACCGTTAATCCTTATATTCAAACTTAGCAAGTCAAATTCACCGCTTAAATGTATTTCATTATTCCTTTTATCATAGTATTGGATTTATCTATTTTGTCCTTAATAGACGGCGAAAAATACGATCAACGAAATTAGATATGCTTACTTACTGGAGCCAGAGAAAGGTTTAACGAAAGAGGAGACATTTTTTTCATAAAAAAAAACATCAATATCTTTTTGGGATAGGTCTTGATAGCCAAGATAGCAGAATTTATGGCGAAATAGATAACAATTTTTTTTAATACTTTTAGATACATTATCACATATAAATGAATAGATCTAACACACACACACACACACACACACACACACACACAACATACATATATATATATATATATATATATATATATATATATATATGTATGAGAATCTATCTACGCAACAAAGTGTCCATGTTTTTATCTCAAATCTTAATGCTAGCAGTGAGTTGTGTTACTCAATTCGACAAACGTAAGAAGTCCAACCTTCAGTTGTCAAGACCAAATCGCCTACAAAACAAATTCTTATTGAATGCCACAAGTACATCTTATACATTTTTTCAACCGTTTTTGTTTCTTTACAAGGCAAACAGCGCAAAAAAAAATTAATGGATTATAAAATCTCACCAAATTTTTTCCTCCCGGTTCTAATCGTTTACGACAATTCGGTAGCTCCTGTCAAGAAGAATAATGAGGTTTACACATTGTTTTCACCGTTTGTCGTCGGTGTCTCTTTTGTAGGACACTAAGATTTGAATGAGTTCCTTAAGTCAAGACATTTTATTGATTTAATTGTCTGCATCACAACATTTTATATTCGAGATGTTTTTTTACAATCTTAATATAATGGAGATTGTGTGTTTGTCTCTCTGTAACCGAGACTCCATTCCTACTCAGGTTTCCTTAGTTATTTACGTCACATTCTCCATTATTTTAGTTTTATCTAAACTATATACCTTTTTTTTCTTTTTTTAGCAGTGGATACCGCTTCATTTTAGAGTGAGTGAAATACCTACAGACATTGAAGACAGTGATTTGTCTGTCCGTGAAAATTTTATAAGATAAAAAAGAATGACATGAAGCGCCAAGAAAATAGAAGTGGTATCAAGGTTTACAACTGGAGGAAACGTGTTCAAGATTTCTACAGTTCCAGAACATGTAGATTCTCCCATTCCTTCTGTAAAACTCAATACAAACGACGAGGAGATACAGAAAACACAATGTGTTCTCTCATATAACAATACCAAGAAAGGAGTAGATATGTCTGATAGAATAAATTCATACCATACTGTATTACGAAGATGTCGAATTGGTACAGAAAAGGTGCAATTGAGATAATTACAGCAACAATAACTGTTATTAATACTCATGTACTATACAACAATTATTCCACTGACACACAATTAGGCATGTTTACGCATCGAAGCCCGTGGTGCAATACTTAGAGTCGTAGGACACGGAATCGTCGACGCGTTTTCAAATCCTGGACGAGCCTTTTGCCTTTCAAATAGTCTTGTAAAAGGTTCCTCCAGCTATGGGTAAATAGTAGGACAGACTATGCTCTTTAACCTTAGCTAGGTAACCAGTCTCGGAGAAGGAAAACTCTGATTTCAAACCTGTTAACTCCGCTTAAGTAATTGACCTTGTGTCACATCCTGCTTGTGCGGAGGTGCTGGGTAAATATATATGAGACATTTTCACGATTTGCCCCCTCTCTATCTCTCTACTCCCCCTCTTTCTCTCTCCTTCTCTCTTTATCACTCTTTCTGGTACAATTGAAAAGACTATTCGACCAAGAAGAGCCTCTTCAAGTAAAGACATATAAGCATGTACGCTGCGAAGGTGACAGACAAAAGTAAACGATTAAAAAGATGCCATGGATGCTATTAAAAACTTTCATTGAATGAAAATTGCAAAATTGCAAGAAATAAGATTTATAGTGTCACCACATTTTGAGACCAATGTGACGAATAGCTTTAACTATGCATAATTGAAAATTATTTTCATACAAATCGTTATTATTTTTCATATTTCATTGTGATGAAAAGGAATATTTGGCTGTGAATGGATTCTAATTTTTTTTCTTTATATAAATTCTTTGAACAAAAGTTCTAGATATAACAATTTTTATCGTTCCCGCCTTATTTAAGTATTACATATAGATACTGCTATGTTATTATGAAAATATATATTTTGAATATTGACATATATTAAGGACAGTTTGTGTGTATGTATGTATGCATGTCTGGAAGAAACTATGAAAATAAAAGAATTAATGAAAATTAACTATATATACATGTTAAATATCACCAGTTCTTGCTTTTTGTGCAAAAATGTCCAGCATTTGCAAATTTCAAAACTAAACAAATCAATACACCAGGGATTTTTTATCCCCTTACCCTGGTGATGCTGGATAGCCGCTTCTAATTTTAAAATAAGGAAGACATATGTGTAATGCTATCTTTATGTATCAGTACTTATGTATGTTCATCAGTAATATACTTAATACCTCATATGTTTAAAAATAGCGACCAGGCAGGTGGAATTTGAGATTAGGTAACAGGAAGAAGTCAGATGGACCAAGGTCTGTTGATTAAGGGGAAAGCTTGGCAATACAAATCTAATGTGTGCGTCAAAAAATAAATAAATGTCAGAATCAGATGAAATAAATGATTAAAATTTCAGACACTGTGGCGACTATTCAGATTTTCCCTGGCCTAAAATAACTAGGCACGTTTTATTTTATGGAATATTTTTATAAACACTATCATCAAAATTCATCTCAATCAATATTTCAAGGAAAGAAAATAAAAGAAAGCTATAAAAGATAGTGATTTGAATAATCATTCATGGTGATTGCAGTCAGGACGTTTCGAACCAAAGTCAAGGACGTGTTCTATGATAATTCTGATAGGCACATACACGCTGATAAATATAGTGTTGCGTGGGGTAATGGTTAGAGTCGTAGGAAATGGACTCGTCGATGCGAGTCCAAATTCTGGATAAGACTGTTTGCATATATATATATATATATATATATATATATATATATATATATATATATATATATATATATATATGAAATAAATGGAAAATCCGACAGTATCAATTAACATCATTTTTAAAAATCATTTGTTTTTCAAAAATTAAATTCATATATATATATATATATATATATATATATATATATATATATATATATATATATATATATATATATATGAAGATAGGAGGGTTGGAGTAAAATCCTAAATGAAAAGGGAACAAAAATAATGACAAAGTCCAAGTAGGAGAGAAATATTTCGTCCTTCTGTCGCGAAGAACATCCTCAGTTTGACTTTATTCAAAGCAAAATACGTACATTTGTGTTTTTAGAAGAGCAAGTGAGTTAGTGGTGGAATTGAGGGTAGAGAGGTTAGATAGGAATTAATTGAAACGCGAATAACATCATATAAAGTGGAGGAGGAGTTTAGAGGATGCTGGTAAGATGAGAAGCGGAGTTTGCTAGGTGCTTGTTGGGAAGGGTAAAATTCATGGTTAGGGGAGAGATTGATTTATTGTGTCAGTTTTATGTTGGGTTAGGAAGGAAATTTTCATTGTCATTATTTTTGTTCACTTTTACTTTTAGCTCACCTCATATATATATATATATATATATATATATATATATATATATATATATATATATATATATATATATTATATTTGTTAGTATTTGAGAAATGAGAGTAAACATTTGCGTATTTAACCCTCAGTCTGTTGGCGGTTATTCTCTTTCTTTGATCTTCTTATCTAGATGTATGCCTCGGCTCTTGGTGCTATTTTTTAAATTTTTAAATTTTATTTTTTAGATTTTTAAATTTATTTATTTTCTGGACGTGTGAGTTTTTTGTTTTCGCTTTCTATTTTCCTGATTTGATCTGTTGATTTTATGTGAGTGTGCGCTAACTTGTTTGTGAGTTCCTGATTATGGAAGCCTGTATATTATATATATATATATATATATATATATATATATATATATATATATATATATATATATATATATATAACGACTAAAAAGTGATATATCACTTTCTCTTTTTCTTTCCATACTTTTATTGAATACAGTTCAGAGGTTACAGCATCACGTACTTGTGTATGTATACACAGGCACACAATTTAAATACCAGGACAAAATTCCACTCCATGGCCACAATAGCATCACGGCAACACCTAATAAAAATAAATAACAACTCCCACTACTATCTTAAACATTCCCAGTAGGCATAAGCAACTGACCACCCTCTCCCCAATCACGACCACAAGATTTTCGTTAGTATGAGAAAGGCATCGTTCAACAGAAAAACTCAGTCCTCTGTCCCGAAGAAGGTCGAATAGACCGAAATGTTATAACATAGACATCACTACCAATAATAAACATCCATCCAGTATTACATCCCGTGTTTGTCTACTTTTCCACACACATACACACACACACTCATATATATATATATATGTATATATAATATATATATATATATATATATATATGTGTGTGTGTGTGTGTGTGTGTGTGTGCGTGTGTGTGTGTGTGTGTGTGTGTTTGTGGCATGGTGTTGCTTTTTGAAAAAAAATAAGATCGAAATAGGAATTTCCAGTAAATAAATCAACCCTTAAACACCATAAATACTTCCTATCTTCTCAGAAGCGCTGCTAAAAGTCATTTCCAAATCGCAGTATATGACCCATTCTTGTCGAATAAATCTCGAAGCCTCCCAGAGAAAATCCAGTGAATCATTATCACGTAGGGATTTCTTGGAGCGACTCTACGGTTGACATCGTGCCCGTAATAATTATCGTCGAAGGAAATCGACTTGCCGTCCTGAGTGAAAATCTTGTGATATTGCTTTTCACTCATACCTTCGTGAAAGGCATTAATCAGTCTCCTCTTTTCCCTGTTGTAAAGAAATAGTGGGATAGAAGGAGCCCAAGAACAGGGAGAGTTTTTGCATCTGAGGGTGAGCGCCACATCTATCATTAGCTCATCACTTCACCACACAGAATCAAGTTGTGCTACTCATGGGCTGAGTTAGCAAGAGCCGACATCGAACACTAATACTTGTGTTTCCGAGTTGGATGCTATTTGTAAAATTGTCAATCTTTTTTTTTTTAATAAAACAAAGTGGAGTTATCTCCCTTGAAAATAATGGCGGTAAAGAGAGTATGCCTTAACGGTATAAATAGCGATTTAATTTTGAAGGAGGGAAAAAGAGTTTAAAATCTTTCGAGTAATAAGCCTAACCAATTATGTAATGTTTATTTGAAATCGGTCCAGTAATGGCAGATCCTTATCTCTGCGGATTGACACACGGACAGTTGATAAATTATAGTTAGAATGGACACTGATAAATATTGATTGTAATGGTCACAAGGTTTGTGTGTTGTACCCTCCGGCTTTGATGTATTACTTCTATTCAGTAACATTCTGAGTAAATCGAAAGAAACTCTATTCAATACGTGAAGATGAATTGTTTGCATTCTGTTTTCAGTGTTAAGAGATATCATCTGTCGGTTATATCTCCCTTGTTGATTTAGTCTTGAGGTGCTAACGGTGCAGTATCCATTGAACCATAGTATATGATGCAGGAGGTTACACGATATAATAGATACGTGAAGAACACCAGTGGGTTCAATCATTGACGTTTTTCTACGACTTAGTTTGCCAGAAGAAAACATCAAAATATAAGTGTTGTTCTTGATCATTCATGAAGAATAGTTGGAAGCGAATTAAACCGGAGTAAAAAAGAGTATTCTGATTTCTTACATTCTGTTCGTTCTTATATACGACTTGGAACCACAAGATTTCGGGTTCGATACCAGCTCTCGCCAACTCAGCGTATGACTAGCACAAGGATCTGTGCGGTAAAGTGAGGTGCTGATGATATGTGTGACGCTCCAACTCAGACTCAAAAACAATTTCCTTGGTCTAGTGCCAGTGAAAAGAGAGATTTTCTCGCTGAGTTCAGGTCACCCCGACGACTTTATTTTTTAATGAATCCATTTTGTTTTAAAGTTTTTAATTTTTTTATTTTCAATCCTTTTCACAATTTTCTCGATATTCTCATTTTGAAAAGAGTTTATAAAACATCCAAAAGAGTTATTTGCATAGGTGCTTCCTGTAAATTTTCCCTACACTCCATTCATGTGAACACGCACATTTACGTAATTTTTGCTTTGAATAAAAGTCAGTTGACTGAGGAATTCCTTATGAAAGGACGAAATATTTCAACTCTCAGACTTGTTTGAGTTATTATTTTTTTGTTCACTATCCTTTTACCTACCTCATACTGTCGGATTTTACTCCAATTCTCTTCTATATATATATATATATATATATATATATATATATATATATATATATATATATATATATAAAGCACACACACACACACACACACACACATATATTATATATATATAATATATATATATATATATATTATATGCAAAAACTTACATTCATGTATGCTCTCTATGGACACTTGGTACCGTCTAGATTACTTACCAAAGTTGCCCGATATAAACAGAAGTCAAAACACAGAGTTAACGGAATCCATTTTGTCGGCACGTCATGAAGATATGATGATGATGATGATGATGATGATGATGATGATGACGGTATATAATGAAATAGATTTGATGCCCCTCATCCTTTCTTCTTGTATCTTCTTATATCCTGCTTTATAAAATCTACCCAGTCATTAATATTGGTTAAAATGATCTGTATAACACTGTGGAGGCTTTTGACATTAGCTCATTTCGACTACTTAGCAGTTGTGAATGCATCAATGCTTGTTGGCAGGAGCAAAGGAAAGAGAAAAAAGGTGGTAATTTTATTATCACGAAATAGAAGCGGCCACAGCCAACTTGAATCTCGAAAGATATGTACATGTGCCACAGGGACCCAAAAATAACATTCCGTCGTGCAGTTGCCCAGAAGTTCTAGCGATTGGCTTCTATTGATCTCTGTTAACCATTTTGATCTAGTGTGTGTACACAGTTTGGTGTATCTTTCTCTACTGATCAATAGAAAAACTTTTCATAGTTTGGAATTACGAGGGATGAACAAATAGTTTGGTTTGGTTTGTTTTACGGCATATCAATCTCAGTAGGTCATTAAATGCCGACAAAGTTTTGAAATAAATTGATAATGGATACTTCAAAAATATATTTTTCTATTTAAACTATAGATGGGATCCGAAAAGGTACTACCACTCCGGGTCAGAGTGGACCAGGGAGCAATGGTGATGAAGGGGTGCTGCACATTCCCCAAACTCTAGAACTGGAACTTCACCATCAGATAGAATTTAACGTCATTCCCGGGACATGAATACCCTCAGCCACCACCTTCTAGCACCCATAGGATAAAAAGGTGTGGGGCTTGCCATAAGGGCAATAGGGTTCGGACAATCATATAGGTGCTAGGCTAGACGTGAGCAGTCGATTGACCGCCCGTCTAACCCAAGTAAGAGCCTAAGTAAATTGTTGTATGTCATGGACTGCTAATCCACCAGGATTCCATCCTTAAGCATCATGGGTCGTCACCCACGGCCAACAGGGAGTCTTATATCCCTGCAGAGGTGCAGTTGGTGAGAGTAGGTTATCATGGAAAAGTTTTAGGATCAATCAGCACATCATCACATAACATTTTTCTACTGGCCAAGAAGTGTCACGTGGCGAAGTGGGAGAGAGGAAGAGTGAGAGTTGAGAAGGTTAGGTGAGTTTGGAACGATGTGTTGAGATAGGAAGACGTGGTCTCTTACTCAGTGCAAGTTTGGTTTTGGGGAAAATAAGAATCTCATGAGAACAAATTAATTGCATTGTGTTATTACTGAAAACTATGAATGACACAAGGCGAGATGCCAGCACCCTAAATTGGGTCCAAACGAAAAACATCAATGAATGCTAACATTAACTCAACATCAGCCCAGCAACCAGATTCGAGCCTCTCATAGTAGAGCGGGTCCAGAGATAAGAATGCACGAATTATTCTTATATGACACTTCATCGCTCCATTCCGAAATGAGAGCCATAACCTTACATCATTTAATAACCGAAAATATTTATTATGATACAAACGAAACATTCTGGCTATGCCCCTTTTTCCCGTAGCAACTATCAAAGTCGAAGCACATTTTCCATCGATGGACGAGTTTTGAAAGATAAAGCGACTTGATAGGTATTCAATTGTTGTTGTTTTTTTTTCATTTAAACTCAATTTTTTTCAACAATTTCTAACTAATTTTTTTCTATTTTACCCATAGATTGGACCCTAAACGGTGGTGACCCGTGATGTTTAAGGATGTAATACAGGTGGCTTAGCAGTCCATGACATGCAACATTCTTCTGTGGCCCTTACGTAGGCTCGAAGGTCGGTCAGAGAGACCCGTTCCTATCAATTTGCTGGATACGTCAAGCCATAGCAGCTATTTGAATGTCCCTTTTTATCATATATGTGCTAGATGGCGATATTGAGGCTTTAGTGTCCAGGGTATAAAGTTAAACTGCCTCTAATGGTGAGGTTCATATTCTGGAGATGTTGGGAGTGTTGGGTACCCCTTCATCGCCATTACTCTATGGTCCACTCTGAACCGGAGTGGTAGTACCTGGTTTGGTCCCATCTATAGGTTAAATAGAAAATTTGTTTGCAAAAAAAATGTTCTTCCAAACTATTGCTACGAATCTTTCAAATGTTTACTGGGATTAAATGACCCACCGAGGTTGATGTGCCACAAAACAAAACAAAACAAACAAAATAAAACGAGAAAACAGGAGAAGAAAGTGTCATGAATAAAATCAAAAAGTAAACAAATTAGAGGGAGAATAGGAAAGACTAAGATACAGAATTTAACGGAAATCAGAAAGTAGAGGAACAAGATAAAAAATAAAAGGCATTAGATGACGCATAAGGAGTTGATATACCATTAAACAAATAAGTCAAACTTTGTTTATGTTCAAAATGTATAATGGAAATACGATTTTACGATAGAATTGTATTCTGGTAGAAATAGATTGTTAGTATCTAGAAACTAAAGCAAATGTTACTGACAGAATGTAACAATTTTATACTGCTGTAAGGAGACAAAAGTAATTCAGGATATGAGAATAAGAGAAAAGTTTAGTAATTGTTTTAATATTTTCATTATGGACAGATTATTTCAGTTATTTTAGTGGTATTCGCAAACTTTTCGAATTGAGCGCGGTCCTAATAATCTGATCTAGTGTTTGTTAGAGTAGACCAAACAAATTTAGAAATAACATGTCGAAAGAAACTGCGAGCCTTTGAATGTGCGATAAATAGCATTAATCTGCAGATATCCAGCCCTGTTGGTCGTGGCATTAGAATAAACCTCTGCAGATGGGTAAGACCCATAATTGGGCCACCTGTTGGTAGTGGATGGCGATCCGTTTTGCTTGAGAATGGAACCCTAGTAACTGAGCAGTCCATGACTTGCAACACACCACTTTGGCCCTTACGCTGGGTTGATGGTCGGAGGAAAAAAAAAGAGGAGCGAAATATGAGAGAGAGAGACAGAGAGACAGAGAGAGACAGAGACAGAGAAAGAAGAGAGGCAAGTGTATGAGGAGAAAAGAGAGGAAGTGAAAAGAAAAGAAAGCGTAAAATGGGAGGAGAGATAAGAAGATTAGGTTAAAGGAAGAGAAGGAGAAACAAATAGAGGTGAGCGGAATATATATATATATATATATATATATATATATATATATATATATATATATATATATGTATGTGCATATATGTATATGACGTTGAACATCTGCTTCGTTGGAATAAGATAAGCAACTTCCCGAGTTCAGCAAACTCAGATTTTTTTCCTGAAACCCATATGAATATTTAAATAAAAAGGCTCCTGTAGAAAACTAATAATATGATTTGCCTTTTTTTAATATCAAAACTGTAAAGTATTTTGTATTCTATTCATAAATTGTCAGTATGCATCATGGGTTCAGCACATATTTTCTGCATGTTATTTTTTCTGATAATTTTCCGGGGGAAATATTATCTGAATCATCAATAATTCATAAATCGTTTGTCCCATGAGGTGACCCAAAAGAGGAATATTACAGTTGAGGCCAATATTGAAAAGAAATGTAGTAAAGAACAAGCAAAAACGATATAAAAAATCCCATCATTTTAAATGTAAAATGTATTTTAGCACTGTCTGGTGTAAATGTGCGGCAACACAGTGGAAAAGGTTGCAGAATAGTTCTAGACCTTTTTATCTTTTAATTTGACTTGCTCTAACCATAACATTAAAGAAGACAGTCGTGATCAAAGTCAAAATAACGTAACATTTTTATTACTAACGATTACAGAAGACTATATGCCAATGATCACCGACGGCGAGGAAGATGAAAAGGAACAACTTATATTTATCTCTTATTATAATAGAGATTGTGTGTTTGTCAGTATGTAACCGAAACTATTCCACTACTCAAGTCACAATTTCCCTAAGTCATTTACGTCATATTGATTTTATTTTTATTTAAACCTCAATTATTATTAAAATTGTTTTATATTTTTATTACTGTTGGCCTTATCTACATACTAATAATATGTAATTGTATTTATATATACAACAAAACAGCGGTTTGCAGTGTTAACGGAAATGCTAATTTGCATATTGATCATAAAAAATTGATTTTAATAAATATGAGTAAAAAAATCTCTTAACAAGAAAAAATAACTGTAATTTTATTCTTTACTTCCTAATTTAACTAAATAGTTGAATTATGAACATTTAGCAATGAATGAGAGGACTGATGGAAAATGATGGAAGACTGAATTTTAAAGGTCTTCTATTTTTCGATTATACTCCTGTTTCAAATGATCTTATCTGCATTCTTATTTAGTTTCATTAGTCTTTCTAATTTGATATATTTCATTACATTAAAACTTAAGTACTTTCGACCGGAGGGTGCATATTCTGGCTAGTTAGAAGACCAAACTTTCTGTTAAACAGTGTAAACATTTCGTAAGAAAATGTAAAACATGTAGTTGAAATAGTGCGTCGTGAATATACTCATATAAAATAGTGTGTATATAGATCTCCGAGGCGCGTAATGTAATTATTATCAAAATGGATATGGTGATCCAAGATCAAATCATGGACGATGCTTTTTGCATTTGACAGGGCACTAATACCCTTGGAAAAAGTATGCATCTACCTATTATCATTCTAGCTAATATATTCTATGCCTAATTTTCTTTTCCTTGCTGCGTCCGCGTATTATGTTATTAATGGTCTCATCCCAGTGGGAACATAACTTGCTAATGTGTAAATATTAGGGTAGACTGGGCTCTTTAACTTTGGTTAGTCTAGGAGAAGGAAAATTATGTATTCAAACCTATTAAATGTTCAATTTCTGAACGAGGTTGTTTCCATTTCATATAACGCTAATACACGTATGAAAGGTATCTCTACAACTATAATTCTCCAGCTATGGGTAATTCGTTGGGCAGAATGGGCTCTTTAACCTTGGTACAGCAACCGGTCTAGAAGGAAAAAATTGAATTAAAACATGTTAAACTCCGCAAAAAATTGACCTTAAATCGTCATATCATGTGCAAGCTGAAGGGTTGCCCCCCACCCCCCGACACACACACATGAATTTACGGTGCGTGCAAGAAAGTTAGTAACTATAGCAACAAAAACATGTTGGTCAATGACCGGATGTACAAAATAAAATATTCTCTAAATAAGTTGGTTGGTTGGTTGGTTGGTTGGATTTTACGGCGCCAACCCTTGTTGGATTATTTTTTCAAACTCAATTTTTTAAACACTTTGTTTTCTATTTAACCCATAGTTTGGACCCTAACAGGTACTACCACTCGGAGAGTAATGGCGATGAAGGGGTATTCCACATTCCATAGAGCTCAATCTATAGGACACATTCTGGTTTGTGCATATACAAATTGTTATCATGCTGAATTTTTTATCTCTTGCACAATTCCGTGTGGATCGCTTTTAACATCCAGTCGTGTCTTGTTTTGTATTCATTTTGTGCCATTTACTTTTTTGTAATTAACCTTTTCATCTTTTTGGCCATTTAGCCTACACTTACCATTCTGTTTCGTATTATTGATTTTCACTTTGATATAATTTGTCATTATGGCATTATCTTGTACTGCTATTAAAATACGTTTGGGTTCTCAGTTGATACCATCCCGTGTTCAATCCCCTCACTGTATCTATTCCGGAGACAAAATCGATACAGCTATGGGTTTAAAATTCTATTCGGAACAGTATATTTATGACGTAACATGAAATGAGCAAAAAATGCTCTCTCTATAGAAATTACAGATTCACTAGTCCTAAAATATAAACGTTTCAAAGGCAAATGCAGGGTGTTTATCGGTCCAAGTAAAAACGTAATTCATCATATCTGGAAATACACGGTATACCATTAGCTAGATATAGTTCGCATTGCAACTTGACTGATGTAATTTGTGCTGCACAGGTCACAGTTTAAAAGGCGGGAGGTATTTTCGCCGCTCCTTGTATAAGAACAATAATATGCAATTAACATGATTTTGAATTTTGGTAAATTTTGGTTAATTCCTCTTTTTGTTACATAATTCATGGATAGCCTAAGAATTATGTAAGTAGTGTAGTATAAATTTTAAATCAGAGTTCGGCAGAAAATTCAAATCGGAGAGGCGAATGGAAAATTACTGTCGACCGTTATTGACAGGTTATACCATTTGTGTGACCCCTTACGGAAAGGTGCCAATAGGACGCGTGAGACAGAAGTTTTAGTTTTAGCCCGTTGCGACAAGTTACTCGCCGATAGAAGCCGTTCTTCGAGATATCACTTCTCAATACGCGTGATTTTGTACCGGAATATCTGCCCCGAAGAAGATGACTGCCGAGTTATATAAGAGAAAACATGTAAAACCCAATCTATATCCCCTTATTATCTCATAATCTGTGTGTGTCTCTCTCGCCCATTTATATACGAAGGAATGAAGGGTATATAGCATTTACAGTCCGGGCTGCTAGATAAAGCGCATATTACACCTAACCTATTGGACAAAGTTTTGAAGGTTATCAACTCGTCTTTGTTTCGACTGCTAGGTGATTTTTAAAAAATAGCTTATCTATCCGCTACACGTGAGCACTCACTCACATTGTTGCAATCGGCTTATGGCTCAGATAAATGTTGAGAGAACACTGTATGAAGAGAAAAATAAATACGATAAAACCGCTCAATTTTATCAGGGAATGAAGTCTGTTTTTGTTTTTTTTGTTTTTTTCTTATCGCAAAGATAAAATATTAATCGACGATGATATCGAAACCAATTAAAAACCTTTCTGCGCAAACTCAGGGAAAGATTAATTATAGAATTTAATTGAAAACAAATAGTTAAATAGAAAATAAAATAGAGAATTAGCTCTGCAAAAGAATGGAGGAAATATAGCTTCGTAAACATATTAGGTTAGTATAAAAAGTCTACAAAACCTTTGACAAAAAACACAAATTTTTTATAGAAATTCATAGCAATTTTTCTCAGTTTGTCCTATTTCACCTATTGAAAACGTGGACTGCCATTGACATTTTAACGACAATATGAAAACCTGGTGTCTCTGATAATATAAAACAGGTATTATTCCAAGCTGTAGCTTTATACGTACTACTGTATGCTTGCACCATTTCGACTCTTACTGTTGCTTAGAAGCTCTCATTTGGAAGGGAATGATGACCTGCCAATAATTATAATAGTGCAATGCTTATCTCTAGTCCTGTTTTACTTCTAGATGCTGGAATCTGGTTGTTGGTTGGCTGGCATTCTTTGCTGTTTGAGTCAGAAACAACTTGGTCTTGCTGGAGGATGTATTGCCTTCTGCCATTTATAGTTTTTAGTGATAACACAAGGTGTTCTTATTTTCTTCTCATTAGTTATTTCATTTTAATCCCCAAATCAAAATGCCTTGGGTGACAGACTTACGTCTGACCAAGCCACTGCCTTGTTCCAAACTAACCTTGCATTCTCTACTCTCACTACCACTCTTCCAAACTTCGCCACGTGACATCTCTTGACCAGTAAGAAATTTACATGTGACTTTGTGCTGACTCATCCCAAAAATTATTATGCTACCTACACGTAAGCTCTTGCATTCCTGGCTTTTCCATTCCCTTTCTTCCTTTTTATGTTACATAACGAAATGCTTGGAGAAAAAGTTTAATGCAAACTACACAATGATGCTGATTTTGAACAACTTCTGGAAATAGAGCCCTACAAAATAGCAGCTGTACGGACACTTATTTCCCATCTCACATCCAAGTAAGACGAACAAGAAGTACAAACGTTCTACTATGGACTCTTACATATGGACACACCAGTGTTGACCGAGCAACAACATAGGCTTATGGTCAAGTCACGTTAAAAGGACCAGTTCCCGCAAAATCACAGAAGCTAAAGCAGCGATGAGCCTATTCAATACTTAGATGGGTGACCATTTAAGCAAAAGCGGATACTGTAAGCAACTACATATTAAAATGGATGGATTCGGTATTAATTGTCCCGAAAAGAGTTTATATGCCGTAAAACCAAAAAGAATCAATAAACCAACCAGCAAGAGAGAGAGAGAGAGAGAGAGAGAGAGAGAGAGAGAGAGGTGAAACTCAGTCATAATATTTGTTTGTATTCTATTCTGTAATCGATAATGTTTCCTTTTAATATTTTTAACAAGAGAGCGAGAGAGAGAGAGAGAGAGAGAGAGAGAGAGAGAGAGAGAGAGAGAGGGGGTAATTGTATCTATGATTTCAATACGTCTAGATGGTACTGGTGAACATATTTTCTCTGTTTGTTTTTAAGATTTCAAACTTTTCAGTTAAATTATTATTTTCAACATCCTCCAAAATAAGAACTATTGCATGGTCTAAAACAAGTGATAGACTGATGGTGATAAGTCTGGAGAATACGCTGTTTTTCTTTGAAATTCTTGTAACGCTAACACCCTCGCATATCATGCTTGATTTTCTTAAACAAGCGGAACACTAATTAGAGCTGGTCGAACATGCTTGAATTTTCCTTGTGGATGGAATGTCAACCCGTTGTTTATTTCATGCCAAAGAAATTTTTGTTTTATTCTTTTTTGTTTTATTCATTCTTGTTGAATATTGAATTTTTAAAATCATTTTATCTATTTAATTCATAAATGGGACTCTAACAGATACTATCATTCTGGGACAGAGTGAACCTGGGAGTAATGAAAATGACGGTGTACTCCACACTCCTCAAAAATCCAGAATTATAAGCTCACCGGTAGATGTAATTTAATGTCATACCCAGGTGCTAAACCCTCAGCCACTGCCTTCTTGTATATATGTGATAAACGTTGGGGTTGCCAAAATAACAATATGGTCGGGACAATCATATAGGCACTAATCTTGATGTGACCAGCCGACTGATCGCAGAAGGTCGGCGATCCCAAGTATAGGGGAGTCTTGTGTAATTATAAACTTTAGTTAGCCAAATTCCTAGCATAAAATTTTTGCGTGTGCATTATCTCCCTTAACAAATTTGCTTGTATAGTTTTTCTTATGAGATTTTCTTAAACAATTGAATGAATAAAAATACATTTCATTCTTATCGACACATTTTTGTTTGTTTGTTTGAGAAATAATTTTTTATTTCTCAAACAAACACAAATGTGTCGAAAAGAATGAAATGTATTTTTATTCATTCAATTGTTTAAGAAAATCTCATCAGAAAAAGTATACAAGCAAATTTGTTAAGGGAGATAATGCGCACACACAATTTTATGGAATTTGGCCAACTAAAGTTCATAATTACGGAGTGTTGTTTGTTACCAAACTTCTCAGTTACCAGGATTCCGTTCTTAGGCATCACAGATCACCACTCACGACCAACAGGTGGCTCAATTGGGAGAGGGTGTACCCTCTACAGAGATTCAGTCTATGTATTCTATAGCCTCTGTCGACAGAGCGGTCGGAATGTCCGGGTTAATTCAATCTATCAACTTGCTGAATAACTGGCCATATTTGCAGGGGCTTATTTCTGGCTGGTTGTTAGAGGTGACTTTCTGCAAACAATCAATACTGATATCATGAGCTGACAAAACTTTGTCTCACACAAAACGGCTCAATCAGTAATTGCCAAATTTTAAGACACAAACTATGGAAAGAGCAGAATTTTTTTTAGATGTGGAATGGAGGAACTATGAGTAAATTGTATATGCCATTGCTTTCAAGAAAATTAGTGGACGAGTGGCCGGACAGGAAATAATTTGGGCCAGGGTCCTCTAAAATGTCCCAAACAATTACAACCGCTTGCATTGTTAAGTGGTCAACGTGCCATTCAATTTCCGTCAAGATGCTCATCTGCACTGGACGTGTCTATCATTCAATGACGAGAAATAAAAATGGAGTAGATATATGCAAGCAGGCAGACGATAGATTAATCTAAACTTCTTCTTCTTCTTCTTCTTCTTCTTCTTCTTCTTCTTCTTCTTCTTCTTCTTCTTCTTCTTCTTCTTCTTCTTCTTTCTTTTCTTCTTCTTCTTCTTCTTCTTCTCTTCTTCTTCTTCTTCTTCTTCTTCTTCTTCTTCTTTTCTTCTTTCTAACATCGTATACAGTAGCACAATGATGTAAAATTCAGTCTTAATAAAAAACACTTTTAAAGTTTTGTTTTTAATAAACCATTAAGGTAATATCTTAGTATAACGGATATTCATTATCTCTCTGTCTGTAACCGAAACTACGTCACTGCTTACGTTACATTACCCTTAGGAATTGCGTTAGTTTATCAATGAGTATTTAATTTATTGTCAAAATCCTTATTTAATACACAAAATAAATGTTACCAATTAACGATGAAAATCGGAGTTAGATTTGCCTCAAAACACCCATGTGTATGTTTGAAATCTAGCAATATGTATTATATATCACTAGGAAATAAAGGTTTACATAATATATGGTGTAGTTAATTTGCATACTGGTTTAAATAAAATGGGTTTCGTAAATAATAACTTGGTGGTATTGATCTCTAATATCATTGTATATTCCACAACGTATCAAAATCTATCCTATACAAACCAATTAAAATACATTTAAAATATGTGTAGGTTTTTTTTATATGAGTTCTTATTCAATTTCGTTAGTCTTTCTAAATTAATATATTCCATTACAATAAAACTTAAATAGTTACGCCCGGAGTGCATATGTTCTTATTAGTATTATTAGAGGAGGAGGAGTGGAAGAAGAATGAGTGATGAAGAAGAAATGAAACAGAACAAAGGAAGCAAAGGAAAGAGTATTAAAGAAGAGGATATGAAAAAGAGGGAATGAAGTAAAAGAAATAGTGATGAAAATAAAAAAAAGAAATGAAAAAGAAGATGAAGAAAAAGAAAAAGGGATAAAGATGAAATAAAAAAGAAAAAATAACGAAGAAGAAAAAGAAGAAAGAAAAAAGAATAGAAAAGAGAAGGCTAAGGAGAAAGGAAAGAGCGTGCTGAAGAAGAGAAACGACAAAGAAGCAATAAGGAGAAAAAGAAGATGAAAAATTAGAGTATGAGGAAATGAAGAAGAATGAGAAGAAGAAAATAAATAATAATAATAATAATAATAATAATAATAATAATAATAATAATAATAAGAAGAAGAAGAAGAAGAAGAAGAAGAAGAAGAAGAAGAACTAATAAAGAAAAAATAATTTACGATTCGTATGGCCATTATAGAGCATTAGGTGAGAGCACTTTATAGTGGAGATTCCTTGTGGCATTAAGTTGGATCCGTGTTAACAAGAATCTTTGTCCATTTGTCCATGTTAAGTAGAATCCTATAATACATGTCCATTGGTCCGAGTATCTCAAATACTAAGATCCTTGTGTTTGTTAGTGTTAAGCAAAATGCTTGTCCGTTGGTCCGTTCGTCCGTGTTAAGCACGAGCCTGTTCACCAAGGCCTTTAATTAAGTATCCCACCTCGTATTCGAGCGTTTTGACTGAACGATTCAATTCACGTAGCCTCAAAGAGTCTATTAATTTAAGTTGTGATTTACAGCACTCTTTATTTACGAATTATACCAACAATAACGAAGAAGAAGAAGAAAATGATAAATAAAGAATTTTCACGAAGAAGAAGAAAAAGAGAAAGAGGGAATAAAGAATTAAATGAAGGAGTAGAATCAGAGAGAGAGAGAGAGGAAGACAGAGAGGGGTGGAAGGCAGAGAGGGAGAGACAGACAGACAGATAGACAGACAATATGTCGTTTCAAGATATTACATAGTTGGGTGAATAAGGGTGTTCAGGACTTCCCGAATGGTATTAGCCGGAAAGCGAACGTAATATTATTACTGGAGTTCGAACACGCTCACTACGGTATCGCAGTCCAGAACGTTAGCCACTTCCTCACGGAGACTCCGTAAGCATATTTGAAAGTAATGATAGTAATTTTGAAGAACCTTTAAAACTAACACAAATTGATTATTACCATTTGACTGATCATAATCTGTCATATCTACTAACATATCTAAATTGGAGGACAGTGCTGTAATGGTTAGAGTCGTAGGAAATAAGCTCGTCAACCCGAGTTCAAATACTGGACGAAGCTGTTTGCTTTTAACATAGCGCTAATACTCTTGGGAATTGTATGCATCAAACTACTCTCCTTCCAGCTATGAGTAAATAGTAGGGCAGATTGGGCCCTTTACCCATGGCTATGTAGAAGACTAGAAGAAGGAAAATCCTGAATTCCAACCTGTTAACCACCGCTTCAGAAATTGACCTTGTGTCACATCCTACTCGTACGGAGGGTTGGTAAATATATCTAATTTTGGTCAGCTTTTGGTTTGCCTGTTTTTTAAACTGTCAGAATTATATATATATAACGGCCTTTAAATAAATAAGGTGAATTTTGCGTAAGGAGTTAGTAATTAAAAGCACTATTTACAGCAGCACCTTTTTCTAAGAAACCAGTGAGGACACATGTTGGTCATGGGTGGCGACCGGTGATGCTTAAGGACAGAATCATAGTGGATGAGCAGTTAATGACATGCAAAATTCTATTTAGACCCTTACTTAGGCTAGACGGTCGGTCGTGGAGGCCTCCACCGATCCATCGGCTGGGCATGTCATCCCTAGCGCCTATACGATTGCCCCAACCCTATTGGCCCTTACTGCATATTAAAATATCACATGGCGAGGTTCCAGTTTTGGATGTTTGGAGAATGTGGAGCACCCCTTAATCCATATTGCTCCCTAATCCACCTTGACCTGGAGTGGTAGTACCTGTTAGGGTCCCATACATGGATTAAATAGATAATAAGATGTGTTCATAAAATTTGAGTATCCATTAAGAATGACTTTATTTCAAAACTTTTTCGGCATTAAATGACCCACCGAGGTTGATATGCCGTAAAACAAAACAAACTAATTTGGTCAGCTTTCTTCTATATATATTATATATATATATATATATATATATATATATATATATATATATATATATATATATATATATATACATATCGACCTTTAAATAAGTATGGTGAATTTTGCCTCATGAGCAATTAATAGCACTATTTACAGCTGCACCCTTTTCTAGCATGACCTAGTTTATAAACCTCTGTGCTCAATTTCATGATATCCAAAAATCACATTTCATCAAATTCAAACCAAGAACTTTTTTTTTAATTAAAGAACAGACAATGTATTTTAAATATACGTCAATTCCAAATATACTTATGTCATATAGCTTAAATATACGTAAATCGTGAGAGGAATAGTCATCTTGGAGACACGTCAGCCATCCCCGAAAGCCACAGCTAAACTCCCCAAATTCCAAGATTTAAATCTAAAACAATACCATCCTGAAAGAAAGAGATATTCTTGTTACATTTTAATGCTGAAGTCATTATTAATTTTAATATTGTAATGTTTAAACTCTTTTGTAAACGTTTTCCATGGGTAATGTGACATGCTTATTGTATGATTAACAACCACGCTCCTTTAAGAGTTTAAATGATTAAATGATAAAATAAAACCAGTTCTAGTGTTCCCAAAATTTAGCAGTGCCTGTACATTTAGATGTAGAAAAAATAATAACGTATAAATCGTTATATAACTTTGACTAAATACTTTCGACTTGGAACAAATTTGCTTTGATATAATTATCTAATATAAAACGAATAAAACATCAAACCTGCACAGCAGTCGTTTCACAGCAAGTTTTATTGTCCTTTGGCTAAAACAAAGCTTTTATAAGCGATAATAAAATATGTAAAATATGACTAGCATTATGAAAGAATACAAGAGAAAATAAAATAAATAAAAGAAAAGAAGTAGAAATATGTAAAATTTTTAAATGAGATCTACAAATAAATAGAAACTGCATTTTATATATTTACCAAACCCACCACACGAGGGGGATGCGACACAAGGTCAATTTCTTAAGCGGGCTTTAACAGGTTCGAATTCAGAGTTTTCCTTCTTCTAGACGGGTTACCTAGCCAAGATTAAAAATTCCAGTCGGTCCTGAAATTTACCCATTGCTGGAGGTGAAGTGGATTTATAACTTTCCCAAGTGTATTATCGCTATGTGAAATGACGGGTCCATTTTCTACGATTCTAACCACTACACCACATGTCTTCACTGCATTCTATGTCTCAGCAGAAATATATATATTAGAGTCCACCACGCGTTTTTCCCGTTTCATTCTCTCCTAGACGTACATACATGCGCGCACACATACAGGGACACGCACAGAGACAAGCATACATACACTGCGACACACACACACATACACACACACACTCACACACACACACACACACACACACACATATATATATATATATATATATATATATATATATATATATCCGCTCTGTCGTCTGCGGCTGTAGAATGCGCAGATTAAAACTTTGTAGAGGACCCCCCCTCCAATGTCGTCGGAGCGTAGAATACTCCAAGAGTATCCCCAATAGATGAGTAATTCTTTCCATACGAAAAGATTCCTCACGGCTATACCAAATGTTGTCAGTATCTTTACCTGTATGATGGGATATTTAAAAATTCATTAACTATTCGTCTCAGGATTCTTTCTATTCAAATAATGACGGGAGGGGTGTTACGTATTTATTTTTCAGTGTAAACAAATGACACATGCGAGAGCCACTGCTAACGGTTTACGGTTAGATCATTTTTTTTTTTCGAAATTTTGTCTAGTTGTGGACTATGTTAATGTTAGACAATCCTCAAAATTTGAGCTTCTCATTCCAAAAATCGGCGGAGTTTTGTCGATTCTAACCCTCAAAATTTGTGGGGTGGAGTCGCAGAAAAATTGAAGATAGTGAGTGACAATTTTACATTTTTCTGGATGATATAACATAGAATTACCCTGTGTTTTTTGTATGTTTTCCCCTTTAAAAACAAATAATTTGAAACAATGTTTCTGTCTGTTCGTATATTTATGATATGTGTTTATGTATAATGCATTCATCTAATTATGCATGTACACACTTTCAAGGAAAGGAATGGATATGCTACCTCACCAGTTCATTTTTTCGTCGTTTCGCTATAGCATTAAATATTTTTAAAAGTGCGTGACATATAGTGGATCCTCTTATTAGTGGGAATAATTAAACGCTGATATACCAGTAAGGATTATTGTTCGTTCAATACGCAGCAGTATTTTGTTAGCGATCTCTTACAAACCTTTAGGATTGTTTCTCGTTCAAACTTCTTAAGAGACCCCCACCCACAAATAACAATAAATTTTGAGCTAGTGTTATATAATACATAGGGTAGCCTTAACTGTAATTTAGTGTAGCATTTAAAATAACGGTTTAGAAGAGTAATGGAAAATAACCCGTAATATAATAATCAAGAATAATCTCTTGGCAGACCTATTAGTAGTTCTCTGTTTGGGTGGTTTGGTCATGACCATCCGGTTGTGAGAACGAATTAGTTTGAGATTGAGAGTAGTCCCATACATCGTAATGAATAGTACTGTATGGTTGAAATAGAAAATTGGGCGAATAAAGAGGTGGGAATGTAACAGTCTTTGTGTACATTAGAATAATAGAGAGATGAGACAAACCCAGGAACCACCGAAGTCGATCCAAGGAACCCAAGAAGCCCCAGTCAGAATAACGGGGGATCTGATCGGCGTAGAACGAACGAGTTGAGTAGATATAAAGTTTAAGTTGGTTGGATTCTATGGCATTTAAACCAATGGGTCACTGTGTGCTGAAGACGCTTTTGTATTAGTTATTCATATTGTGTAATCAAAAGTTTTTTAAACATTTTAAACATATTTTCTAGAACTCATTTTTTTCAACTAATTAACACATAGATGAGACCCTAACTGATACTACCACTACGGGTAGAGCTGGCCTCGGAATAATGGCCATGAAGGGATATTCCAAATTCCCCAAATAATAGGAAACACACCACTAGGTGTAGTTTAACGTCAAAATCAGAACACAGAATATAAAAGAATATGAGTAACAGATGTAGAATGAGATTAAAAGTGATATTATTGATCAAATATTTATGAGCAGTACTAATTATAGTCTGTATAAGACTGGCTATATATATATATATATATATATATATATATATATATATATATACTGTAATCATCCTTGTTTCTTGTTTATTCGGTTATCGCTTTTAAAGTGGCAGTATTCAGCAAATGGCATTTTCGTTGCCTTGTCAACGAGCCAGACATAGTATCAAAGGGATTAAGATAGAAAAAGAGGGACATATTCTGTTCATAGCATAAATGAGGAAATTATTAGCCAGCCAATACTTCTGTGTCATTTTGTGTCATGTCGAACGGAGCATATTCCTTGCAAGATCACGTATAGCCATTCTTGGACCAAATTCTGGATCCACATTTTATACTGTATACTTTACATCCGATAAGGCGGTGACATTAAACCTGGCGTCGTATTTGATGAGGTCCTGGACGTGTTGAACGAGTTCGTTCAGATTTGCAACGTCAGTCTGCTAAGGACTTTCTCTTTTCTTATTACGGATGACACACCGTTTTCAGTGGCCTCTAGCTTGATTTAAAACCCTGGGTAATGAGCTATATTCAATTGAGTCAATATGGTTGACATTGGGTTAAAGGTGGGTCTTTTTAATTTCTTGGATTGGGGGTTGTCATATTAATGCTCTACAAATGAGCATTAAAATTTGGCATATGCCATGTTAGATTACATGAGGTCCCCTTTCATTTATGTATATTTACCAACCCCTCCGCACAAGCAGGATGCAACGCAAGGTCTCTTAAGCGGAGTTTAACGGGTTTTAATTCCGAGTTTTCCTTCTCCTAGACGGGTTATATAGACATGGTTAAAGAGCTCCGTCTGCCTTGCTATTTACCCATAGCTGGATGGAAAAATGTATTCATACCTTTCCTAAGGGTATTAGCGCTATGTGAAATGCAAACAGCTTTGTCCAGAAATTGAACTCGGATCGACGCATCATTTACTCCGGTTCTAACCATTACAACACGCGCCTCCACCATTCATTTGTGACCTGGAATAGGTGTATTATCTGTTAACTGGCGCATTCTGTATATTGTGTTGTTTTATCTATTCATAGAGGTAAGCTAAAAGAAAAGAAATTGCATTAAAGATTTGTGCAAAGTTAGATGAAGAGATAAAGTTAAACATTTTCTGGAATCGCAGAATTAAAGCGACTATAGATATGGCTATAAAATTGCATTTTTTTAATAGATTTTGCCACATTTATATTATCTTATGTTGATCAAAAGCCAACTTGAAATTATTTTTTTATAAATATTCGTATAGATTTTGCTTATCATAATTATCATTTCTATCACATAAAAGCAAAATTCATGACATTTGAAAAATAGAAGAAATGAACTTAGACAATTAGAATATGAAATACGTGAAAAATAAAATAAATAATCAGTACTATAAATTTAATCAGCGTTATATTTATCATCATTACAACACAATTAACAGTGTAGTATTTTCTGTATACGAGCAATTATGAAAAATAAAATGATAAAATATCGAAGCCAAAGATTTACAGGGTGAGACATAAATACCACCACCCACATTTGAAACTGTCACCTTTGTGGTGAAAGTGCACTTAGAAAAGTGGTAATTCTAACCCCATGTAATTAATGTCTTATTATTTATTCTCAGATAAAAACAATTACAATCAGAGATTGGACCAGGTCACATCGGGCGATTGGTCTTCAGCAAATTTTCTTTTAAATGTAGGAGGCATTTTTGTCGCCCCTGGTTCATATATAGTTTCGATACTTTCTGAGCATTTCTTTTAATCCTTTTGTATGATTGCGTCTATCAAAAATTGGATTTACAAAATTAGAATTTGATATATTTATATAATCATATGTTAATCAAAAGCCCAGTTCATAAGAAACAAAACAATCATCAAGCCTCATCTCAAACATTCAGAGAAATAGTAAAAAAAAAAAAACATTGTGTTAAATTTTGCTTTACATAATTGAAATTTTTATGATTAAAATGCGAAATTCATGACATTTGAAAACTAGAAGAAATGCATATAGAAAAATCAGATGTAAAAAAACGAGAGAAAGAAAAAAATATCGGAATTGTTATTTTTATAAACACTTTATTTATTATCATTATTAATACGATTAACAGCATAGTGTCTTTTGTATATAAGCAATGTTAAAAGAAAAAGAAAATGTTAAAATGTCAAGGTTAAAGAGATATGGGGTGAGGCAGAAATGCCTCTCGCATTTAAAAAGATTTTTGTTGTGAAAGTGCACTTAGACAAGAAAAAGGGCTAGCACCATATAGGGAATGGCTTACCATTTATTCTCAAATAGGTATGAACAGGGTTTGGACCCATCCACATGTTGTGATTAAAATATTCTGATTAAAATATGGGAATTATTTTTTATGTTTCATATATACGAGATATTTTTGCCAAACCTAGCTCATATTCAGTCTGAACATGCGTTTATGTGACGGTAAAGAAGTGAGGGAGATCTCAAATCGATATGGAATTCTGACGATAAAAAATATTGGCCCCCTACTGCGTGCCGTACATAAGTAATACAAAAAGTGTCCGAGTTTGGATCGTTTATTTCTATTTGGAAAAGTTCGCCAAGGTGTTAAAAGGTTTAGTGAGAGAACATACGATACACACGAAAAAGTGTGTATAGATTTTTTGTTTAAGATTGTGTGATTATCAAGTACAAAATACGAGATAAATAAACTAAACTAATCAGAATAGCAAATTCTATCAATTGCCTCGTAAACCATCAACTCACAGATTATAATCTTCAGGATCTCCAAAAGTCTCTAAAACACATTCAAGGTGATTATTAAAGAAGGCATACGAAATTTGGTAACATGATTATCTTCCTCAACTATACACAACGCTATTCCCATTTTGAAGATGCCAAATGTCTTTTGGCCTGTCTATTGACATCAGAGACCTCGTAGTTTTTCGTATATCTGGTCATATGTATCAAATCATGTGACCCACAACGCGTGTTTTTGTTTGTTTGTTTTGTTTTGTTTCTTTACATTCCGAATAACACGATACAGACAAGATTAGGCAAGTTGCAATGATAGCTATATATATAGTTAATGCCACACAATTTCTTTTCCGATACGTTTAGTAACGATCAGGGCTTGAACTTGTATACCCCGCCTGATTGCTGTTGAAAAGTATGTTTTATATATATAGGCATTTCTATTCAGTATGGAGATACGTTTTTTAAGACTCGTGAATCTGTAATTGTTACACAAATAACTTTTTATGTAACATCGGAATGATGCTGTTCCGGATAGAAAAACTATAGTGCTATGGGTTGAAAATTATGCCTAGAAAAGCATAACTCTGACGTAACATGAAATCAGCCTGAAAAGCTGTGTAAGAATTACAGGTTCACCAGTCTAAAAAAAAGTGGCAACAGCAAACGCAGTGTGCACCTGTTCAAATTCTAATCGTAGTTGATTTTATCTGATCCCCCCCACACAAAAAATCGGTAAAATATTAGCTAGATAGCGCTACTATTAACACTACCTAAGATCACTTGCATCACACATGTGACAGGTTAAAAACGTGTAAGGTATTTGTGCTTCACACTAGTTACCAAAAAATAAATTAATATAAATGATACGTTAATTTTCTTCAGATAGGCCACCTATCAGTTATATAGTGTTTCATAGCTTGGGATTTACACAACAATTGAATTTCATTCTTAAACTGGAAACAATAACAAAAAAATATAGATACTTCATTGTAGATTGTAATTTGATCCCTAGTGTTGAACCACTTGAACAAACACACATTTAAATTTTTTTTCCATGTTCATCATTTTAATAAATCAGGCCGTTCTTTTGTGTGTCTCTCAGTGAAATGAAGAAAGTCTAAAGTTTTATTAAAGTCTGTATCGAAGTCCCCTTTTGATCATGCGCTCCCTAAAATCCTTGAGATCACAAAAAATAGACGTTTCCATCGCTCACCTGAAAACCACCTATCAAAAACCCTTAAGTAATTTTCACATTGCATTTCAAATATAAGGAGTGTCAGAACCATTATATAACTGCCAATCCATCTGTCAAACAGTTGACATCAGCTATAATAACAAAAACGTCATTCTGTGATCCAAGGTCAAACTTTGAATTTTATTCTATCTATTTATTTATCTACCTATCTCAAGCTACTCATATCTATCTATCAAACCTCTTTATATCAATCTATATCTATCTATCTTATATATAACAGTCTATCTATCTTTCTAATTCTGCCCATATATGTTGAATTCATCATCTTGTTCATATCTATCTATCTTCTTCTCAGGCTACCCATATCTATCTATCTATCTATCCTGTATATATCTATATATATATATATATATATATATATATATATATATATATATATATATATATATATATATATATATGTATATATATATTTGTGTGTGTGTGTGTATGTGTGTGTCTCTCTATCTATCTCATTCTGGCCATACATGTTTAATCATCATTTTGTTCATATCTATTCATCTATCTATCTACCTATCTATCTATCTATCTATTTCCTTCAATCATCTCGTCCTATTATACACACTAGCAAATATATGCACCCTCCGGGTGCAAGTATTTAAGTTTTGATATAATAAAATATCATATTAAATTAGAAAGGCTAATGAAACTGACTAAGAATGCAGATAAAAAGAACTGCAACAGAGGGGGTATAATCGAAAAATAGAACAACTTTGAAACTAACTATTCCATCATTTTCCATTACTCCCCTCTTTCATTGGTATTTTTTTCTAATTTAACTATTTAGTTAAAATAGGAAGTAAAGAATAATATTACAGTTATTTCTTCTTGTAAATAAATTTCTTTTAAGATTTATCCACGAGATTTTTGTTTATATTTCTTAAGATAAAACCAAACAATTAGAAATCAATAATACCAAGCACATATTTATTAAAATAAAATTTTAAATATCAATATGCAAATTAGCCTTCTCGTTCAAACTGTAAACCGCTATTTTGTTGTATATATAAATACAATTGCATGTTATTAGTACGTAGATATGGTCAACAGTATTAATAATGTAAAACAATTTTTATTAATAACTGAAGGTTTAAAAGAATGAAATCATGGAGAATTTGACGTAAATAATTAAGGGAATTGTGACTCGATTAGTAATATAGTTTCGGTTACAGTCAGAAAAACACACAATCTCCATTATAATAAGATGTGTGTTACAGGCGAATAATGGATTGAATTTAAGAAAAAAACACGTTACATTTGGGATTTTTTAACTGAGTATCACATTTTCTTAAAAATCGAATTGGGTGATGCTGCATTAGGTGTTCATATGTGCATATGAAAAAACTCGAAGGTGTTTTCTTTTTGTATTATTTATAACATTATGTAACAATTTGTCTCCTTTCTTGTTCTTGAAAAGAAAGTGATATTTTACAATAGCTGATGCGTAAAATAAATGGAAAAAATAACTGTCTTTTCGTTCAGGCTTTGCACTTGCGATCTAAGTAATGTAATATTCGTAACATGATGAATGAATATTTTGGGTTAATGCATAAAAGTGGTTTATATTGCATTGGTAAATCTCGAAAGAAAAACTTCTAAAATCTTTTGTTAATGTCTGCATATCATTAGTATAAATACATGCACATTTTGATTCATATGATGTTTTTATTCAGACTTAATGTCAATGGAAATGTGAAGAATTACCTATTTATTTCATTCTACATAAAACAAATGAATTATTCAGTGCACAAAAACAAATATTGGAGCGAATAATGGTCATTGTTTATACTTTTTACAAGATAAACAAGTGCTATGTTTTACACAATTTGTAATCTATAAACTATATAAAAATTTGCCATCAATAAATACGCCTAGAAAATATGAGGACAAGCACCCTCATTGTGCAATGGTTATCGTTGTACTAAATGGACACGGTTTTGGACGAGGCTCGTTGTATTTTATATAACACTTGGGAAAGATATAATCCAACTATTCTTCCTCCAGCTATGGGTAAATTGTAGAGCAGACTGTATCCTTGATATGGAAAATGGTCTAAAGTAAAAGTTGGGGTAGCCTAAAGTTGGTATCAGCCAGACAGAGAGGGAGTCTATCCCTTTTCGCTAACTCTAGAGAAAGGAGGTTATTTTTAGCCTCTGAGGTGGAGAGCAAGACCTACCATCCGCACCTCAGTTTACAGCACATATCCCTTTGCTACTCATACACTGAGTTGGTGAGGGCCGGTATCGAACCAGGAACCTTGTGGTTCCCATGGTAACACACTACCGACTGAGCTAAACTGACCCTTGGAGAAGGAAATATGTGAATTGAAACCTATTAAACTCCGCTTATTATTATTGACCTCGTGTCGCATCCATCTCGAGTAGAAGGGTTGGGTAAATACATATTAGGAAAAGAGTGGCCATATGTCCTATCTAGATATTTTTGCTATAAACTATTGGAGAACACAAATGATCTCTATTAGACTCTATGTAAGTACGCTTTGTCGACTACTTCAAAATCCAAATCGGAGATTTAGGTGTTGGTCTACGATGGTGGTTTGCTGTATGTATTTATCAACATCTTTGCACGGATAGGATGTGACACAAGGTCAATTTTTAAGCGGAGTTTTACAGGTTTGAATTCAAAGTGTTCCTTCTCATATACACGTTGCCGTACCAAGGTTAAAGATTCCATTCAGTCCTGCTGTTTAGTTGGAGGGTGTGGTGTAATGGTTAGAGTCGTGGGAAATGGACTTGTCGACACGAGTTCAAGTCCTAGAAATAGCTAAAAGTTCACATAGTGCTAATACCATTGGGAAAGGTTTGAATCCAACTAATCTGCCTCCAGCTATGTTTTAAATAATAGGACAGGCGGGGCTCTTTAACCTTGGTTAGGCAACCAGTCTAGGAAAAGGAAAACTCTGAATTCGAGCCCGTTAAACTCAGCTTGAAGTGGTCACTACTAGAATAGGCTAAGTCCGAATTAGTGATATATTCACTATTTTTTATCCACAGCTGGAGTGGGGATAGGCGGATTCATACCGTTTCCAAGGGTATTAACGTTATGTGAAATGCAAACAGCGTTTAAACTCGTGTCACTGCGTGGGTTCCCCACAATAATAACCATTACACCACGCGCTTCTCCCGTTGCATATGAAAAGGAAAATTCTTTGAAGTCCTTGTTTACCAAACGTTTGACAAGTTTAATTCAGTTTTATTGAAACTATCGAGTGTATATATCTAAGCCAAATCTAAATTATTCTAGTATGACAATTTTTCATATGCAATTTGTGTTCATGCTTCTTCCAGTTGATCTGATGGTATGTTACAATTCTTTAAAGTAAGTCTTTGAGGTGACAATTCTTCATGTGATATTAATTATTCAATGAATGTGTATTTACAGTTGGAATTCTGACAGCCAATCTTGTCGTCAATCTAAAAGCTGACGTATTATGGAGTTTCTTGTTTGCCTAGTAGGTCACCCCAACAGCTTTTAAAAATTCAATATTTGCTTCTCCCATTGAAATTTTTGTTCTTATTCTTTTAAATAATAATAATCTTTAGTAAACAATTATAGCTCCAAGCAACTATTTTTAATATAAACAATTTAGTTATATAGGATGTTCGGGATATATTTGACATACTTATATTTAGTTATTTTTCTCCGTAGGTTGGAGGTATTGACGCACACTACGCATCATTTAAAAGCTTGAACCCTTCTTCATTCATATACTCAATGAAGACCTTCTCTACTACTCATACAAGTGTCGCAGATGTAAACTGCTCTCAGGAAAGGATCGTGAAAATCATCTAACAAAAGCAAAGAAACGTATGAGCAAGGTGAAACAACCTGCTGAACCACAAACAATCTGGTTCTTTTCCGACGAGAAAAAACTTTTGCCTAGATCAAAAGCAAAACACACAGAATAACAGATGGCTTGCATACAGTCCAAAGGACACTCCTTGTGTCATGCAGATTAATTTCCCCAAACTGTGATGGTTTTCGGATGTGTGTCCTCTGAGGATGTGGTGATGCCTCCGCATTTTTTCAGAGAGGGTATCAGGTTGAATTCAGATGCCTGCGTGGAGTTGCTAAACACTGTAGTCAAGCAAACAAGGATAGCCAATGGTATGCCATATGTATGACAGCAGGATTCTGCCCCTGTCACACCTCTGGAAAAAGTCAAAAATGGTTGTCGGCGAATTTTTACGATTACACCAGTCCCAATGTTTGGCCTCCGAACTCCCCAGGTCTTAACCCCATGGATTATTATGTATGGGGCTCTGCTGAGAAAGACACCAATCGCTGTGCCAGTACTATCAAAGCTCTTATATCAACAGAAGTAATCTAGTTTTTGAGATCTTTCCCAGGGAAACTGTAACATCGGCTTGCTCCAGGTTCCGGAGCAGGATTGAGGCTGTGATCGACGCTAATAGTGGTTATTTTGAATGAGACTACTTGACAGTAGTGTAATTTCGTGCCCGTTGAATTTCTTTACAATCCATTAAATTTTATAGCTACCAAACGCTTTTCCTTTTTCCTTATGAAACTGTTAAATTTATCCTGAACACTCTGTATAGCATTAAGTATTTCGATCGAATATAAATAATTTTAAACAAATCGCCTTTACTCACGAAGAAAAAAAAGTGAATGATCTTAATGTTTCTGACCTTTTTTTATTTTGGCTATTCTATTGTAAATTAGAGCAGTAAGAAAAAAGAGCAATTTGTTAAGCGAAGTAAAGCTGGTGTTACATAATTCAAGGATAGTCAATGACTTATGTACGTACCCGTAGTAAGATATTTTGAATCAAGAGTTCATTCGATTTAAAATCGGAGGGAGTTAAGTGGGGAATTGCCATCGATGATGACCCCGACTTCACCTTCTGATAGCGCATGATTAGACGCGTGAGAATTAGTTTTAGTCAGATGCGAGCAGACACCCGACGAAAGAGTATGTTTCTCAGGGGTTGCAAATCACCGAGCGGTTGAATCTTTATGTGCTGGGTTATTTTAAATAAAAGAATTAAGAAAAACAAGTCTTGTTAATTATTTAAACAAGAAATGACTGGCCCGAAGAAATGAGCCCAATGAAGAAAGCAGCCCACTGGATCAGCCCGAGAAATAAGTCCTGAAGAACATGGCGGCCGCCGAGTTAGAAGCAGTAAGACTCGCTACTCTCTCTCTCTCTCTCTCTCTCTCTCTCTCTCTCTCTCTCTCTCTCTCTCTCCCCCCCATAATATATACCCAATATGTTATAAAGGGTTTATAAAACTGGTTTAAATTCAGAGATTTCTTTCTCCGAGCCAGTTTACCTAACCAAGGTTGCAACCCAGGTTGCTTTAATATTTAATCATACCTGAAGGAAGAATAGATAGATTCATGCCTTTCTCAGTCACATAAGGGTGAAGTGAAACGCAAACAAGCTCGACTAGGACTTCATCTCTATTCGCCGATTACATTTCCTGAGAGATAACCGTTACGTTAAGTACGCATTTATTTACTTGCGTACGAATAAAGACAAACAAATTGAAATTTCAACATCTCTTTATCAACGATATTGATCTTTTACAAAATGGATATCAGTGTCTCGACAAAACTTGGACTTTTATATCGAAAGTATTTTTAATCTATATTCATTTAAAGTACATCAGACATGAAGAATTTATCAGATATAAAGAAAATATAATTCATAGAAAATATCACAGGATTTTATATATATATATATATATATATATATATATATATATATATATATATATATATATATATATATATATATAAAGATGAAGTGTCAAAACAACAATATTCTCTCGATAATCAGGAATTCTAACCAAAACTAAAAATGACTATGCTTTCTGGCAATGATTCACACTTTATTCTTGTTTAGGTGACAATAATAAAACATAGATCAGATAGATAGACTAATAATTCTATTTCTATTCTTGTGCTTTTTGATAGATACTTCGTAAATACAACGGCACAAGGTAAGTGTACGAAAAATGAGTACGAATATATATATATATATATATATATATATATATTATATATATATATATAGAGAGAGAGAGAGAGAGAGAGAGAGAGAGACAGTAGACAGATGAAGATCGATAGGGAGATAGATAAATAAATATATAGATAATTATAATATGATTCGATGACCCTCACTGGGACATAGAATATTTGATTTGTTTTATTTTCTGTGACAGCAACGATTTAAAGATATACTGGAATATCTATTTATTTACTAACGCCCACGCCCACGTGAACGCGCGCACACACACACACACACACACAAATATATATATATATATATATATATATATATATATATATATATATATATATATATATATGCATTGTTATTTTTAATATAATTGGTATAAAATATAGCCATTTTGGTGAATTCTGGCTCTAGCTTGCAGGTATTCAACACAATAGCAATTAGACTCAGTCTATCAGCGGGATGAGTATGCGAGATCTCTTTTCCCCTCTCTTTCTCCCCCTCTCTCTATCTCTCGCTCTGTCTCTCTGTCTCTCTCTCTGTCTCTATCTGTTTCTGTCTGTCTGTCTGTCTGTCTGTCTGTCTCTCTCTCTCTCTATATATATATATATATATATAAATATTCCTTCCTTACCTCTCTACAACAATGACCCTATATGAGATGTTATTGAGATTCATATTTTACCTCAGCTGATATATCTTTATAGTTTAAGTCAATCCAGACATAAATAAAATCATAAAATTTTCATAGTTAAAATTAAATACAAAGACGATGTTACCTTTAAGAGATTGTAAATTTAGACTTAAGTTTTGAAAAGCTGTATAAACGACTGTTTCGAAGTAGGAATTCAAATATATCAGATAAATGAGGTTTTGATTAAAATTACTCCAGCTTTATAAAATACTGGCTGTCATAACCATATCTTATTATAATGGAGATTGTGTGTTTTTCTGTCTGTAACCGAAACTATATTCCTACTCAAGTCACAATTCTCTTAGTTATTGACATCACATTCTCGATGATTTTATTTTTTATCTAAACCTCAATTATTAATAAAATTGTCTTACATTATCAATACTGTTAACTATATCTACATACTAATAACATGCATTGTATTTATATATACAACAAAATAGTGGTTTACAGTGTGAACGGGAAGGCTAATTTGCATATTAATATTAAAAAATCGAATTTAATAAATATGTGCTTAGTATTATTGATTTCTAACTGTTTGGTTTTATTTTAATGAATATAAGCAAAAATCTCTTCAATGAATCTTAAATGAAATCCATTAACAAGATAAAATAACTGTCATTTTATTCTTTACTTCCTCTTATAACTAAATACTTAAATTAGAAAAAATAACAATGAAAGACGAGAGTGATGGAAGAGTAAGTTTCAGTTGTTCCATTTTTTATTATACTCCCTCTGTTTTAAATCTTTTATTATACCCCCCTCTGTTTCAAATCTTTTTATCTGTATTCTTATTTAGTTTCATTAGCCTTTCTAATTTAATACAATATTTTATTACATTAAAACTTAAATACTTGCACCCGGAGGGTGCATATATTTGCTCGTACTTATAAGTCATCATCCAACTTGAATTTTCTAAAAAAATCCCATAAAAAATAAAGTACTCCACATTTCCCAGAATTCCAGAATTGGGTGCAGTTTAACGTTTTATCTAGGACACACAGATGCTCAGCAACCATCTTCTAGCACATATGTAATCAAAAATTTTAAGGATTTGCCATAAAAACAATAGGTTCGGGACAATCGTATAGGTACTAGAGCTTGTCTTGGTCAGTGAGTTGATCGGAGAGGGCCTTGCCGACCACCCTCTCGTCTAAGCAATTTTCAAAGTGTTGTGTTGATTGTCGTGGACTGCTCAGCCACCAGGATACCGCCATTAAGCATTACGGTACGCCACACACGGTCAAATTTGTGCCCATTGGACGGATATTACCCCGCTCAAGAGATGGAGTCGGCGTATTTTTCAGTTCCAGCTGACAGGGTAAGCATATGTGAATCCCACACTTCAATATATATACATATATATATAATATATATATATATATATATATATATATATATACATACACATACATATATATATATATATATATATATATATATATATATATATATATATATATATATAACGTTATTAATAGCACACTTTGTGAGTCTTTTGTGGAACTATTAGTGAACTGCTTAATGTCAGTGATAGAGCTGTTATATAAATGCATAAGAATACATATAATGGTATATATATATATATATATATATATATATATATATATATATTGTGTGTGTGTGTGTGTGTGTGTGTGTGTGTGTGTATTACAGTGGAATTTTTGTAAGCCTGTGTCTCATGCTTTTATGCAAAAAAATGGCTTTAATAATTTCTAATTTTTAACAGAATAAGTCGTTTCTCATTTCAATTGGTTTCCACTGACTCGATTCCTATATTCTACATGGGTCAACTTCCTATTCTTCTTGCCCATTTATTGACTTTCTGCGGAGGACAGATTTGAATTTATCCCAGTCTAAAATGGTGCCATTCAGACTAGATATTTTAAGAAAAATCTGTCTCTGTCACTGATAGTATATAGCACAAAATATATTAACACGAATAAGACATTACA
>CM042144.1:27779635-27819635 GCA_023376005.1 Doryteuthis pealeii
TTAAAATGTGTTAGGTATTTCTGCCGCACACAATAAATAAATAAATAGATTTTATTTAACGGCTAGTTGTTGTCTTAGTGATTATACATAGTTGAAAAAAATTGTGCAGCTGATAGCTATGGTCTATTCACTGAAATATGAAATGGAAACGAGAGAGAGAGAGAGAGAGAGAGAGAGAGAGAGAGAGAGAGAGAGAAGAGAGAGAGAGAGGGGGGGTATAACCATTACAACGCGGGCGCATCTACAAAGGTTACAAGTAACTTATCTGTTAATAAAGGAGATTCGCTTCTGGTTTTTGTCTGTAACAAAAATTACGTCACTGCTTACGTCACATTACCCAAAATCATAAAATAATAAATACACTCAAAATTTGAACATTAGACAGTCTTCATTGGTTTTTTAAACAAGATTTAATAAATACATACCTGGTATTATCTATATATAGTTTGTTTTATTTTTATATATATTTAAAGTTATCAGAACTAAGTTTCCATTTCTTTTTTTCTATTTTTACTCCTTTAATAAATTGGATGATTTTACTTTACTTACAAACACTCTGATATAAAATTTTCAACTCCCATCCCCTCAAGCAATATTTATTTTACGTCGCCCAGACGGCGTTTTTTATATTGCTAGTAGTTATAATGATGATGTTTAGTTTAAAATATAGCTTCAACTAATAATAATTAATACAAATGAATTACAAAAAAGAAAATGTTATAAAGTATTCATATATAATATAAATAATTTTTTGGTAGATGTATTAGAACCATTGATAGGACCCCAACAAGTACTACCACTATGCATTTACCAACCATACTTCACAAGCTGGATGTAAAACAAGGTCAGATTGTATGCAGGGTTTAACAGGTTTGAATTCAGTGTTGCCATATCAAGGTTAAAGAGCCAAGTGTGCACTACTATTTAACTATAGCTGTAGGGAGAATAGTTCGACGTATACCATTCCTTAGGGTATTAACGCTACGTGTAATGCAACCAGAGTCGTTTATGTTTTAAACCCGTGTCGCCGTGACCATTTCCTGCGACGATAACTATTATACCACGGGTCAGGGTGGACATTAGAGTAATGACAATGACGATGCTAAGATGGACTAGAGTATAAAACAGTTATCTTCTCTTGCCGCCAGGATTTCGCCACTAGGTGGCACTACTAGCTGAGTATTTAAACAGCCGGGGAAACACTCTCTCTTTCTCTTTTTGGTCTGGCATCCACTAAGATAGGCTAGACGAGTATCGACTCTGTACATTAACGTGGGGCTGGGGGGTTGCCCCCACTTTTAGGCTTGTACCCATGTGTGTATGTAGCCCTGTATAGATCCAACCACGTGTGTCATTAAATTCAGTAAGAACCCTTTTTTACTTCCCAAAGACTTTCGTCCTAACTGTGTGTACCTTGTTATGTATATCTTGTTCCATGTGTTCGGACAATAAAGTATGTATTGTTGTTATATTGTACGTCTTTTTTAGATTCTATTATGTATATATTCACCTATTTTTGAAGGTTTCTTTGAAGCTTTTTAACGTATCATAAGAAACCTTTTTTGGCCACTAAAGCCAAAACCCCATTTAATTCTTACACATTCATTGAACCATAAATCTACTGAAAGGGCGGTCATGTTTGGGCTTTTTTTTACGAAATAAAAGGTATGGAAACCAGAATATTTAGAGTTGCGAGAGACTGTACTGAATAATAACCATTCGCTGACGTAGCCAATCGGGTAGAATTTATCTGTCACGTGTGCAAATGGGAACGTGATTTGATTACTTTCTATCAGTTCACTTACCTCTCGACCGACAATATCTTCCTGGTCGTTTTACTGTGCTTATCACACGTAAATGGAGAATACTATCGTGTTTATAGACCTTGTATTCTCCATTCTGCTTCAATGGCTGAGGGCCAGTTTTTGTGTGACCGTTTGGACGTGCTTGGAATGAACTTAATGATAATAATTTAAGTCTTGGAACCTCATGTAGTGCAATGGCTAGTGAGCAAGTGCAGCGAGCCATAGTTAGTGAGTTCACATATCACTTGAAGATCCACAATGCTGGCATTGTGCTAAACTAAGCTTGGTAATTGGTTGCTTGAATGAAGCCGGTCGAGTAAGTAATGGGGCTGTTTTATATTTCGGGTTAGCAAACTTGAATGGAAATCAACAGATGAATGTTGACTACACCTAGGTTAATCTTTGGTTAACTGTGTCACAAAAATGGAATAGTTAATTTTTTGTCAAACTTCAAGACAATTCAATAAAATATTTTAAAACACACTTATAAAGTTCAGATTCTATTTCGGGCACAGATCACATGTGTCAAGTTTCAATTCTTGAGCGCTGGGGAGTATGGACTACATCTTCGTCTCCATTACTCGCAGCTTCACTCTGACTTTGAGTGGTAATTCCTGTTAGGGTACCATACATGGGTTAAATAGAAGAACTGAGTGTGTTTAAAAAAATGACTTTGAAAAAAGAAAGAATACCATCAAGAATGAACAAAACAAAACGTCTTCGGCATAAAATAACCCAACGAGGTTTGACACGCCATAAAATGCAACCAACCAATCAACCTTATGTGTGACGGTCTCTTGTTGCTACGATGTGTGTGGCTATTTACGCTGCAGGTGAGAGCACTTTACAGTGGAGATCCCTTGTGGCATTAAGTTTGATCCATGTTGTGTAGTATCCTATAATGCTTGTCTGTTGGTCCGTGTATCGAGAATCCTATGATTCTTTGTGTTCCTCAGTGTTAAGCAGGATCCTTGTCCACAAGTCCGTGTTAAGCATAAGCAACTGAACACCTGTCCACCAAGGCATTTAAATAGTTAACCAACCACGTATTCGAATAAGTTAATTGGCCAATTGAGTCCAGACAGCCTCGAAGAGTCTATAAATTTAAGTTGTTTTCTGTGTTAAGTATCTTGTTGCTATTTTTGAGGCTGCAGGTGGAGATCCCTTGTTGTATTAAGTTTGATCCGTGTTGTGTAGTATCCTATAATGTTTGTCCTTTGGTCCGTGTATCAAAAATCATATGATCCTTGTGTTCCTCAGTTTTAAGCACGAGCAACTGAACGCCTGTCCCCTTTAAATAGTTAACCAAACATGTATTCGAGCGTGTTAATTGGCCGATTCAATCCACGCAGCCTCGAACAGTCTATAAATGTAAGTTGTGGTCCATAGCACACATTATATACACAATATATTCCAACACTAGTTGTTTGAATTTCTTTGATGAAACATTGGAAATTATTATTAATAGATTTTACAAATATTTCTTTCTCTTTATTCTCTTGCTTTTACACCTAATAATAAGTCTTAAGTTGGTTGGCTTTCTTAGATGAAGCATTGTTAATTATTATCAATTTCTAACTAGTATTTATTTCATGTTATTTCTCTGTCCTTTGCACAAACTAGTAACAATCTTAAGTTGAAGCATTATCAATTATTTTTTGCTATATGTATTTGATGTTATTTCTCTGGCCTTTTTAAAAACTAGTGATTATCTTGATTTGAAGTATTGGCAATAATTCCTGTAGTATTTATTTCATTTTATTTCTCTTGCTTTACACCAAGTAGTATTATCCTTAGGCCTACCGCGAGAATTCTCATGATTTACCTTTTGTTGTCGGTAACACAGCGGGGCACCAGGGTTACTAGTATGGGAGCACAGTATCCAGGAGCGAGAACAACGTCTTTGTAGGTTTTTGCCTCCTCAAGGAAATTACATTGAAGGTGATAAAATTGATTTGTAATTAAATTGATGAAAAGCAAAGTTTTCACGTCGTTTTCACAATGAGGCTAATTAGGAGATCGACCTTGTAACATCAAAGCATGTCTTGTCTAATAACCAATCGCTTACATAAATGTCATGCCCTAAAACTAATATTGATATTCATTATTGCATATTTTCATTAAAATGAATGTTGTTCATGTCCAAATCAGAGATTTCATTTAATAGAAAAAACAAACTATGAAAGAGTATTTTACGGCTGATCTGATATCCCGTTTGAATACATTTATTTAGACGTAAACTCGTAAAATCGTCAGGGTGGCCTAAAGTCGATATCAGCCAGACAGCGAGAGAGTCTATCCCCTTTTCTCTAGTGCTAGACCCAGGGAATTGTTTTGGCGTCTGAGACGGAGCGTCACACTTACCATCAGCTCCTCACTTTACCGCACAGATTCCTGTGCTACTCATACGCTGAGTTGGTAAGGGTCGGTATCGAACACAGAACCTGGTGTTTTCTAGTCCCGTGATAGTACACTATATCATTATCATTAGGTCACACTATCAGCCCGGACTCCCATGACTCTCTCTCACCACCCGTCCCTATCGATCATCGCCCTTGGTAGGTAATTCAAATAATCCGTTGTTGATTGATGCAGGTTTTTGCTGGTTGGCCTACACTGTTCTGTTGATATGTAGATGTCCACGAGAACGTCACTTATGAGTACGTCCTTACATCTCCAGCATGTTTTGTTTGTCTTATTTGAATGGTTTATGTAAGAATGCAGCTTTCATTATTTGTTCAAGACAGCATGCAGCATTCCTATGTATTTCCCATCTAGCTTTTTCTCTAAGCGCTTCAGTTCCAAGTGGTACAGTCATACAGTAACACAGAAACGGCTACCGCTTGGAAAAATTATTGATTTAGCTTATGAAAAATATCAAATTTTCAAATCATCAATAATCTGTCTATAGCAGTCCATCCTTTCCTGTTTGTATATTTGTTTTTGTTTTGTTCCTTTTTCAGGAAATAGGGTCGGTTTAGCCCAGTGGGTAGAGCGTCCGCCTAGGAACCTCAAGGTTCCTGGTTCGATACCGGTTCTCGCCAGCTCATCGTATGAGTAGAACAGGGATCTGCGCATTAAGTAAGGGGCTGGTGGTAGGTGAGGCGCTCCACCTCAGAATCCAAAATAATCTCCTTTGTCTAGCTCTAGAGAAAAGGGATAGACTCCCTCGCTGTCTGGCTGATTCATTTAGGCCACCCCGATGATTTTACTTTTTGTAATTTTAGAAGAAAATATATTTGGAGAATTTTTTTTTTAAGTTGAAAAAACTTACTCTGAGAAGAAAGATTAAAACTATTAAGTTTAGAAACATTAATATCAGCCAAGATACATGATAATTAATGCTGCTGATAAACAATTTTTAATATAAATGTGAGAAGCAAAAACTGTGAAAATGGAAAGGAGATAATTTCTTCCGTTCGTTTTAACTGATAACCGAAGCGGAAAACCTACTCCAAATATGTGAATAAGAATACAGAAAAATAATTGACATCACTTTCTGTAGATGAGATATTACTACTGAGGTATGTAAAAGATTTTACTAATTTGAGAAACTTACCATTAGAGTTCACATAATGAAAAGTATATCCTATGTCAGACAAATCGAAAGATACGAGGGTGAGTGTAAAAGTAATGCCATTTTGTTTTGGACAGGTATAATTACCAACACAGGAATATGCATCATACATCAAAATAAAAATTGTCCTCTGTGGGTCACATCCCTACTTCTCCACATAGTCACCGTTTTTCTCAATAGTAATGTTCCACCTTCGAATGAGCATGTATACATGCCCCGTAAAATTCTGTTGACTCTTCTTTGAGTCACTTCTTCACTACAGATTTCACTTCCTCGTTAAATGTAGGCCATAGTTATATATATATATATATATATATATATATATATATATATATATATACTAGCAAATGTACCCGGCCCATGACCGTATTAAAATGATTTTAGGAACACCAGGAAGTGGGAAAGAAAGGGAGAAGACAGGAGTAAGAGAGTGGATAAGAGGAAAATAATTAAGTCAAGATTCTTGTGAAATAAAAAAAAGTCGCCCTGGTTTTAATGTGGGCCCACCCACAAGCCGAAGCTCATGTGTGGGAAAGAACAAAAACTGCGTCGTTGCCTGGGGGGATAGCCCCCTAGGATCGACGCTATTATTAAACTTTCGATAAGTCCAGCGGCCGAAGCTCGCCGGACCCACGGCGCTAACCGGAAAACCGAATGTGCAATGAGTTCGTAAAAAAAATACGCTCTATTCAAAAGAAATAAAGTTTATATAAAATAGTTTTACCTATATAGTACAGATGGTTTGCGTAATTTGCATAATACCTTTAACAATCCTTGTTTAATAATAACTATTAGTTGTAATTGATTCCTAATATTAAAAGCAGCCCTATGTATAATTCTATATCGAAATCAATTCAAAATTAAAATTAAATTTCAAAATTCAATTGAAATAATTGTAATCTTTTTATATCCGGTCTTATACAGTATCATTAGTTTATTCTAATCTCTATATAACAGAATGACGCATTACTTCCGTTTCGTCTTATAACTCATAAAAGACACGTTATTCATCATTGAAATTTACAATATAATTTAAAATGATTTCGATTTAAAATTATACATAGGATTACTTTGAATACGTTTGAAAATAAAACATTGATATTAGATGTCAATTACATCCAATAATCATTTATTAAACCATGATTGTTCAAAGTAGTATGCAGATTAGGCAAATCATCTGTACATAGTACGTAAAACCATTTTATATAAACTTAAATTCTGTTGAATAGTAATTTATTTTTCCATCTTTTCACACACACAGAGAGAGAGAGAGAGAGAGAGGGAGAGAGAGAGGGAGAGGGAGAGGGAGAGGGAGAGAGAGAGACCGTGACCGCGACCGCAAAGGCAAAAAAATACTATGCATTAAATTATTCATTGAAATGAATTATTGAACCCATCATTGAGACAGTTGTTTCTGTTAGTATTACAATGTATAATAACCCAATTCGCTGCAAGTTCATTCATAGAATGTACTTAAAACTATCATGGAGACCACCAACAAAATGTATGTTTTAATTTTCCGACCGTTTGCATGTTCAGCCAAATTCAAATATGTTTGAAATAGGTATATATGTTAGGGGGCATATTTTTTACGAGGTCTACCCCCACTCCCGCTTATTTTATGATAACTGATAAAAAAACGATTTTGAATTATTCTTTTCAATAAGGATAATCTGAATAATTAGAGTAAAAGATTTTTTGAAGCTTCTATACGGGATCTTATTATATTTTATAAAATAAACGTATTCTGAGTTCTACATGAAAAATGTTAATATTATGACATAAAATTATTTCAAAACACTAAAAAATTCAGGATTACATTTTAAAAGATATTTTCCATTTAAAAAAAAATCCCCATTCAGTGATTTTTTTAAAATCTTGAGATGAGGCAGAAACATTTCTTGTCGGACTCGGAACTTTCTCGGAATCGGGAACTTTTTCGAAGGAACTTTCTTGTCGTTATCGGAGCCATCACGGAACGTTGAAAAACCCTTATTCAGCACACGGGCGTATCCTGTTCTCAAAAACTGCCTCTACACAGAATTGAACTCGGTATCCAGAGATAACTGTCACGTAACCTAACTAACTTATCCACTAATGTGTCCAATTGGACAGTGAATTTTGGGAACTTATAAACCTAATGTCTTGATTTGGCATCTACCTATTTACTTATGTATGATTTTTTACCTAGACTCATATTTTTTGTTTTTTTCCCCAATCTGATCTAGCCTTCTTAATTATAGTTCCCATATTGTATTCATTTCTATGTAACAGCCCACTACAGCTATCATATTGCTGATACTTTGAGGCGTCTTCTCTTCCAATGTTCTTCTCTATCTGTTATTCTCACTTCATCCATAAGGGCCATACCCGACTTTTCTATTTCTTCTCGGACCACTGCTTTACTTTACGATGTTCTAGTCTTACTTTCAGTGGGCGGCATGTTTCACCTTTCTTTGCCACAGCTGCATGCGATGGAATACACACAATTTTTGGTCATGTATTCTGTTGGGGTCTTGATTCGGACGAGATATTTACGAATAGTTGGGTCACTCCTGAATGTTGTCCTGATGTCATAGGGATTACATATCTTTTGAATCTTTTCAGCGAAGCCTTTCACATAGAGCAGACAGACTGTGGTGAGTTTTCGGGTATCATCTCTGTCCTGCGATCCAGATTTCTCATAGCCGATGTTATTCTCTCAGGATAATTGTTACGACGGAGGGTCTCTCTTAAGCTGTCCATTTCCTTTTGGTATACTTCATCACTGCTGATGGCTTTTACTCAATGTTGTAAGCAACGGACGATACCTTTCTTTACATTATATGGATGGTGGGAATTGAAGTTGAGATACCGTCCAGTGAAGGTAGGCTTACGATACACGGATGAATTATGGGTTCCCATATTGTATTCATTCCTATGCTGTGCGAGTTATTAACACATCTAGGAAGGACAATTTGTTGTCTTGTTCTTTCTCCATAGTGAACTGTATAGATGGATGGATTGAGTTCACATGATCCATTAGTATTTGAACATCTTCCTGATGGGGCCAGAGAATGAATGTGTCATCTACGTATCTAAGCCACATTGATGGCTTTAGTGGTGTAGATCCTTAGGCCATCTCTTCAGAGTATGCCATGTATATATTCGCCAACACCGGGGATAATGGTGATCCCATAGCCAAGCCCTCCTCTTGTCGGTATATGTTAGAACCCATCTTGAAGTAAGTTGTTTCTACACAGAACGACAGCATCTCCATTAGGTTGTCTATTGGAATACAGGTGTGTTCTTCCAAATCTGAATCTGCGGTTAACTTATTCTGTACCACTGTCAGAGTCTCATCACTGGGTACCTTCGTGAACAGACTCACTACATATAGACTCACCATTTGGTTGGAATGGATGGGAGCATTTTTTATTTTTTCCACAAAGTGGGCAGAGTTCTTGACATATGATGAGGACTTACCTGATAATTGGGTGACTATTTCAACTAGGTAACGGCTCAATGGGTGGCATGCTGAACCTCGGCAGCTGACAATGGTCTTAGTGGAATACCATCTTTATGGATCTTAGGAAGGCCGTATATGTGTGGTAGCTTACTGTATTGTTGAACTAGCTGTCTGTATTTCTTCTGCGGTATGAGGCCCTTGTTCTTATTAAGGATCTGTGACAGCTTCCTCTCGGTCTTCAGGGTTGGGTTCTTTTTAACCTTGCAGTAGCCACCATTTACAATTAGATCCGCCAATTTGTTGGAGTATTCAGATTTATCCATCACCACAGTAGCATTGCCTTTGTCTGCTGGTAGTATTACGATGTTCTCATCACGTTGTAGTGATTTAATGGCCAGTCTTTATTTTTGTTGTTCTTAAAAAATCTTTTCGTCCGGTCATGGACTGTGTAATTTTGCTAGTATAATATATTGTGATTGTAATTATGTAAATATTACTTTTTTAAGAAAGTTTCACTGAAACTCCAGTTTGAAAATAACAATAGTATTTGGGGACAATTTTAAATTCAGTTTTTAATTGCTTGATGAGTTAGAAATACATTGCAATTTATTTATTTTAATTTTTTGTACATCACAATTTAAATCCAGCTCTTAACGATAAAAGAAGCTGAAAATCGAAATATTCAATTCTTCGTATTGCAATATCTATCTTTGTTTAAACTCAAGATAGTATTTTAAAAACATCATTTTTAAACGTTTCGTTAGTTCTCTAAACTATTAAGACTTTTTTTAACCATTAGTATTAATTACAAAACAACACGTTTTATCATATTTTTTATTTACATTTATACAACCCTATACTGGTGACTGATTTTTATTGACATTTAATATCTTATTTTTTAAAAATGTTACCGTAAACTTGTGTTTTGAAACAATGTACAATTTAAGAATTTGGACAAAGATTTGATTTTACTTTAAAAGTTAGTCTCAAAAACATACGAAGTATGATTTTACTTCGTGTAATCGGCTCTCCAAAGCAAAATATCTTAACACGCTGTAAAAAAAAATAATTCAATGAATATAAATTACATATTTAGAAAGATTATAAAATAAATATTTTAAAGATTTGGACAAAAATAAAAGAATTTTATTTCATGTTAAAATTTAGTCATGACTGGAAGCTGATATTCTTTCTTTTTCTTTTTTTTCGGATAGCTGAAAAAATCAGCATGCAAGCTTATGATGATACACCAGAAGCAGCAGCAGCTATGCTATAACTTTCGAAAAATCGTTTAATTTTTGTTTGATTAATTAATTATATCCCTTAAAAGTAAAAATCAATAACCAAATTTGCAGTGTTTCTAAGAACGATATCAATTTGTATGCAAGATTTTGAATCTAAGTGACCTCCGTTTTGGAGTTATACGTCGACACGTACACACCAAAATCTCTCCTTTATATATATATATATTATATATATATATATATATATATATATATATATATAAACTTCACTCTCGTATATATTGCACATAAAGAAGTATAGCCCTTAAATATGCTTTTAAAGGAAAGAAGCAATTTTCTCGGAGAGCAAATACACAAGAACGCTATTTTCCCTATTGTAACAATCAAACATGATAATATCATTAATGGTTACTATTTAGTGTTTAGTGGGCAAGTGCAGGAGCCCATAGTCAGTGAGTTCAATCCTAACTTGATGGTCTATAATTCTGGTCTTGTGCTAAACTATGTTAATCTTAGTAAATTATTCCTTATAAAGTCGTTCTAATAAGTATTGGGGTATTGCTAAATTGAAACTCTGTAACCAAGAATATGAATATATAGTAGTCCAAAAATAAATACAGGGTAGACCGAAAGTCTTGTTCCCGTACACATTGCTTTAATATTCATTATTTTTTTTGTTTTAATAATAATAATAATAATAATAATAATAATAATTTCTATTTTATTTACAGCGGCTTATTTCATGTAATTATAGTTGACGGGCGTTAGACGCAGCTGGATTATGATACCGAATAAAATCGGTTTTCTTTTATAATGCTGTACAAGAAATAATAAGAAAGTCGACATGGTGGCCTAATGTCGGTATCCGCCAGACATCGAGGGATTCTATCTCCTTTTCACTAGCGCTATACCAAGGAGATTATTTTAGCTTCTGACGTCGTGCATCACAACAATCATCAGTTTCTCAATTCTATTATATTTGGTTTCGAAGAAATTAACAATTTTTTAAAACTGAAATTGATGGCCTTATTTAATGGGCGATATATCAACATAAACATTTTTTTTCACGAAATGGGTAAATATTCAAGTTCGGGGACCTTTCCATAGAGTAGAACTTAACATACCAATCTCGTAGCCTATTATCAGCATTGACAGTTCGATTTTCATTAGGCCCTCCATAAAATTGATCTTGTGCCAAACTCATTGACGCTTATTAAATGCTCATAAATAATGATGTTGCTATTACAGATAAACGAAATTACTTGCCTGCTATCTCTAATCCATCGTATAATTTGGAATTGCTAATATCAAGGTTCTTTTGATTGCAATCAGAGTAAGATGCCTTGAGGTGATGGTCCAAGCCCATTTAAGATCTTTTAAGCCGACAAGCAACCTTGATTGCATGGGTAAAGGGCAGAGATGAAGGCTTTCTGTTTCTTTCTGCATAATTTTGATTTGATTGTCCCACTTTTTATACACTGTTTTTTCTAATACATGCGAATATATTCGTGCTTTGTGTGATGTTCTTTACTACTTGGATGAATAAACAATTTTCTTATTTACATTTTTTATTCACTTTGTGAAGTCTTATTTCAACTCATTACACATTACCGACCGTACATGTTGGGAATTAGCCAGACCATAGATGTAAATGATTGACCATTCAGTTCAGCGATTCTGACTAAAAACTGTGGAATATGAGGGTGAAGTTTATATCAATTATAGAAAATGTTATCACAAAGGGTCTCAATGGATTGGGGAAAAAATAGTGGAATTGGAAATCAGAGGAAGAATCGAAACCGGGATCAGTTTTTTCTTAAAACCCGAGAAAATCTTAAGCGTCGCATTTTCTAGGGCATATATTGGTCTGTATATATTGACAGCATGTTCAAATTTTAACCTCTTGCACAATTCTTAGTGGATCATCTTTCCCAACCAGCTGTGCCTAATCTTATTTTCATTTTGTATCATTTTTCACCATTTGTTTCATTAAGTACCACATAAAAGTAAAGCCGTTGGGGATGCCTAAAGCCGGTATCAACCAAACAGCCATGGAGTCTATCCCCTTTTTCACAAGCGCTAGACCAAGGACATAAATATTGCGTCTGAGGTGGAGAGCCATACCCACCATCAGCTCCCTACAATACGGTACAGATCATTGTGCTGCTCATACGCTGAGTTGGCGAGGGCCGGTATCGAACCAGGAACCTTGCGGTTCCTAGGTGCACGCTGTACCGACTCCTACTCTTATACTTCTGTATATTATCATTTTTTTGTTTTTATATAATTAGTTCTTATGGTATTATTTGGTGCTGCTATTAAAGAGATTATATTTCTTTCATTAGATTGACGCTTCTTCTGAACAATGTCCTGGTTCTTTGATTAGCGATTTCCTTAGTTTGTCGCTTGAAGCATCCATACAGTTACTTTTCGCTTCGTTTTTGTACGTAGGTTTTTGTTTTAATATGTTTTCCTGTTTGTCCTTAAGTTAATTCCGTTGATATTACTGTTGTTGGTTATCATAATCAATCTTTCTTTGACTCTTTCTATATTCTTCTACTCCGTGAATTGTTCGATCTAGGCTATTCTTCGTCCTCGGTATGTAAAACTATCTCAGAGTGAGGTCCCAGCTCTGGGAAATGGGGAGTACCCTTCATCACCATTATTCCCACGTCCATTCTGAACCAGAGTGTGTTAGATATAACAAAATGAATTCTAAAAGGATAAAAAAACAGTTAAAAAAATTGACTACCCAGTAATAATGAATAAAAGAAAACATCTTCGGCATAAAATAACCCAATAAGTGTGGACATGGCGTAAAATCCACAAATAAAAACTAACTACGCTATTTTCAATGCAGGCGACTTCTCTTATTTCCCTCTTTTTACTCATTGGGTCTGTCTAATTCGTCACTTGTGTGTAAGGCTTTATGCATCGTTATAAATTTTCTTGTTCTTTGGTTCATCTGAAATTTTGCTTTGTCCATTTTAAGAATGTTCCAGAGTATCTTGCAAGGGGAGATTACTCTAGTATTTATTTTATTTAGTCTGGTGGTATCTGTTTCTAATATTCCCAGGTATTTGTAGTTTTCTTTTTCTATCAGTTTCTATAGTTTTTTTTCTTTCTTTTTTCTTATTTCATTATAAGCATGGCTCATGTTTTAATTCAAAATTCCATTCTATATCTTAGCTGTAGATTCTAAAAGTTTGTCTATATTCTAGTTCTTTTTTTATTCTTGATAAACATCTTACTGTTATCCGTGATGTTTTATAATTTCCACAGTGACTTTCTAGACACCTGTAGATTTTCTTAAGTGGTTTTGCTCTTACTTAGTTTTCCACTTACTTGTAAACAATTTCCCCTTGGGAAATAGATATGCATATTAGCAATTCAAAAATAAAAGTAAAATATAAAAAAGTAAGTCATAACTTAAAAAGCACAACTATTTAAGACTTTAACAATAGGACAAAAATTCCCTCTATTAACTCATGTAATTAAAAATAAATTTTAAAGGAAAGTTTAATATTTTTAGCTTGAAAGATGCATGTATCCGTGAAATGCAAGAAAGATCTTTTAACAATGTGTTTTCTTGTCGAAGCACTTAATTCAAGGATTATATTAATCCCATAGAAGAACATTATGCAATGAAAATCTCAGATAAAATTTTAGGCTATGGATTTATTGACCTACTTTTGTGCACACACAAAAAGTTACATATTAAGAAGTACTAACAGGACCTGTGGATATACCACATGTCCTGTTAGTACTTGTTAATATGAAACTTTTTGAGATTTTGTAGATTTTCTATATATATATGATTGGCCGAAATCATTCCGATTACAAACCAAAAGGATTTATATTTGTAAACCTCATGAGAACTACCTAATTTTTTTCTGAGAGTGAAAGGTCTCTCAATTAAAATGTGAGTAATTTCAACTTCATATGGTAAACCTTTATAATTAATGAGGATTGTACTTACTAAAAATAGCTTGTGAGTAAACCAACCATCATGATTATTTTTGAGATGTACACATGCAAATAAAGTAAACTACGTCATTACAGAGGATGGGATTTTAATGACCTAGAGGTGGGAACTATACAAACATTAAACATCTGTTGATTTAAGGAATGGCAATAGTGATTTTTCTTGCAAGATGCATTTTTGGATTTTTACCTAACCTTGAGGTTCTTGTGAAATTCAAATGTGCATACTCTTTTTTTCTTGTGAAACCTACCTGTCTTAAGCAGCTGTGTTATCGATTCGGCCAAGAACACCATCGGCTACTGACAATGAAATTCGAATGTAGTTTTATATTTTCCCTGAATGTATGATTCGCCTCTATCTCTGTTTTAATGTTTGCATAAACTATCAAATTTTGTTGTGATATTAGTCTAAGAAAAATAAGATATACTCTTGTTCTCCATTTTGAAACGGTTTTTAATGTGCTAATTAATCAGATAATCTTTAGCTCCGTGTGCGAGTACAACTTAAGCCAACCATAAAATAAGGTAACCGGCAGTGTAATTATATTTGTATTTTGTGCAAGTCTTTCTCAAGTCATGATTTCAATTTTTGAACATTCAGTTCTTGCATATCGAAAATTATTACAAGAAAGTAAATAATGTTTTGTGTTGCTGACATAAATTTTACAGATTTTTTCCTCCATGTGTGATTGTATATAGTATCACATCTATTTCAGCTATTTGATTTCAATGACACTTTTTCACTTTATTATTTACTAAGCGATTTTAAACTTTGATGTAAGTGTAGCATAAACTGCAATGTTTGAATAGTTCTTTATATATAATTGTACTTGATATTTTATACACAAGTTTCATTTTCTTTGAAAATCATTTATCTCCTTTATACTCATGTTAAATATAGTATTTTTTCTGTTCATTGAAATCATTGATCTCCTTTATACTCATGTTTATAGTATTTTTTGTGTTGATGTTGTTCATTCATTTTCATGTGTAGAAATCTGATTTTAGAAATACTTAATTTTATGTCCTCCTATATTTTCCCTCCGTAAATTTCAGAAACGAGAGTCTGTCAATGAGTAGCGAATGAGATGTTTCATTTTGTATTAATATTTGCATAAATTATCAGCTTTTGTAATGATATTAGGCTAAGTAAAATCCGATATAGTCTTGTTCTCCATTATGAAATGGTTTTGATGTTAATGTGCTAATTAACCAGGTAATCCTCAGCTCCGTGTGCGAGTAAAACTTAAGACAATCATGAAATAAGGTAAGAGGCAATGTACTTATATCTACTGTACTCTTAGTTTTATGCCCTACTATATTTTTCCTCCGAAAATTTCAGAAACCTGAATCCTTCAATGGTTAGCTAATTAGATGTTTCATTTTGCCTGAACGGAAATAGATAGGGATTTTGACATTTGAAGATGACAGAAGCCAACAACAAAAAAACAAACAAAAAAAAAACAAACAATAAGCTGAATCTTATTTCTTGGCATCTTATCGAGAAAAAGTACATATAACAAAAGAAATAGGCAGAAGTATTCTAGAAATCTACTTGCATAACACCTGGTCTTGGATACGATGCTTTCTTTCTCTTCATATAATTATTTATTTCTTCAAAAACCTGTGTCCTGTCGCTTTGGCCTATGGACCGGTAAAGTAATTAAAGGCGTGATCCCACGGGGCCATGCCCCAGGGAACACCTGCCCCCTTTATTTAAAGGCATAGGGCTGGGTTTATTGCCAAGTGCCTGTGGTGACATCTTGAGGGGAATATCGACGAGAGCTATGCATTTTTGTGCCTACAATTCTATAAGCTTCGGTTCGTGGGTGGTCCCACATTAAACGACCTTGTGTCATACCTCGATGCGAGGTAAATAGATATTAAATTATTCGTAAGCATATCGTTAATAGACGTTAATATTATAAAGTGTAGCATGCGGAATAAAAGTAGATACATCAATTCGATTTAAATGAAACTAGACGATCTATGAATTAGGATATTGATAATGACATTTATTTTTAGGAGGGAGTAGTTTATTTTAATAAACATTTCATAGTAATCACAGTTATTCCACGAATTCAGATGATACAAAATGCTTTTCTGAGCAAACGTAAATAAAATTATTAAACCGTATCAAATTGAACTGGAGATTGTCTTATTCTGTAAGTTATAGTAGTATATGCTGTAATAAGTATGACATGTGCCATTTTTGCTAGGTGATGGTTATATATAAAAGAAACAATTTATCTAATACACACACGCACACACACACACACCTATATATATATATATATATATATATATATATATATATATATAGACACACAACACACACGCATTATATATATATATATATATATATATATATATATATATATATATATATATATATATATATGAATGAAAAAAAACCCAAGGTATTCAGAGGATGATTCTATTATATCTGAAATATTTTCCAACGTAAGAAGGTTTCGTTTTGTTTATATTAAACCATCATCAGGACACTATCAATATATGATGTTGTATCTGCTGGATCTATTCAATTTTTAATATTGAATGAAATATTCGAATAATCTTAGTATTCTTCTGTCGTTAGTAGTGTTCTGTTTCAAAAATATGTGATCTAAATTATCTAAAAACATAACGTCATTACTCTTATTTTACTTTTTATTTGTGTACTATTTGAAATTTATTTTAAAATTTAAACTATAGATATTACATATTTACTAAAATATGTATTTGTTTAATATATATATATATATATATATATATATATATATATATATATTCGATTGTAACCCTCTCCAAATTTTAATCTGCTGGAGATATCAGGACAGTTCATCTGTGTAACGTGTCTACTGCTGCAGATACACACACCACTGCGCTAAGAAGGCGATACGTAATGCAAACGTATACAAGGAGAGGACTACGGTTTTCCTACAAAAACAAACTTCTTCCACTCTTCAGTTAGGAGGCAGTGGCCATGACTATTATGTTCAGGGGATATCTCGTTACCATGGACAGAGGAGAGGGTGTTAATGGACATAGAAGGAGAAGACATCAGTGGACACGAGTGATCGTCATGTTCAATTGACTTAATCAACAAATTATTTTCCTGTTTCTCGTCCTGGCTTTGGATGAAACTGATTACTGTTCGTTTACACCTAACAACGGGGCCGTCACATTCATTCACAATTCTTCACAGATCGACGAAGTGTAGTACACAGGAAATTTTATTTCCTCAGAACAGTTATTCAAGATAATCTCATTCAGTTTCGTTCTCTGTATCCTTCATAATTTTGCTTTGTATTCTTCCTTAAGTACGGCTCAATTGATTTACCTTCTCCGGTTATTATTAACTTAATTCGTCCCCAGTCCAAAATTATTCCTCTGGTCCGTCCCGTTCGAGTGATTCATCTCAACTCCTCTTGCCTTTCAGGACAGGTGTCTTTTGTGCTATATCATTTGAAACATTCTAAAACAGGAACACTCTCGAAGATTCTTGAACATTCCGAAACACGTGTTAAATATTTCGGTCCTAAGACATCTGATCAAAAGTAACTAATCCCTTTTCAGTCACGAAGTCTGATTTTTGGCAAGATTGATTATAAAAGAAAACATCGGTTCTTATATAATGGAATTTAATTATTTCCCTCGGATTACTGGGGTTAACGCTCGGTTATCCTCGGATATCATTTTTCTTTCAGGCGTTAAGACATCTGCTTAATTGTATTAGAATCTGCTTTGATATTCACTATCCATATTCGAGTGATTTCACATTGGGCCTAGCATCTTTGAAACTCTTCTTTTGATATGGTCGAAGCTGTATATGTGTATTCCTTTTAATATCTTCTATGACTTCAAGTCAATTATCCTTGAAATCAATTTTCAGTTTAGAAAACAAGAAAAAAGTTGCATCGTATTAGTGAATATTCAGACTGTTGCTCTTGATCAATCAAGTGTTTTGAAAAAAAAAACCCTGACAAATTGATATGTATGGGGAATTGACACTTACAAGTCCCTACGAAGTTCAGTCATATAGATAATATATATTCATTATGGCTCATCTGTGAACGCGTCATCATTTAAATTTTCAATGAAAAAAAAAACAGTTAAGTTCCAGTCACGATAGATTTAATCTCATCTTGTTTATATTGGGTGTAGCAGTAATATCAGCCACATTTAAAACTGTCACCGATGTGGTGCAAGTGAAATGGACACATTTCCTATATTTAAGACTGACCATATATGTGACATGTGTGGTAGGGCCTGCCTGTCTAGAACTGGGCTTCTCAGTCATGTACGGTCGCATGCGAGAGGAAGCCGAGAAAGGGGTTAATGTGTGACAAGGATATTAAAAACAAATTTGGACCAGTGGGCCATCTGTCTGCTCACAACCGAACTACTTGTAGAAATTGCCTTATTTTGCGAAGAAATGGCTATCACCATATATATATATATATGTATTGTACCGTTGATGTCTACGCTATCTTATATATATATATATATATATATATATATATATATATATATATATTAGGATAACGTAGACATCAACGGTACAATAATGCTCATCCATACACTCTTGGTCTGTGCATCTTCGTAATATAAAACGTGTGTTCAATTCATTTTCTGTGTTGACCTTGGTTCAGTCGTTGTTTTTACTTACTGTTTCAATTTCAATCTTAAAATTTCAATCTTAAAATTTCAATCTTCAATTTCAATTTTACTATTGTGAATATATATTCCGGTTATAAATATAAATGACTAAATTTCTTCCTAATCTCTGAAATTTTGTCCATCTCAAAATAGATGTAAGTTTATGTTTAATACAGTTTTCTGTCTGTAATTTTCTTGATATAAACTGAATTCGACTGGATCGTGTGAAATGTTGCGTTTGGTAAACGCATCCAATACATGGCCATTGAAAACGCTTGGTGGAACTTCTGAGTGCATCTAATGGAGTTTAAAGATGATTACACTGTAATTGATATGATATGTTGAATAGATCCGAATTAGACAAGCTACACAATATTCGAGCCTCATTAGAAACACTCCAACTAATGTTTGATATATGATACCGAAAAAAAACAGAGGAGATACGGATACTGAAGAGAGATGACGTGAAAAACAATCAAGATAAGATAATGAAAAATCAAAATAAAAAAGATAAAACGATGAGCGATTAATTGAATTCTTATCTATCTCCATTATATTCGTTATATGCATTTTTTATAGTTTTACCTTGACTTACGAGTGACGCAACTTACAAGTTTTTCCAAGTTCCAGTCAATTTCTGCTTTGAGTTATGAGTTAAAATTTGGTGTTCAAGTGAGATTCTGGTACGCTTATTTTTATTACCATATTATTGATAGAACTTGTATATTTAAGTTAGATTAGAGAAGACATGAAGTAAACAGTCCTTAATATCGTGGTTAGAGCATTTATATTGACATAAAGATAGCGTGAACAGCGAGTCAACGGCGCTTGTTTACTGATAGTTTCTCATCTCAACGATTATTCGAACCAAATCAGAGCTGATAAATGAAAGTTTTTCATCCCGGGCAACAATGTATTTTCCATGAACCCATAGGAAAATGTCGGTTCGTCCTTACATGTTCAACAGGGTTCGCCTTATTTAGTTCACAAAGACATTTAAGATAACAAATTTATTACCTTAAAGAAAAGTATTATTTATTAAAAAATAATAAACATTAAAACATACATTACATAATTCATTACAATCTATTTTATTAGTTTTTTTACAATACTTATTAAAAAAAAATATTTTATACAATTCTTATTAAAAACATAAACAAAAATAAGCGTATTTTCTTTAGGTGCGGCTGGAACGTATTATTGGCATTTCAGTTTATTTCAAAGTGAAAAATGGATTTCATATTCGAAGAATTTGAGTTAAGAGCGGAACAAATTAAACTCGTAAGTCAATGTACCACTGTATAGGACTTCATATTCGTATTTAAAGATATCTTATCGATTCTATAATCAGAAATTTTTTTTTTCTATCTAGAAAAGTTTTTAGGCTTGCGACAGGATTCTGGTTGCTTACATTAAGAATTTATTCAATTTCTATTCTATTGACGAAGGTTTGCTTCGTCTGAGTCATACTTCCTGTTGCTTACTGTTATAATTCATTTACGAGGAAATGTTTATTCTGGCACACATATATCTGTTTGCTTATACGTATTCATTTAAGTCGTTTTCACTAAGTTCGTCACACAGACCTCATGTTGTTAACAGTAATAATAACTACTATTTATGAACATTTTGGTAAATCTGGCACACATACTGTTATATAGTCGCTTTCCATTCAGGAACAGTCTATCTTATGTTATGCTATGAGATATATCATAGTTATCATCTCTTCGGCCCCATGAAAGACAATTTGTGAGGCAAACAGTGACGAAGTAAAATCTGTAGTGAAGAAGTGGATCAAAAACAGTCAACAGAATTTTACAGTCCAGGGATATATGCTCTCATTCGAGTTTGCTAATTCAGAGAAACGGTGAATATGTGGAGAAGTAGGTATGTGATCCACAGAGGACCAGCTTTCATTTTGATGTATGATGCATATTCCTGTTTGGTAATTATACCTGTCCCCAAAAAACTACATTGCTTTTTGACTTACCATCGTATGTGTAAGGATGTCCGCATTGATCTCTACCTTTTGTCGGACTTCAACCTTGTTGGGAAGATTAGTAACACTAAACGTTTAAACACTGTTATTTTGAGTTTTAGACAATTTTCAGACGTCGATTGTGTTTTGGTGTAACAACTGAATAATTTCAATGACACCTTAACTACAAACGAATTCACATGTATAACAACGTGTTAGGTAATACACCAAAAACAAAATACTTTATTTGTATATTATTTCTCTGAATTTTGAGGTTGTATTATTTGAATTATTCGGACTATTGTCAACTTTATTGTTATCTGTACAATGTTTCGACCAATGTGCTTTCCGGCCTTCTTCAGTTATTTCTTGTCTAACTCGGGAGCCTCTCGAACTCGAGAACCTTTCTACAAAAGTGACAATTTTTACAGCGTTTTAGTTTTATCTAATTTAAAGAAAATCATTTTTTTTCTTTATTAGTTGCAATTTTGGGAATTCAAGATTTGATTTTATATATTATTTTATATCATTTTTTCCTCGTATTTCACAGTAAACAAGAAGATAAACAAAAAAATTGCGAGAAAATGAACTGGACGCCTCGAGAAAAGTGCGGAATGAGAACAGAATACTCCAGAGTTTGAATAAAGGGTTGGGTTCAAAGTTCCGTGATGGCTCCCGATTACAAGTTTTCCGGGTTCGAAAAGAAGGTTCCCGGGTTCGAGAAGGCTCCCGAGTTCGACAAGAAATATCTGAAGAAGGCCGGAAGGTACACCAGTCGAAACGCTGTACAGATAACAATAAAGATGAGGACAATAGACCAAATAATCCAAATGAATTCTCAAAAATTCAGAGAAATAAAATACTTTATATGTTCGTTTTCTGTTTTCTCTAGAGCCCAGTCATTACTTTCATAAAGGAATGACAACGACAGAAAGAAAATCTACAGAAAGCCAAAGACGTTGATTTGTTTTAATTACTTTTGCTAAATAAAATAAAAAATCGTCTGTTTTTAGTGCCTGGCTGAAATAGACAATCATTTGTCTTTAAATAAATGAATATTTAATTTTAATTATTTTTTAATTGGGTAAATCGTAGAGCAATTAATCAATCAATGTGCGTTTGTATTTCGATTCACCAAGAATAAATTTGTTTTATTACATTTCATTAATGCTAAACATTTTTTCCTGTGAAAAGTTTCAATTATAGTATTTAGTATATCCATACATTTGTCATAGTTTATATCTATCTATCTTTCTATCTATCTCACCTTGTCGACGAGGCTTAGAATGTGATGCTATGCATATCATCATCATCATCATCATCATCGTCATCATCATCATCATCATCATCATCATGTAGTGGTAACAGCACAGATTCCCATAACTCTCTCTGTAACTCTCTCTCACTCACTCATTCACTCTCTGTTACGATTTTTGTGGTCATCCTTAGACTTCAAGCAAGAGCACTGTCCTGCGGAGATCCCTGGTGTTAAGCAGGGCGCGATCCTTAGTGAAAAAAACTTTTGGTTGCTACTTGGTGTCCCTTAATATTGGGTATGATCCTTTGGTTGTTTCTTGGTGTTCGTTATTGTTGGGTATGATCCTTTGGTTGATCCTTGGTGTTCCTTATTGTTGGGTATGATCCTTTGGTTGTTCCTTGGTGTTTCTTAATGTCTTGCAGGTCCGTTCGTAAATGTCGAATAAAATACAAATGAACAGCTGTCAATATCAACCATTAAATAGGTAACCAACCACGTTGGGCTGTTGCTTGGCTGGTGTTTAAACCACATGTCCTCTCTTAGTCTATGAATTTAAGTGGTGGATTGCAGCACGCCCTATATTACCAAAATATTTTAACATTCTCTCTATTTTTGGTAAAAGGTGAGCTTGTCCAGTAAAAACAAAAATATTAAAGTCACATTTGTTTCTTTATTTTTTAAATTTATTATTATTATTATTATTCCTTTTGAGTTTTCACATCAGTGTTAGCTGATGGTCTTTCACTGGAGTCTGAGTGACAGCAAGTCTCCTCAGGTCTCCATGACTCTTCTGAGTATTCTGGCAGATTGCAGCAGTGCAGTGTTCTGAATGGTTTCAATCCTTCCTCTGATATCCAAACTTTCCAAACCTTTTTCTAATCCTTTTGGGACTGTTCCAAGTGCACCAACTACAATTGGTATAACTTTCACTTTCATATTCCATAACTTTTTCAGTTCTCTGGCAAGGTCAGATATTTGTCAATTTTTTCATTTTCCTTTAACTTCACCCTGTGATCCGCTGGCACTGCAAAATCCACCAGTTGACAAGTTCTTTTTTTTGTTAATCAACACTAGGTCTGGTCTTCTTGCTGGGATAAGGTGATCCGTTTTAATTTCAAAGTCCCAGAGAATTTTGTGTGTTTCGTTCTCAAGAACAGATTCTGGTTTATGCATATACCATTTTTTGTGTGGTCAAAATTTAATTTCTTGCATAATTCCCAGTGGATACCTTCCCAACCCAATCGTGTCTAGTTTTGCATTCTCGTTGTGCTAGTTTGCTACATTCGCAGAGTATATTGTTAACAGTCTCATCTCTATTACCGCAAAGTCTACATTTACTATTTTGTTGGGTCTTATCAATTTTCGCTTTGATGTAGTTTGTCCATATGGCATTTTTTGTGCAGCAATTATAAGTGATTCTGTTTCTCTTTTGAGGTTTCCCTTTCTTAACCATGTCCAAGTCTTTCCATGTGCAACCTCATCTATTTGTCGTTTGAAGCGTCCATATAATTGTTTTTCTTCCCATTTTTGTTTTCTAGTCTTTGTCGTTTTTCTGTTTGTCCATCTGCCGTTTCTACTATTGTTGGCCGCCATAAGTAATTTTGTCTTTGCTCTTCCTTGTGTAATCTTCAAGTTGCTGGATTGTGGTTTCTACGCATTCCTCTATGTTGGCAAGACCTCTTCCCCTTCCTTTCTTGACACATACAATCTATCTCTATCATCTCTAGGGTGGAGAGCCTTGTGCATGGTCATTAATTTTCTCGTCCTTTTGTCTATCTGTCTGAGTTCTTCTTTGTCCATTTTTAAGAATGGTCCTGAGTATCTTATAATGGGGACAGCCCAGGTATTAATTCCTTTGATCAGATTTCTGCTGTTAAGTTTGGTTTCAAGAAGTTTTCTAGTTCTCCTGAGATATTCTTTTTTAACTTTTCCTTTCATTTCTGCTTGCATGATATTGTCCGCTTCTAAAATTCCTAAGTATTTGTAGCTTTCATTTTCTTCAAGAGATTTTATAGTTTCCTGATTTGGTAGTTGTATTCCATTCATTAGTTTTCTTTCACCTCTTTTTATTACAAGCATAGCACATTTTTCGATTCCAAATTCCATCCCATCCTGGCTATATATTCTAATAGTTTGTACTAGGCTCTCCAATTCTTTTTCATTTTTTGCAAAAATTTTAAATGTCATCCATGTACATAAGGTGGTTGATCTTTTCTTGTGAATTACTAAATTTGTATCCCCCGGTACATTTTTTAAGTATATGGTTTAGCGGCATCATTGCAATAATAAAGAGTAGTGGTGATAATGAGTCTCCTTGGAAGATACCTCTTTGGATTTTACTTCTGCCAGGGATTGTTTTTCCAGCTTTTAATTGAACTCGCCAGTTTTCCATGGCTTTTTTTAATGATGTTTATAATGTTGTTGGAAATTTTATACATTTCTAGGCATTCTAAAATCCAGATATGTGGGACCATGTCATAGGCTTTTCTGTAATCGATCCAGGCCATTGCAATATTTTTCCGTTTATTTTTTACTTCTTTAAGAATGTATTGGTCTATATAGAGCAAGTCGTGGGTTCCTCTTTTTCCCTTGCGACATCCTTTCTGTTATTCTGGGAGAAGTTTCCGCCAATTGAGTGAAAAGTATACTTCTTCTCTTATAACAGCAGTTAGAATTTTCCACATCATGGGTAGACAAGTTATTGGTCTATAATTGCTAGGGACATTTCCTTTTTGTGGGTCTTTCTGGATTAGTGTAGTTATTCCTTTTGTCATCCATTCAGGTACTTCCATTTCTTGTAGGCATCTGTTCAGTTGCTGGGCCATTCTTTTGTGGATAGTCGTAAATTTTTTGAACCAGAATCCATGTATGCCATCATGGCCTGGTGTTTTCCAATTTGCTACTTTCTTGAGTACTGATTTAAGCGTAATTACATGAACACTGGCAACAGGTCCTTCCTCAATTTCCATCAGTTCATTCTTAATATCACTTATCCACTTGACACTCGTTTTCCGTTTTTGGTGGGACTATACCTCTGCAGGGATGTATTCGGTGTATTCTACAGCCCGCACCGACATGGCAAAATTACTATCTAATTTAAGATTGGGTCCCTATGATAGTATTTTTGAAATTATTCAATTTTATTTTACTCACTGGTTTGTTAAGTAGATTCGTAATATTCTTTTCTGATTCAATATAATTCAAGAATATTGAACCCCTTTTTGATTTCATCCCTAATGAATTATATCAATATGTTTTGATCGTTGGTGAATTACGTTTTTTTTTCCAATCACGACCTCTGATTCTGCGACACTTTCAAGTAATGTCTTTAGGTAAAGTGCTTCCTGATTTGCCAATGCCAAACTAACGTATTCAGCTTCACAAATTGATAAAGAGAGAGCCATTTTTTTTGTTCTTTTTCGTCTGATAACTTAAAACAGTATCCAGATATACTTTTTCGGCATCAAAGAATCACCGTAATTCTAAGAGTTCTGGAGATTTTTTAAAATTCTAGTGACTGATTTATTGTGCCTTTCAAATAACTCAAAACATGATTTGCACTCGTTACATGAATTGCTGTTGGTTTATTCAAATATTCAGGTAATTTTGAAACCATAAAAGATATATCCAGTCTCGTAGCCATCATAATATAAATTAAGGAACCAACAAGAGTTTGTTGTCTATTAATTCGTTTTCATTATCAATCATTTTATTCATGTAAATTTCGCATGGAGTCTGTCATGGTTCTACAATCGGTCATGTTAAATTTGGCTAACAATTTTTTAATATATTTTTATTGATTAATTTTAATAATATTATCACTATATTCAAATTGTATCCCTAAAATCCAGGTCAGCCTTCCAAGATCGGTCATTTTGAATATTGAACTTAAGCTGCTTTAATCTTTATGAAATCATTCCTCTTTTTGAGGCAATTAGTATATCATCTACCCATAATAAAATGATTGATGTTTGATTGTTAATAATCTTAGTATACAAACAAGGGTCTATATTAGAGTGTCTACAATCTTGGTCAATCAAGTAATTATGAAAAGGGTTATTTCAGGAACGAGCACTTTGTTTTAAACCATATAAGGCCTTTTTGATCTTCCATACACAATTCTTATTTTAATTTTCAAAACCTTTTGGTGGATCTATGAATATGTCAAAGTCTAATCGAGCATTTAAATAGACACTTTTGACATCAATATGGTGTACTAGCAAGTTGTATTGTACTACAATTTGTATCAAAATTCTTGAGGAAGTTATATTTGTCATTGGAGAAAACGTGACTATATAATCTTTCCCATACATTTCTGAGAAGTCTTTTGGGACAAATCTAGCTTTGTATTTACACGTGCATTATTTTGGATTATACACCAAACGGCTATCTATGATATTTTTATTACCTGGAGCAGTTTTTAATTAGAAAGTGTCATTCTCAACTAGATAATCCTATTCTTTTTGCATGGCGTATCGCCATTGTTTCGCATCTCGCGAATTCATAGCTTCAACATAATTATTGGGTGTCATAAGGAGTAACACTAGTTTAACTATCTCTTTTAATTTAAAATTCTTAACTAAAAGTAAAACTGGCCTTTTTCGTTCTCTCCTGTTGGGTAACGTGTTTTAACTCTTGTTCCTTACTGTTGGTCGTTTTATTTTTGTATTCCTTATCGGAATAGTCTGTTAAGACTAACAAATCCCCGAATTCCTCTTATTTTGCGCTGTTATCATAAGATTCGGTAATTTTAACACATCTGTTTTTTTTTTAATAACCTTTGTTTCAGGGAAATAAATGAGATAAACTGGACTTTGTTTATCATATCCAATAAAAATACCTTCCCGGATACGAGGATCTAATCTCCTTTTGTTTTGTACATAACAAAAACAAGTCGTACCAAAAATATGCATACAACTTACGTTTGGTTTTGAAACAGAGAAACTTTCAAAAGGAGTTTTTTTCAAGAAAGGTATTAAAGCAGCGGTTCCAAAATATCCTCTGACGCAAGAATTGCGTAAACCCAAAAACTTTTCGTTAGTGTTGATTCAATAAGCAACATCTAGACATTGATAACAAAGTTCACCAAGACCTTTCTAGAGTACCATTTTGGTGAGCGAAATAGGGTGCAGATCTCTCATTCTATTCTTAATTAGTAATTTTTGAAAATTTTCTGACAGAAACATATGCTTCCATGATCACCCCTTAAACATATTAATTTACCATAAGAAGCGACGTCAGCTAGGTATTGTGTTATTACTTGTAGAGTATCAGACTTATGGCCTAAAAGGTATAACATTATGTCAGGAATCTCTCTTTCCTATGGGTTTTATTGGTTCAGCCAACTCGCAGTGTACAAGCGACAATATTCCCGTTGCTTTCTTGTCTAACGTTTTATTTCTAGTCTCAGTCATATTTCCCTGAGTACATATATCCCAGTTAGATATATATAGGAGGTATTTTCATTCCTCTTACTACTTTAGGTAATTTTTAAAAATATCCACTTCTTTGCAGTGGCCTAAGTTTCTATGCCAAGTGTTAATATCATGAATACGGTCTTTGTAGAACAAATATATTTTAATAATATAAGTTGCCCATTCGCTCTATGTTAAATATCGTAACATTTGGGTAAATTAATTTGGAATTTTTACGTCCAAAACTAATATACGCACTCATATTAGTGGCAGCCTGCACTGAAAAAAATATCTAGTTTGAAAGTTGTGATATACAAAGCACCTTTTAAAATGCATTTTCAGATATATCCTTTATAAAATCTAAATAAATACAAGCGTCTCCACATTTCTGAACTAAGCCACTGGTTTTGGAACCATCCGCTAACTCGACAAACTGATTTTCATTCTCAAAATTGGGATCAAAATTAATGAATTTTCATTTATCTTTAATTAAATGCTGAGCTGCCCAACAGTCGACAAATAAACTATTCTTATCTGAGAGTATGTCGTATCCAATAGCAAAGAAATAAGTTTTTTTTATATGCCTCTATATTCTGACAAAAATCTTTATTTTTATTTTTACACTTATAGGACTTATGGCCCTTTTTATTGGAAATATAATTTATAATATTTGGTTTCTCTAGTGGTGAAGAATTCTTGTTACCATTAGGAGATTTATTATAATCTTATTATAATGGAGATTGTGGGTTTGTCTGTCTGTAACTGAAACTATATTACTAAACAAGTCACAATTCCTTTTGTTATTTACATCACATTCTCCATGATTTTATTTTTATTTAAAGCTCAGTTATTAATAAAATTGTTTTACATTATTAATACTATTGACCATATCTACATACTAATAACATGCAATTGTATTTATATATACAACAAAATAGCGGTTTACAGTGTGAACGGGTAGGCTAATTTGCATATTAATATTAAAAAATCGAATTTAATAAATATGTGCTTAGTATTATTGATTTCTAACTGTTTGGTTTTATTTTAATGAATATAAGCAAAAATCTCTTCAATGAATCTTAAATGAAATCCATTAACAAGATAAAATAACTGTCATTTTATTCTTTACTTCCTCTTATAACTAAATACTTAAATTAGAAAAAATAACAATGAAAGACGAGAGTGATGGAAGAGTAAGTTTCAGTTGTTCCATTTTTTTATTATATTCCCTCTGTTTCAAATCTTTTATTATACTCCCTCTGTTTCAAATCTTTTTATCTGTATTCTTATTTAGTTTCATTAGCCTTTCTAATTTACTACAATATTTTATTACATTAAAACTTAAATACTTGCACCCGGAGGGGGCATATATTTGCTAGTTATTATAATTATTATAATACTTACAATCATAGTGTGGATTCCAAGTTTTGATTGGCAAGTGTTTAAACCACGTGACCTCGCTTAGTCTATAAATTTAAGTATTAACCTTATATCACCAAAATATTTCAACTCTCTCTCTCTCTCTCTCTCTCTCTCTCTCTCTCTCTCTCTCTCTCTCTCTCTCCAACCGTCCCTATCGGTTATCGCCCGTGGCAGATGTTCTGCACGTCATCCAGGATCTGCACAAAGCTGAATTATCAATATTGATAATATAGTTTGCTATATCTATGAATGAGGCGTGCTCAAAATTATTGATAGATCTTGTATATTTAAGTTAGGGTAGAGAAGACATAAAGTAAACGGTCCTCAATATCGTCGATGGAGCATTTATATGGAAATTAGGATAGAACATGGAGTCAACAGCGCTTGTTTACTAATAGTTTCTTACCTCAATGATTACTCAAACCAAATCAGAGCGGACAAACGTAGTTTTTTACATCTCAGACAACACAGGTTTGTCCATAAGTCCATAAGAAAAGGTCGATTCGCCCTTATAACTTCAGCAGGTGCCAGTCTACTTTGTTCGTCTTATTTGATTAGTTTTTGTGATAGGGGGGGGTAAATTAGATGTAAAGCTCTATTGGAATAATCGCCTAGGTCAGAAAATGTCAGTAGCGCGCACGCACTCGTGTGTGTATATGTATGTGTGTGTGTGTGTGTGAGAGAGAGAGACAGACAGACAGACAGATAGATAGAGACAGAGACAGACGAAGAGACAGAGAGAGAAATGAGTAGTTATCTGTTTTATTATGGTAGCTTGCTTAGCTTTCGGCTTCTTAATTGGTATTCCAGTCCCCATGAAGTTAGCTTTGAAATCTATTCTCGTGCTCAGTCAGACTAGAATTCTCCTCTCTAATATTGTTTCTCCCCCTCTAGTTTTTTTTTTTTGTTTTGTTTTTTTTTTAGTATCCCGCCCATGCTAATTATCTGTGCTATAGACGTTTCTTGGGTGACATGTCTCTTACTGATATTATCGACCCAAGAACACACTGTATAGCCTGCTAAGAATATATAATCAATGGATTATTTTCGTACGCCCGCTTCCGAGTACAAAGACAAACGTTTGTTAGAAAAAAATAAGAGTTACTATTGTATATCCAATCGAACAAGCCATCATTATGATATAATCAAATACGCAATTACATCAGGTAACTAATGAGAAAAATGTCCGTGTTTTACCTGATCGTCAAGGCGTGCTGACGACATGGATTGCTTTCACTGACGCTCACCATCCATCCCTATAAGCTATTGTGGAAGCGCAAGGTGTACTTGTTACCATCGTAGGAAATGGACACGAGGAAACAAGTTCAAATCATGGACGAGATTGTTTGCATTTCCCATCACTTTAATACCTTTGGGAGGTGTGTGGCGTAATGGCTAGAGTCATAGGAAATAGACTCGTAGAACCGAGTTCAAATCCTGGACGAGGCTGCCTATATTTCACATAGCGCTAATACCCTTGGGAAATGTATGCATCCACCTGTTCTCCCTCCAGCTATTGGTAAATTGCACGACAGACTGGGTACTTTTACCTTGGTTAGACAAGCAGTCTAGGTGAAGGAAAAGTCTGAATTCAAACCTGTTTAACTCCGCCTTAATAATTGACCTTGTGTCACATCCTGCTCGTGCGGAGGTGTTGGTAAATATGTACTCTGGGTAAAGATATGAATCTAACAATTTTGCCTCGAACTATGGGTAAAATAGCAGGACTGAGTAGACTCTTAGCCTTGATACTAAACCAGTGTAGGAACTGTAAAACTCTGAATTCAAACGCTGCTTAAGGAATTGACCTTGTGTCACATCCTGCTCGTGCGAAAGGATTAGTATATATATATATATATATATATATATATATATATAGGCCATCGCTCTAGACGAAATCCAGTGTCCGCACACAGCTGATAAGCGTAGTTTTTGGCTGGTCGGCCAACACTGATTTATCCAGAAAAACGTTGGTTACATGTTTACCTTTACTTCTCCAGCATCACCCAGCAAATCTTATTCGTCTTATTTGGTTAGTTTTTGTGATATAAAGAAAGTTGGCTGTACAACTATTGTTTTGTAGGTTGCTGCTTCTAGGATCAGTTCAAAACAGCAGGTAGTGACCTTGTGGAATTTCTATCTAGCCTTTCATCGAAGCACCTCGTTAAAGTGGTGCTGACATAAAGTAATACTAATTCTGCTGGAGCTTGGAAGAAAATCCCGTTTTATTTCGTCAGAAAAATCAGATTTTCATTTGGTCGATATATAACGCATTTATTTTTTGAACATAATACCTTCCTTTTCACCGTACATACAATATCGTCCAAAAATAAGAATACTCTCAACATTTTTTTATAATAAAGAAAAGGTATGTTCTTCATAAGTAATTATACAGGAGATGTTATAGGTAATTCTCCCCATCCCCCTCTCCCTCTCTCTATCTATCTATCTTGTTTTCTAATGTAGACTGTACAATGCTCTCTCTCCTCGCTCTCTCTTTATATATATATATATATATATATATATATATATATTATATATATATATATATGTATATATATGTATATATATGTATATATATTAGTTTCTAATGAAAATTTATTCAATAACAACAAATATCATTAAATATTCTCTATCTCCTACTTTGTATACACACAGACACATGATCTTATGAATATTGGTAATATAAGTAAAGTCATCATGCGGCCTAATGTCGGTATCAACCAGACAGCGAGGGAGTCTATCCCCTTTTTATAAGCGCTAGACCAAGGGGGTTATTTTAACGTCTGAGGTGGAGCGCCACACCTACCACCAGCTCCTCACTTTATCACCCAGATCCCTGTACTACTCATGCGCTGAGTTGGCGAGGGCCGGCATCGAACCAATAACCTTGTGATTCCTAGCCGAACGCTCTAACGACTGAGCTAAACCGGCCCTATTAATGTTGGTAATATAGTTTGGTGTATTTATAAGTAAAGTATGTTCAATATCATTGAATGAGTATATATACCTTAATTAAGGTTTGAAATTCACATAGGCGAGAAACTGTCACTTACTAAGCGCGTTTGTCTTCGTAACCTTAATTTACACACACACACACACACACACACACACACACACACACATATATATATATATATATAATTATATATATGTGTGTGTGTGTGTGTGTATGTGTGTGTGTGTGTACCGGGTGCGTACGGTATTTGAGGACAGATTTCTAAGTTTCACAAGAAGGTTGTCAAATTCGAAAAGAAACAACTGAAGAAGACCAGAGTTCATATCGAGCGAAAATGTGTGTATATAACAATAAAGATGAGAACAACAGCCCTAAAAATCTGAATAATATAAATTATTACACCTCATCTAAAAAGAAAATCTGACAAATAAGATATAGTTGTTAAATTCTAGACCAGGTTATGTAATTTTGATAATTTTCATATTCTTTAAGTCGATAAAAGATATCTATGTTGATTATGTGTGTCTTGTTCTTTGATGCTCTCCTTCTTCTGAGACAAATGGGTTATCGAATAATTTCAGATGGGAATAAGCTAGACATTTTGATTGCAACCTGAGTCAAATGGCATTGGTTATGACAAAAAAGTAATGAAATGAATATGCTCTTGCGATTGCAAATGTTATAATTGCCGTCGGCTACGTAAAGAGATGCAGAATATTTGTTAATGAACCATTATAGATAAAAGCACTGTTTTGCTTACAAATGTTTTGCTTATGTCTCTAAACGTTAATGTTATATCCCGTCAGCGAGCAGAAATTGCTTTTTGCAAAGCAATCTTATCACACTTATTAAATGTGTGTCAACAAAAGTCGCAGAAAAAAATAAGTAGATGTTATATTTTACAAAGTGTAATTCAGTGCTCCATTAAACATTTATCTCGCTCAGTCGGTGGGGCTTAGAATATGCTGACTGTATCCCCTGCATAGGAGTAAGACGCTCATACCCAGCAAAAAAAGTCGTATTCCGAGTACGATTACAAACAGTATTTAATGGATAGGCTACAGTTCAGGAGTGTACAGATTAACCCCTTTATTGGTCCAATCTTGTGTATCTGTTATATACCCCGTTACGTCGGGTATATAATCAGAGAGAGAGAGAGAGAGAGAGAGAGAGAGAGAGAGAGAGAGAGAGAGAGAGAGACGGGGTAGAGACGATGATGAGGTGACGAGAAATTTGTTCTTACTTCTTTTCTCTTGTCTACTTGTTCCTTGAATATTCTTTTGGGATGATTCTTTGGGTGGCCTTCTCCTGGCTGATTCTCCTTCTTGTTCGGGCTGGGTGACTGTGGATTCTTGTTTGTTAATTAATAACAATCACTTGTTTTTCTATATAGCTTTATTCAAACAACCCCAGCCAAAACCACGCGGATTGAGAAGTGACGTCTCGAACGAACGTCTTCTGTAGATGAGCAACTGGTCGCAACTAAACTAAAAGCTAAAACCTCTGTCTAACGCCTCTAATGGAGCATTTCCGGAAGGGGTTAAGCAAATGTCGTTGTTATAACGCGCTTAGCGAATAATAAGACGTGTAGCCCAGTTGACGTTAACTGCGAGAAGAACCCACTTCCGCCTTTTATTTAAAATAATACAAGATGGCTGAAACAGTACTTCCGTTTCATACAACAATGTTATAACCGGTGCTTCCGGGTCTTAGTATACCACATCCCTCCCCACTTAGCTTGAAACATCCATAGGTCCCTCCCCAGAACTCCCATTACTTATAGGAGGCATTGTGCTACTCTCAGACATAGTCACATCATCATCATCTGTAGCCTCTGGAGACTCCTGACCAGTTAAGGGGCTAGTACTGGGTCGTTTCCCTTTTGTATCTGGTTTAATGTTGGTGCGCTGTCTTTCGGGTTTATTCTCAGCATTGTTCCTTCTTTCCTACTCTTTGCGTTTCTGAAACCGTGTTCTCATGCGAGTTCTGGGGTGTTCATCTTCCAATCTGTCACCGGTTGTTGAAAAACTGCTATCTCCGTAGGGTGCAGGAAGCTGTGCACAAGCTGTTGAGTGCCCTGTAACTGTTTGTTCCTGACTCCCTGAGGCTGCCTTGATTCTTCGGGACCTCTCACAACAGGTTCTGTTGGAATATTCGCGCGAATATGATCCACATGCCTTTTCCATAATCGACCATCCTCCAATCGCACTCTAAAAGTCAGTGGACCAAGCTGCTCCTCTAAAACTCCGAACAGCCATTTTGGCCTCCCTTGAAAATTCACCACACTAACACTATCTCCAATATGGAACATCCTTTCACTACGATATCTATCCGTTGTTCTTTTAGTATCGTCTATTTTCGTGGTGACTTGGGTAGATAAATCTGGATACACAAGGTCCAGACGCGATCGAGGCTGACGGCCCATAAGTAGCATTGCTGGTGATTGACCTGTTGTTGATTGCGGGAATAACCGGTATCGGGCTAATACACGCAACAATCGTGTTTCCAAATCTCCAGTAACTTTTTAAGACCACTCTGAATGGTTTGAACTGCACGCTCAGCCAGTTCATTTGAGGAGGGGTGGTATGGCGCACATCTAACATGCTTAATGCCATTTAGGGTACAGAACCTGGAAAATTCCTTACTAGTAAAACTGCTAGCGTTGTCAGATACAATCACATGTGGACTCCCATGTGTGGCAAACGTGCGTCTCAACATCCTTTCTGTTTCTGAAGAAGATGGTGATGACACAACATGTGCATCTATATATATTTACTGTGGGCGTCGACAATCACTAGAATCCACTTACCCTGGATAGGGCCCGCATAATCCATGTGCACTCTGAACCAAGGCCTTCCTGGCCATTCCCAGGGATGCAATGCACTAGCCTGAGGCATATTTGCACTATCTTGGCACATGGCACAACTCCTCACACATAATTCAATATCTGCATCCATTTTAGGCCACCAAATGTGACTACGAGCAAGAGACTTCATCCGTGAAATTCCTGGATGACTCTCATGCAATTCTTTCAGTAACGCCTCTCGACACTTTGCTGGGATAATCACCCGTGATCCCCATAAAATACAACCCAGTTGTTCCGACAACTCATCCTTCCTGGTTGTATATGGTTGAAAGTCAAGAGATCCTTTTCCCGGCCATCCATGCAAGATCCATCTACGCACTTGTGATAACACGGGGTCTCTTGATGTGTAAAAAGCAACAGTTTTTGACGTGACTGGGGTTAAGTCTCTGACATGGAGAGTACTACTTCCTCCGGACAAGGTAATGGCGTAAAATGGTCCTCTATAGGTAGCCGACTCAGTCCATCTGCATTAGAAATTTTTGAACCTGGCTTGTATTCTAGTTGATAATGATAACTTGCTAGAATCAAGGCCCAACGTTGAACTCTAGCACTTCCTGTTGGTGATATTGCACGGTCCTCTTTAAAAAGCCCAAGCAGTGGTTTATGATCAGTGATGATGGTAAATTCTCGACCATAGATATATTTATGGAATTTAGAAACTCCAAAAATGACTGCCAGTCCTTCACGTTCTATCTGGGCATAATTTCGTTCTGCCTTTGATAATGTTCTGGAGGCAAAATAAATCGGTTTTTCACTCCCGTCTTTCATTATATGCGATAACACTGCCCCCACACCCACCGTCATGATAAGTTTAAGTTCAGCATTGTAATGAACCAAAACACTAGTTGACATTAGCAACTCCTTTGATTGCTTGAAAGCAAAGGCTTCGTCTGGTCCCCATTTCCAGGGAACTCCCTTTTGTAGTAATTTGTACAAAGGAGCTAAAACTGTGCTGATATTGTTTAAGTACCGCCGATAGCAATTAACAAAAGCTAAAAAACTACGCAGTTCAGACACATTCTTTGGGGTGGGTGCTTTATGAATTGCATTGACTTTATCTTGCGTTGGGTGGATTCCTTCAGAATCAATCCTATGGCCCAGGTATGAAGTTGACGACTTTTTAAATTCACATTTATCCCCTTTAAGTCGGAGACCGGCATCTCGTAATCTCTTTAATACTGCCCGCAGGTTCCTATTATGCTCTTCCATAGTTTGTCCCGAGATTAGGATGTCATCTAGATAAGCAACTGTCTTTGGTACTCCTTGAATAAGTTGATCTATGATCCTTTGGAAAACTCCTGGTGATGAAGCAATACCAAAACACAAACGAGTATACATAAAAAGACCTTTATATGTGTTTATAGTAGTTAGTTTTTGTGACTCTTCATCCAAAGGAACCTGTAAATACGCGTCACTCAAATCCAGTCTCGTAAAATACTGTCCACCCGAGACTTTGGAATACAGGTCGTCTATATTTGGAATGGGATATTTGTCGATTTGCAAAACAGGATTAACGGTCTGTTTAAAATCCCACAAATCCGAACTTGACCATTTCTCTTTAAAACGGGGACAATAGGGGAAGCCCATTCTGCAAAACGGACTGGCTTGATAACAGAGGTAGCAACCATTCGTTGAAGTTCAGTTTCAACTTTTTCTCTAATTGTTAAGGGTACGGGTCTAGCTTTCATAAAACGAGGTTTGCTATTTTCTTTAACATACAATTTAGCTTTTTCAATATTTAATGTACCCAAGCCTGGTTTAAAAAGTTCTGCAAATTCTTGATTAAAATCAGTCCATTCCATTTTTGTTTCAGGTAGGATAGATATTAATTGGCAATTTTTGCAGCCAGTCTCTTCCAAGAAGACTTGGTCCAGAACCTGGTACAACTAACAGTCTTAAATAATGTGTTTTTCCCTGGTATTTTACACTCAGGTTAGCAACCCTTTAGGTACAATGACCTCACCCGAATAGGGCCGCAACCTCTGTAATGTTGCCGTTTTTATAAGTCTCGCGTTCGGCAGTAAGTCAAACTGCTGTTTACTTATCAGAGTAGACGAACAACCGGTGTCAATTTCCATTTGACATTGAATACCATTTAAATAAATATTACACATATATGGTTCACGGCTATTCGATCTCGTAAAAAAATAAGGGTATGTCGTCTGTCTCTTGTATGTAATTCGACACCTTTTTCCTTTGTTCATTTTTACAAAATTTTGAAAAGTGATGTTTTTTGTTACATTTAAAACAAATTTTCCCCCATGCGGGACAAAAAAATCTTTTCTCATGCCATTTCCACCACAACCAAGACAACTTTTTTTCTTTCTTTTGTAATTCAGTTGTGTTAGACTCGGAACATATTTTATTTACTTTATCCGTCTCTTTTTTCTTTATATGTGCAACGTCACTCATTGCTAATTCTATAGCTGTGGCCATTTTAACAGCTTCTTCTAACGACATATCTTGGGACAATAATTTTTCTTGAATTTTATCGTCCCTTAATCCACACACAAATTTGTCACGCAATGCTCTTTTTAAAAATGACCCAAATTCGCATGTAGAAGCCAAATGTTTAAGGCGAACAAGAAATTTTGAAATTGACTCACCCTCCTCTTGTTTTGCATTATGGAAACGAAAACTTTCAGCCACTATTAGTCTTTTAGGCTTAAAATGTTCCAACAACAACTGGGTAATTTCCCCCAGAGACTTCCCGCTTGGTTTTTGAGGGGTACATAAATCCTCCAAGACTCTGTAGGTCCTTTCTCCAATTGTACTCAGTAATATGGCTTTGCATTTTACTTGGTTCTCATGTTCAATATCGTTTGCGATAAAAAACTGTTCTACTCGGTCCAAATAGGTTGAAATATTTCCTGATTCCGTACAGAATTCTTCTAAATGTCCGAGTAATGGCATTTTCTTCAGTGAAACAAATCCTCGTCTGCCAATTGTTATAACGCGCTTAGCGAATAATAAGACGTGTAGCCCAGTTGACGTTAACTGCGAGAAGAACCCACTTCCGCCTTTTATTTAAAATAATACAAGATGGCTGAAACAGTACTTCCGTTTCATACAACAATGTTATAACCGGTGCTTCCGGGTCTTAGTATACCACAGTCGTTACCTGTCAATCATAACCGTTACGGTTAATGTAATTTCCCCTCAATCCCCGTTATTTTGAATCTAACGGACTCTGATTCAAAAATATCTAACTACAGTAGTTACATAATTCATAGGCATTCTATGAATTATGTATCACATCTAACATTTCTGCCTTTTATTTTTTATCACTTGTACATCTTGTGGGGATATGGTAAGCTAATGATTGTTCTTTGAGCTCACAGAACTGATCATGCCATAAATGTATTTGACTTTTATACTCGAGTAATGAAAGACTTCATGTAATGAACCAACTCTCATTTTTAATGAAAAAAAAACTTGTTTTGATCATGTATTTCGTTTTAAGAACGATCCAAATTCTTGGCCATGCTAACCTGCAAAAATATATCTTTAACATCCAATAGCATTCACAGAAATGATTGAAAGTATTTCTCAGCATTATTTATGATCGCTAGTGGACAATTATCTTAGGACTTATAGACGTAATGTCTTCTCAACTGTCTATCTGTGTTTTTGATCTTAATTTTCAGTTCGATTTATGGGTTGATTTGCTCTTTCTTTCATATTTACTGGTGTTTAGACTCTGTTGACGAATATACTGGGCGTAATCCTTGTGGCCTAGCATATGTGCTGATTACCTAAGTTGTTCCTTATCTATTATTCTGATTTTGTTCCACAAGCGCTGACGATCTTCATTCCCCTCTATATGTGATCAGCTGAAGGTGCGTGGTGTAATGGTTAGGGTCGCAGAAAATGAACTCGTCGAAGCGTGTTCAAATCCTAGACGAGGCTGTTTGCATTTCATATAGTGCTAATACCCTTGAGAAAAGTATGCATCCAACTACCCTCTCTCCAGCTATGGGTGAATAGTAGGGCAGAATGGTTTCTTAACCTTGTCTGGATAACCAGTCTATGAGAAGGAAAACTCAGAAATCAGACCTGTTAAACTCTGCGTATAGAAATTGACCTTGTGTTCCATCCTGTTCGAGCGGAGGGGTTTGTACATATATGTATGTGATCAGATATGTCTGTTTCTGCCAAATTATGGGTTAAATTTTTAATTCTCGGAAGGTTGCCGAGTACATCAAATGGCAATAAACAGTACCATGGCCGAAACGTTGTGGGTATAGCAACTAAAATGAGTCTAGTGGACCAATGTGAAAAAATAAGTTCGCAAATCTGTCTGTCGTTAGCATAGTAATACTTTTCAAAGTCTTTACATATCTTTACATATGTTTGCCTAGACGATTCAGTGGCCGTAAGTTTCCAGTTCTAAAGATGTTCTATGATAGTATCGATGCTTCTACTAAATTCAGAATGAATAATTGATAATTTACAGTTTCTAGATACGCCCGTTAATCGCAAGAATTTTGATTAAAAAGAAAAGGACAATCAGCGTAAATGTAGACCTCCATAAATTGACCAGTCAGATGAGGGGACGTTTTCCTGCGGACTCCTACATATGAACACCAATTTTGGCCGACCAGCAAAAAACTTACATTCACCAGCTCTGTACCGACACTGGATGTGAAACTTTCTTCTTTTTTACCTATGGTCTCTTTTGATTGACTTTTTTTTACTCTGGTGGACTCCCATAGCTATTTGACGTTTTAAAGTCCTATTGTATTGTTATAATTAGTTCAAACCCTGGACGAAGCTGTTTGCATTTCACATAGTGCTAATCCCCGTGGGAAAGGTATGAATCCAACTACACTCCCTCCAGCTATGGGCAAATAGTAGGGCGGTTCGGGCTCTTTAAACATGGCTAGGTAACCAGTATAAGAGAAGAAAACTCTGAATTCAAAGTTGTTAAACTCTGCTTAAGAAATTGACCTTGTGTCACATCCTGCTCGTGCCGATGGATTAGTAGATATATAATCAAATATTTTTCGCTTGCCTGGACTCAAAAATGTTATATGGTGCCGAGGGACCGTATGGCTCCCGCAGAGAACCACCGGTCTTAAGGAACAGCCCAACACGATGTAGAGAGAGAGAGAGAGAGAGAGAGAGAGAGAGAGAGAGAGAGAGAGAGAGAGAGAGAGAGAGAGAGAGAGATTGCTTTTGACACGATTATGATGATAACTTTTTGTTTTTGAATTTTTTTTAGAAAGTATTGTAATGGCTACATTAATTTATATGGATTGGAGATATATCTTCTTTTTTTTTGTATTTTCAACATGTATATCGAATGTAATTAGTTTTTCAATTAATCTTTGACTTCCAACCTCGTAGTAATAAAATACCACCAATCAGGGTCTTTGCTTTT
>CM042144.1:27824635-27899635 GCA_023376005.1 Doryteuthis pealeii
TGTATACTTTTTATTTTACAAGATAATTGCCATTTAAATAATCTAAAAGAGTAAAGGAAAAATATCTAAAAATTATTTTTTTAGTTTTCATTTTACATTTAATTTTCCGAATTTCGGTATTTAATTTCTACCAGGATAACTCCCTTAATTTTTTTTCTATTCATACCTTAAGTCTTTTGTCTTATTATTTATACTGTAATTAGTTTTGAAATTATATAGGTGGGGTCAAGTTAAGAGTTCTGAAAAAGTCAGAAAGTTTTGAAATAAAATAACCAATGCATTATAACATTCATTTATTGATAGATCAACATTGGAAATTTCAATGAAATTGGCAATTCCCTGATTTTTGGTAATTGTCTTTGGGGTGGGGGGTAAATTTAGTTTGTAAAATACGAATTTTACGCCATCTTTGTCAGTGCCTACTATAAAATGTATGAAAAATAAATTACAAATAAATTGACCATTATGTTACTCCTTTTTTTACTTAGACAAAAAGGTGCGTATCACATAAATGCATCTTGACCCCCTAGCAGGTTGAAGGCATTTTTCCCGATGAGGTAATGCAATATAAAAGCGATCCACCTCAAATCTTTCTCGACGAGTAAATGTAAATGTATTTAAAATAGTTTTTCTAGTTGTTTGAAGGCATTTTTATCGACAAATAACTTTGTTTTAATGGGTTGAAGGTGTTAACAGTAAGCCACCTGGAGGTTTTTATCGACAAGTAAATGTAGATATTCTCTCCCCTTTAAAATATCTTTTTTTTCCTTTTTTTTTTGTCTTTGGTATTTTCATTTTATTTTAATTTAAAACAACTGTCACGAATTTTGAAAAAAAGATTAGGGAAAAGATTTTGCATAGTGAATAGAATCATTTTTTTTATTTAAAAATACGGCGAAAATCAAGGTATATTTTAGTATAAATTTTGTGTCATTAAACTAAACAGGAAAAAAGCATTTAGGAAATAAAATAAGTGTGATAAAAATAATATTAATAATATATATATATATATATTATATATATATATATATTATATATATATATGTATGTATATATATATGTGTGTGTGTGTGTGTGTGTCTGTGTGTGTGTGTGTGTGTGTGTAAGAGAGACAGAGAGAGAGAGAAAGAAAGTGAGAGAGAGATAGAGATAGATAGATAGATAGATAGATAGATAGAGAGAGAGAGAGAGAGAGAGAGAGAGAGAGAGAGAGAGAGAGAGATTTTAAGATATAAGATTTTAAAATATGATGGTACCGCGTATGCTTCAGGTATTAAATGATAGATATAGAAAAATAAACTGGGTTTATCTAAACATGAAGAAAAAAATACACATTCTAAAATAGAAATTTTAAAATGTTAAAATTCATTATGAGGAACATAATTAATTAGCCGACACCGTCTAAGTTAGATTCGGAATTACCTGAATTTAAAATGCAGCGAAATGTATCAATTAGTTTCTTGTTGAGAATATTTAGTGAATATCTGAAGGCAATATGGCTTAATTTTAATTAAATAATTGATTAATATGAAAACTTTGATTTCCTGTGTTTGAACTATCCAATATATATATATATATATATATATATATATATATATATATATATATATATATATATATATATATATATATATAATGCACACGTATATGCATATACATACATACATACATTCATACACGCACACATGTACATACATAAGTCAGCAAAAACCTTTTTCAGAAAATGCAAGCGGTAAAACTATTGAACTCCAGAGACAATCTATCAATCTATCTATCTATCTATCTATCTATCTGTGTATGTGCATATTTTTGTCTCTGTCCCTGTCTCTGTTTGCATATATATATATATATATATATATATATATATATAATATATATATATATATATATATATATATATATATATATATATGTGTGTGTGTAATTCGTTTCCGTCACTTTTGCCGAATCCGTCCCTGAATGGCCTTTAAATACAATGATGAAGCGCGTAACTATTTATGTTGTAAATAATTCTATCTGACCCGACACATGAGGTTTTATGTCGGTTCAATAAAAACAGACATTGTTCTAGCTTTAAATCTTAGGGAAAACCTTAAGACATAACTTCTACAGAAGAGTCAATAAAATACACTTAAATGCGTTAGAAAGTGATGGAAAGCAAAAGACTTGGACAAGATAACAAATGTGACCAGGGATATAGGTTCACAATTTTAAAATTTACATTCGCCACACGAGACTAATACAGGTTCTTTATTAGTTTCTATGGAGTCGCAGGTCAGTGCGACGCGAAGAAAATTTAAACAAAATCGCTTATTCGCGGGAAGATTGACACGCGTACAATTTTTCAGCTCCAGGTTCATGGTCTTCAAACCACCTCATTTAATGCGAGAATAGATTAATGATGTTATGATATAAACTTAAACGGGTACACTTAAACTATTTACACAGGGTATCTAAAATATACAGGGTGCTCAGAGAAAAAAATTGCAATCTAATTCCCGTTCAAAAGATCTCAAATCTTAATAGCATATGTAGAAACAACTCAAAATTATATTTTAACTGGCTGGTCACACAGGGTGTTTAAAATATACAGGGGATTAGAAAAAATCTAAAAAAATGTCTAATCTGATAACTTGACGAATTTCCATTCAAAAGATCTTAGATCTTAACTGCACGTGTAGAAACACCTCAAAATTATATTTTAACTAGCGTAAAAGGCGCTCTGTGGAGAACACTTAATTAGGCCATCGGCCCAACAATAACACATAATTAAAGACAATTTGATGTACGTAGGTCCTTACTCTCCTTACCAACAATCATTTCTGTTTCCTGTGTGACTTCCGTTGGATTCCGTAATTAATTTCGTTTATTCCCAAATTTATAAGATAAATCTGGGAGTAAACGAAATTAATTTTGCAACGAAATTTTGTTACAATAACAGTAAAGGTAAAAAAATAAGACACACTTGCACACATCTATTTGCATATATTATTATTATTATGTTTAATCGCGTTATCTTCCGAGTTAATGACAACTTCATGCCTGAAAAAAAAATTGTTTCTATTTATGCTGTTATCGTTTGAGATCATTTGAACGAAAATTGGTCTAGTTATCAGATTACGAAATAGTTCGGAAACACACTGTTTATCTCAAATGATATAAAAGTTTTCGAAACTCCCTTTATATATACTATCAAATATATGCACCCTCTGTGTATAAGTATTTAAGTTTTTATGTAATAAAATATTCTATTAAATTAGAAAACAAATGAAACTAAAAAAGAATGAAAAAAAATTATTTCAAACAGAAGGGAGCATAATCGAAATATAGAACAATTTAACTATTTAGTTAAATTAGAAAGTAATGAATAAAATTACCGTTATTTCTTTTTATTAATGGATTCTTTTTAAGATTTATCCGCGAGATTTTGCTCGTATAAAACCAAATAATTAGAAATCAATAATACCAGCCATATATTTATGAAAATCAATTTTTTAAAGATCAATATGCCAATTAGCCATCCCGTTCACATTGTAAATATCTATTTTGTTGAATATAAAAATATACTTACATGTTATTTGAATGTAGATAAGGCCAATAGTGTTAATAATATAGAACAAATTTATTGATAATTGAGGTTTTAATAAAAGTAAATCATGGAGAATGTGACGCAAATATCTAAATGAATTGTGATTTGAGTATTGATTTAGTTTCGGTCCAGATAGACAAAAACATAATCCCCATTATAATAAGATAATTATTTCATTAGACATCTAAACTCGTCATCTGTACGAGGTATAATATAAAGACTTGGATAATATTTTGTTACACTGATAGTAAATTGTTCTAAAGTAATAGTATTGAGGTAAGTATTAAATTGTTATTATGAAATAACCGAGTTTTGTAAAGGAACAATATGCATTTCAAATTTTGACAAAAGATAAATAGATTAAAAGATTTACGTGTTTTTCTAGATTAATACTCTCAATTATATATTTACCAACCCATCCAAATGAGTAGGATGCGACACAACATCAATTACTTTAGCGGTGTTTAGCAGATTTGAATACAGATTGTCCCTTCTCCTAAACCGGTTGCCATACCAAGATTAAAGAGTCTAATCCCCACTACAATTTATCCGTAGATGGGGAAGAAGAATTGAATTCACACCTTTCCCAAGGGTATTAGTGCAATGTGAAATTCAAACAGTCACGTCCAGGATTTGATCTCGGTTCGCCTCGTCTAATTCCTACGCCGAAAACAATTGCACATCCCGCTTCCACTAGATAATAATGCTGTGCAAATAACTCACACACCTTTCTTGAAAAGCTATCTATAAATTTTAGTTTAATTAAATATGATTATTTATTTTCTAGTGACATATGATTTGCGACTTTTTCTTTGGAAGTTTGTAAATTAAAGTTCAGTACAATTTGTTATATATGACTGCAATATTCGTTCAAGCAGATTATTTTATATTGTGAGGATTCTTTTTTGGGGATGGAAACGTTTATATCCGACGTAAAAAAGATTTCTGGATTTTAGAACTTACTACGAGTCCAATGAATACATATCCAATCGCCGATATATGAATATATATCCAATCACCTATAGTAGATAGACAAAAATCCTCTCATATATATCTCTGTGTGTGTGTTTGTGTGTGGGTGTGTTTGTGTGTACGCATATATATATATATATATATATATATATATATATGTATATATATATATATGTGTATATATATATGTTTGTATATATAATTGTGTGCATATATATATGTATATGTATATAAATGTACGTAACAATCCTTAGTCCTTAAATATATTATATATATATATATATATATATACACACACACACACACATATATATATATATATGTGTGTGTGTGTGTGTGTGTGTTTGTGTGGGTGTGTGTGTGTGTGTGTGTGTGTGTGTGTGTGTGTGTTGTGTATCCTACGTGCAAGTGCATAAGGGATGGATTTTATGCAGTTTTTAGGGTGATGGCTTTTGAAATGTAAATATTGTTGTGTGTCTGTGGGTTTGTGGTAAATGTCTGTGATAATTTGGCCATTTATATTTTTAATGATGATATCTAGGAATGGTAGTTCCTTTAAATTGTGTTCAATAGTGAATTTTATTTTTGGGTATAAGTTTTGTAATAGTTCATGTATTTTGTTGATATCACCCCATGAGCATTTCCAGAATATAAAGCAGTCATCTAAATACCTTTTCCATGATTTTATGAAGTTCATTTTTATATTGTTACCCTATTCTTGTTCTATTTTGTCGTATAGGTGTTCTTCTAAATACGCTAGGGTTAGGGTGGCATAGGTTGGTGCCATCTTTGTTCCCATAGCAGTTCCTAGTGTTTGTATGTAGTTTTTGTTGTTGAATTGAAAGGAGTTATTGTTTAGGATGAGTTCTATACCGTCAATGATAAATTCCTTATTGAATCTAGAGTGTAATATTTCTGGGTATTTCTCAATCCAAAACGAGATGGCTTTTTTTCCTAATTCATGGGGGATATTGCTATATAAACTGGTAACGTCGAATGTTACCATGAGTGTGTCAGGGTCTACTCTTTGTGGTATGTAGTTTAGGAATGAAATGTAATCTCTAACGTAACTTTTTATCTTTTTTAAGAAAGGTTGTAGTAGGATGTCTATTAGTTTGCTAATTCTGTTAGTGGGACATGCTGGTCATGCTACTATAGGTCTGAATTGAAGGTCATTAGGGTCTTGTATTTCTATATATTCTGATTTTTGTGTCATGATTGCTGCTTTGATTTCTTTTGAATTGAGTATTTTTGGTAATCCGTAGAAGTTGCTTGTTTTTGGGGGAAAATCGATTAGAAAGGCCTTTTCCTTTTTGGCTAGTATTTGTTTGTGTGTTGTGCAGAATTTTGTAATTTTTGATATTATATTTTTATCTATGTTTGTGACTATTGGTTTGTAGGTAGTATTGTCACTAAGTATCTCATGGATTCTTGATTTATAGTATGTTTTGTTTAGGATGACTATTGCACTTCCCTTGTCAGCTTCTTTTATGACAATGTCATTGTTTTCCTGTAGGCTTTTAAGGCTTGTTTTTGTTTATGTGATAGGTTGTTGTGTGTGTTTTTTCTTTCCTGTAAATTGAGGCTCCAGAGTTTTTCAAAAAATATATTTAGCTCACTATCTTTACTTTTTTCTGGGAAGAATTTGGATTTGTTTTTTTACTAGAGAATCATCTGAATTATTTTTATTTTGGAACTTTTCTATGAGTCTAAATTTTCGTTCAAATTCTTTGAGATCTTTTTTTAGTTCGTCTAGATTGGGTTTTGGGCTGGGGCAGAATTTTAGCCCTAATTTTAGTAAATTAATTTGATCATTGTCTAGTTTATGTGCTGAGAGGTTAATTATTTTGGGTTTGATTCTGTTTTGTGTATTGTTTATATTGGTCGTTTGGTTTGGTCTATGTATTCTAAAAAAGGTTTTGTTGTTGTGTGGTTATAATTATTAGGGTAGTTTGTGTGATTTCGCCTATTTTTGTTTATAGATGTATCGTAGATATTGCCTATTCTATATGGGAATGGGTGTTTGGGTAGGTTGAATTGTTGGTTGTTTGGTGGGTAAGTATATTTTGGAGGGTTGTTTTGTGTTTGTGAGTATCAATAGTGATGGGTGTGTGTGGGGAGGTTATGGGGATTCTTGTATAGGGTCGTTTTTATATATTGGTGTGTATTGGGCTTAATTTGTATGTTGTGTGTGTTCTCTTGTCTATATCTATTGTATGGTTGTGTTTGTGTGTGGTAGTGTGTGTTTTGATTGTATTTTCTTTTATAAGTTTTTCCTTGTGAATGAGAATGTGTGTATGGCTTTGGTTGAGGGTAATATTTGTGTGTGAAGCTGTTGTTTCGTGGGTTTGTAATGTAATGTGTATTCCGGTATACATTCTTGGGGTGTGTTTCACGTTTTTTTTTGTTGATGTTTTTGTTTTTCTTCTTTTTTGTTTTTGTATTCCTGCTCTTTTTGGGGTAGGTTTCTCAGCCGTTTTCTTTTCCAGAATTGTTTTAGATCTTTCCTCCTCTTTTTTTGCATTCTGATTCCCATAGTTCCAATAGGAATTGTGTCATTTTAGGACAGATTCCTTAATTTTGATCAGGATTTCTTGATCTATTCTTAGATAATTCGTAGTGTAGTGTGATGTTTTGTTTCTTGTAGTTCTATTTGTATTTTTAATTTTGCAATGTTTAGTTTTGATTTTATTTTTTTCAGTTCTTCTGTGTCTTGTGGGTTGGATTTTTCACAGAATTTTCTGGGAATAAAGATATCCTCCCTTTCTATGAATTCCTTGTGTATTTTAGCAGTTTCCTTGCTTTTAATAGCATTAAAAAATGCTATTTTCCTTTCGTTTAGGAGGCTTATCCACATTTTGAGGTTGTATTTCCTTGTTTTGTAGGCTTCCTCCTCTATGTGGATGTTCTGTATATTTTGTAGGTATCCATAGTTGGTTTCCCAGTACTTGATCAAGGATTCTGCATTTTTTGGTTGTTGGTTTTCCGTTTGTTGGGATGTCAGATGGTCTATAAGGGTGTTTATTTTTTTATTCAGTTTTTTTATTTCTTCCTCCAGGAGTTTGTGTTTTTCGTTTGTTTCTGAAAGGGTTTTGAATATTTCTTCCATTTGTTTATCCTTTTCCGGCATTCTCTCGTTGTATTGAGTATATAAAAAATGTTGTTCTGGTTCCAACATATACACACACATCAACGACAAAAACTTTACTAACATCGGATGAACTATACCTATTAAAAGAGTAATGCAAGCTCAGTTAATAAGTTTATTACTAAGCCGTGACCTGCATGCGACATACGCGCAAAGATTGTGGAACGCTACATCATCATTTATTCTCAATTTTTGCGCGCAGGTCACATGCAGGTCACACGCAAATCGCACGCAAATATTGAAAAGAATAACGTAGCGTTCAACCGTTATTAAACAACAATAACAGAAAAATTACAGAAACACGCACAACCTATGTATATATATGTGTGTATATATATATATATATATATATATATATATATATATATATATATATATATATGTATATCAATATATGTATTGATCAAAGCCTGAAGAAGATACCAGAATATCTGAAACACGTGTTGCGTATGTGGAATAAAAAGAATAAAACATTTTTTCTGAGAACGATATATTTTGCGGACCTTCTTCTTTCTTTATACATATATATATATATATATATATATATATATATATATATATATATATGTGTGTGTGTGTGTGTGTGTGTGTGTGTGTATATATATATATATATATATATATATATATATATATATATATATATAAATGATCACATAAGTTGCTGGTGAGAATGGTTCTATTCAAGACATTTTTTGTTTTGTTTTGCTCATTCTCCCATTTCTCAAATATAGAAAATCTTAGGTAAAACAAATTTGGAACCGACCGCCAACCTAATTTTTTACTTTTATTAACCATAAATATATATATATATATATATTATATATATATATATAGGTTTGCTGGTTGGTTTTGAAGGCTCACACAATGCAAATGTAAAGAAAATTAAGGTAACTATGGTGTTGTTTGTTAACCTTTGATTTATTCTTAATATTTCGAGATAAGGCACAAAACAGAATGAATGATTACTAACAACAACATCAGTTTCATAAATCTTCTGTCGAAGAGATCTCATCACGAAATATTAAGAATAAATCAAAGGTTAAAAAGCAACACCATAGTTATCTTATTTTTCTTTACACCTGCATTGGGATAACCTTCAAAATCAACCACCAAACCAATATAAATACAATGCTTCAAGCAAATTATAAAATACTTATTTGGATTCATGCCTTTCCCAAGGGTAGGAGCGCTATGTGAAATGAAAGCAGCCTTGTCTAGGATGTGAGCTCCATTTTCTAAGACTCTAACCATAACACCACGTACTATATATATATAATATATATATATATATATATATATATATATATATATACAAGTGTCAAACGAGCATCGAGATTGTTTGGTCTTTTTTGATACACCTAGTTATTCAGAAAAAAATAACGTCCCACTTATTCTTCATTTATATCTTAGTAAATACCACTTTTAACTTTTTTGACACACCTTGTATTCTAAAAAGAGATGTATTTGGTGTTAGGTATTTGGGTTAGGATCCTAACCCAAACACCTACCACCTGTGGCACTATCAGAATCCACCATGATACACACTCTATTAGAGAAAAGGAAAATCCACCACCATCCTTCTCTGACACCATCAACCTTATTCACGACCTCCTCAATTCATTAGAGAGAAAATGTTCACAACTGAAGCAAGAACTCTATTCCTAAAGTCCTGAAGAAGGTCTAACAGACCGAAACGTTGCATCGTCGACATCACTACCTACAATAAACATCCATTTTCTACAAAATCACGGGTTTGTCTACCTTTCTCCATATATATATATATATATATATATATATATATATATATATATATATATATATATATATATATAAATTTTTACTTGAAGGCACTTACAACGCATGTATCGCATAAAATTCGATACTTTTTCTTATAGAAAATGAACTTGACAAGTGTAATCCCGGCAAGGATGGCTCGGTGTGTAGAATACCGTACAGACTGTTTCGAATTTATTAAGTCTCATCAGCGGTATATACTAACGACTTCCCTCCGACAGAAATCGAAACCGGGACTTCAGCAGACACAGTGAAACACTATGGAAACACTTTTATCGCCTCGGCCACAGTACACAGCTGACCATCCTAGCGAAATTAAGGTCCTTAATTTCGCTAGGATGGTCAGCTGTGTACTGTGGCCGAGGCGATAAAAGTGTTTCACTAGTGTTTCACTGTGTCTGCTGAAGTCCCGGTTTCGATTTCTGTCGGAGGGAAGTCGTTAGTATATACCGCTGATGAGACTTAATAAATTCGAAACAGTCTGTACGGTATTCTACACACCGAGCCATCCTTTGCCGGGATTACACTTGTCAAGTTCATTTTCTATAAGAAAAAGTATCGAATTTTATGCGATACATGCGTTGTAAGTGCCTTCAAGTAAAAATTTAATACATACTTTATTCAGCAACGTTTCTAAAATAAACAAACATCCAAAAATCTTATATATATATATATATATATATATAGTTCTATTCATATGTTATCTACCCATGTATGTTACTCTGTATCTTTCTATCTATCTATCTAAATGTATTCATATCTATCTATCTATCTCTCCCTCTCTTTCTCTCTCTCTCTCTCTTTATATATATATATATATATATATATATATATATATATATATAGAGAGAGAGAGAGAGAGAAAGAGAGGGATATATATATATATATATATATATATATATATATATATATATATATATATATCAAAAAGAGAGTAAGCGTGAAATAGTGAGACACAGAAGTCAGTTTTGTACGCATGCGTACAAATAGTATTTTGTTTATAGATACTGAGAGTTACATTTACAGTTTACTTATCTTTTACGATTCTTTTTTCCTCGAATTCTCTTTCAGTGGAGAGTAGGCATTTTGAGAGTCACTGATCAATTGTTATGGCCGTATATAATAAGGTTATTTTGCATTGGGACGGCATCGGATGATGAAGGTGAACTTTTGTCATGTTATCTCGGATTCTCGTTCCTGTGGGATTTCTCTCTTTTTCTCTCCAACTTTCCGGTCTGTTCTCGACTGCCATACCACTTCCAATTGACTCCTGACCTTTCATCCTCTTATTCAGGACACTGACCGTCTTACTGACTCTCTAATCTCTGGGTATGTCTTCTCAAATAAATTGGAATATATATATATATATATATATATATATAATATATATATATATATATGAATAAATCTTTGGTTCAGGAAATATATATAGTACGAAAATTGGAGGAATCATATGTATGTAGGGAGATCATACAGTTATAAGATGGTAATATTTTATTATAAATTAAAATATAAAATGTGGGGAATACGTAGGCCTTTTTGACCGGTTCTTTTTCAAGTATAAACACCGGCGACGAATAAAAGTCAGATTGTATAAGAAATATACTTTAGAACGAATGGATGTGAACGAGGTGGAGGGGACATATATATATATATATATATATATATATATATATATATATAAATCGTCAGGGTTTGAGATGTCCCCCAACAAGTAAAGGGGGTATTTGGTTTTTTATTTGCAGAGAGTGGGGCAATAGAATGAAATATAAGCAGCTTCAAATATATATATATATATATATATATATATATATATATATATATATATATATATATATATAATTGCTGATATATATATGATGCAATATTTATAAGTAATCAATATTGTATATCTAAGTCAGAGCAATATGGAAATGGAGCCAGTTGATCTTGGTTATTGGGGTTTCTCGCGTATGTGATTTCTAACCAACATAGTTTGTAAATTGCATCGGCGAAAATATAACATAAAAAATTTTATTTTTATGAAAAATAAAATAAATTTTCACTCGGATGAAGTTCGATTCTTGTATGTGTGCGAAATATTTTCACACACATAAACTGACCGAAACACATGTGTAAGTGATATCGATTAATGTGATATCGATTAAATTCATTTTATCCATTTACTTTTCTTTTCTTTACTCATTTTTCCTCATATATATTATATAATATATATATATATATATATATATATGCCCCCAAGAATTATATATGCCCCCACACACATACACATATATATATATATATATGTGTGTGTGTGTGTGTGTGTGTGTGTGTGTAATTGTATATGTAATTATCATACGCTTTGACAAGTGTAAAAATGAACATGTTTAAAAAGATTTTAAAAAATCTTGCTTAAATAAAACGATATACATTTACCACTAAACTCTGTAAGAATAATTTGTAATATTTTTAAACAAATATCAATCTCAAGTAAGCTTTTTTGTATATATATATATATATATATATATATATATATATATATATGTGTGTGTGTGTGTGTGTGTGTGTTTGTGTGTGTGTGTGTGTGTGTGTGTGTTTGCGTAAGCTGTAACTCACCAGAAATGGCACATTTTTGCAAAAAGTCTATTAGAGAAATGATATATATCTATCTATCAATCTATCTATCTATCTCTTTAATACTGTTCATATTTATCTATGCTTCTGTGTAATATATCTTCTTTCCAATTCTGTTCTTATCTATCTGTATTATTATATATCCAATTATGCTCATATGTTAACTACTAACTATCCATGTCTGTTCTATCTATCTATCTATCTATCTATCTAAAACTAGAGAATGAGAGAAATATTGAGACACAGAAGTCAGTTTTCTACGCATGCGTACAAATGTATGTAGATACTGTGAGTTTACATTTACAGTTTATACTATCTTTTAGGCACTTTTTTCGCCGAATTTTATTTCAGAGGAAAGTGAGAAATTTTAGAGTGACCAATTAATTTTGATAACCATATATAATAATATTATTTTCCATAAGGCCAACGTCAGATAACAATGGCGAACGTTTGACATGTTATTTTCGGCGCTCTGTCTCTTCGACTTTCCGGTCTGTTCTCGACTGCCAATTGACTCCTGACCTTTCATCCTCTCCTTCAAACCACCTTACTGACTCTCTGATCTCTCGGTATGTTCTCTTCTCAAATTTACTGATATATATATATATATATATATATATATATAATATGCAAATAACGAAAATTTGCAACTGGTTAGCTGGATAAAAAATTTTTGAAAAAAGCCGAACCATCTGCAGGTTTGAAAAAAAATCAAACCCCACTAGAATAACCCGAAAGAGTCGATTAAGCTAATATGTAAAAGTGTTCCATACACTAAGTAGATGATAACATAGAACACGTCATTTGAGTTAGACCTACCTCCCTAGCTTTCCCCTAAAATATCTTTAGCATAACAATGACTATATATAAAACATCAGTCATCCACAGACATGTGTTTCGGTGTTTACGTCTCATCAGTGCGGTTCGACTTTTTTAACAGCTACCTCTAGCCGGGAGCGAAACCCGACAGAATTTTATTCTGCGAAGTTCTTTACCATTGTGACCTTCAGCGACTGTCAGTCCGGGGGTAACAATTAATTGATACATACTTACTGGATATATGCATAAAAATATTATGATCATGATCACTTGAATTCAGCTACTTGAACTATCATGTGGTGCGCACAATCATCAGACATAACACAAAATCCCTATATATATATATATATATATATATATATATATATATATATATATATATATTCATGAATAAAGAGTTAAAATGAGAAGATTACAGAAATTATACAAATGAGAATCCTAATGGGTCATATTAGCAAAAAGTGATTAAGTTTGACTTCTAATGCATTCCATCCCACTGGAAGTCTCGTGTCATTAATTTTGCCAGCCAATCAATAAATTGTTACCGAGGTCATATTTGGTTTTAAGGCAAGAATAGAACCATTGTAGTCGTAATGTGGAAAAAAGTTGAGCTAGTGCGACATACTCACTACATATAATATAGCATTGCGAGTGCATCGTGGGGCAATGATGAATGCATAAAAATGAAATCAATAAATTAGTGAAAGGTCAAGATGTGTTTATAAATCAAATGAAACTGGCGTAAACAGATTTCTTTAAAAATCTGGAGAAAATTGAAACTATAATAAAAGGGGTGGAGAATAAGCAAAGTAGAAATTATAAAGAAAATGAGGGTATCACACACACACACACACACACACACGCGCGCGCGTGCGCGCTAGTTGTGTAATGGTTATCATCCTGTGGAAATGGAAACGGTCACACGGGTTCAAAGTCTTGGCTGAACTGTTCGCCTTTCATACATTACAATTGCCGTTAGTAAATATTTGAATCCAACTACTGCCCCTCCAGCTATGGGTAAATAGTGGGAAATATTTAACTTTTAAACTTGCTCTTGGAGAGGGGATGAACATTTTTTCATATGGTAACGAAAATTTAGGTTTGTGGTAATACATTTTCTTTTCCATATGTTTCCTTTGGGTTTATACATCACTTAATATTGATAATACAAATTTGTTTCAGTCATATTCAACTTTATTTTTATATAAATCATTACTTTAAGGGATTCGAGAACATTAAATTAAAAGATTTAAATAGACACTGGGACGCGAGTTAATATCCTTGACGAGGCTGTTTGCATTTCTCATAGCGTTAATTAGGAAAATTATGGATCCAATTATTTTCCTTCCAACTATGGCTAAATAGTAGGTCAGACTTGTTTCTTTAAACTTGGTATGGCAACCCGTCAAAGAGAATGAAAATCTGAATTCAAACCTGTTCAAATCCGCTTAAAAATCACTTACGGTGGTAAAATGTATCACAAGACCAATTTAATATGTGGATCTTCAGGATGGAATTCTTTCTAGTTCCGTCGGCATTACACAATAAAGAGGCTCCACGGCGTCCAGAAAATTTACTCGTTTTAGAAAATGAGGACATGTGCTACCTGGGTGTGGTGACCCTCTTTAACTAAGCATCTCGCATTGAAAGGATCGAGAAGTAATAGCTGGTTATTCGATAATGATAGATCTAAATCGAATATTTATGATACTTATCTATACAAGTGCGTGGTGTAATGGTCAGAGTTGTAGGAAATGGACTCGAGTTCAATTTCTGGACGAAGCTGTTTACAGTACACAGGGCGCTAATACTCTTGGGAAAAGTATGTATCCAATCCTCCCTCCAGCTATTGGTAAGTAGCAGGGCAGACTGGGCTCTTTAACCATTGCTAGGTAACAATTCTAGTAGAAGGAAAACTCTGAATTCAAATCTGTTAAACTCCGCTTAAGAAAATGACCTTGTGTCGCATCCTGCTCGTACGGAGGGGTTGGTAAATAAATGTACAAGTAAAGTGACTTTTAATATTTGACGTTTTACTTCATTGACCTCTAATATTTTTAATTTCCCCTGTATGTACATCATTCTTTTATGGGGAGGGGGTCTCTGTAGTGTATTGATAAACATGCTGGACTGCTTTATCGTAGTAAGCGTGTGCCATTACATTCATTTTCACTTCAATATTCTTGGGAAAGGTGTGAATATCCTCATTCCCAGTTATGAGTTAAATATTACCACAACTGTTTCTTTGCCTTTGAATAATACACGAAGATTGATATACCATTAACAAAAAAAAAAAAAAAAAAAAACTAAATCAGATCGAAATCCTGAGCCTTCACTGAACTTCGAACCGAACCCTTTATGCAATCCATTTGGGTGGATTTTTTTCATTCCGTTAACCATGACCGGTGTTAGATTAAGTATTCCATGTTATTTTCCCTCCAGATGATATAAAAAATTCAGACAAATAAAAAGGGTGCCTCCACCTTTCAAACTCTCCGTTTCTCTTTCAATCTCATCTCACTCTCTCTCTCTCTCTCTCTCTCTCTCTCTCTCTCTCTCTCTCTCTCTCTCTCTCTCTCTCTCTCTCTCTCTCTCTCTCTCTCTCTCTCTCTCTCTCTCTCTCTCTCTCTCTCTCTCTCTCTCGTCTTCCCCTTTATCTCCTTAAAATTATATATTTGAAGAAGTTGGTGATGTGTATTGGTTGAAAGGTTGATTCAACAAAAACATCAAAAATTTGTTGGATACCCAACACATCTTGAAGTGATGTAGTGAAACTGTCTTTCAAGGAATCTATGATATTAATCTCACTGATATATATATATATATATATATATATATATATATATATATATATATATATATATATATGAAGGACATTTTGACTGGCTAAGTATATTGACTGATTATGATGGTTTAAATATATGAAGTAATGATCATTAGATATAAGTATTAGTAGTTTTTTTTAAAGAAATCTATAAACTAATCTATAAAACGAACAGTATGGGACACAAGGACAATTTTTAAGCGCTTTGTATTCAGATTTGTCCTTCCCTTAGACTCGTTAATCAAGGCAAAATCACACCTAGCTTCCCTATCCTTTACCCATATCTGCAGGGAGAACAAATCGAATCATGCTTTTCCCAAGAGTATAAGTGTGAAACAACACCGTCTCGGATTTGAAGTCGTGTCATTTACTTGGACTATATCCATAACACAAGAGTGTCTTCTAATATTATAGATAATGCAATTCCAGACAGAAGGAGACATTTTAAATATATTCTAAAGACTATTTTATTGTATACTAAGATTGACAAAAGGCCATGATACGTAAAATGGGAACATTTTATGGTGGCTTTTTATTTCGCTTTTCTACAAGAATAGGCTTACTATTAAAAAAATTGATTTAGTTTTTAATTTTAAAATACTTTTAAATACGTTTTATTCCACTATTATTTTCTAAAGTATTTTGCATTCAAGCGCAAAAATGAAAAACAAAAAAGAATAAAATAAAATCATTGAATTGAATTTGCATCGTGAAAAAGAAAAATGGGATGACCTTATTAAATATTATATTAGTTATGTTTGTATTTTCCTCCCTCTTAATATAAAAGAAAGTTATTTGTTAATATTTAATTTTCAAAGTTAAATATGCATATTCGCTACCCCTATTAAGTATTTCCCCCGAGGTTGTACCGACTTTTCTTGGTGGGTTGAAATATAAATTAATAAAATATGAAAGATTTTGGAACGTGGAACATTTAAATAATAAACCTCATATTCAACAAGTTGATATCAAAAGGCACTGTACTCGATCATTTTAGCACCAAAAACCCTTTCGTGAAATGAATAAACATTGTATGCTTCGATGGAGCAACACAAGGAACCAAAGAATATTTAAAGAACAAAGAGAGATTGATTATATCAGCCTCTAATTGAAAACAGCAGAGAAAATCTAGAAAACTTACACAGCAATATGACAACTTTAAGTGGCAAACTAAGGATATCATACTTGAAATAACCTGGAAATGATTGGTTGGTTGGATTTTACGGCATGTCAACCATTGTTACATTATTTTGTTTTTATTCATTCTTCAGCATGAAATAATGTAACAACGGTTGACATGCCGTAAAACCCAACCAACCAATCATCTCCATGTTATTTTAATATTGTTTTAAACTGAATTATTTTGTTAAACCCCTTTTAAACACATTTTTAAAAACTAATTTGTTCCATTTGAATAATGGATGGGACACTAACAGGTTTTAACACTCCCGGTGACAGTGGACCTAGGAGTAATGGAGATGAGGGGTACCCCACACTTTCTAGAGCTCTGAAATTGGAGCTTTACCACTATATGTAGTTTAAAGTCACCTGGACAGGGTTACGAAGGAGAAACTTAAAGAGAGAAACTGAATAATAATAAATAGCTGCAAGACATAATTCCACAAGGACTAATGATGTCACATCCTGAATTGATAATAGATCGGAAATAGCAATTGTAGGCTATATATGCATAGATATGAAACAATTAAGCATATAATACATGAATGCAGGAAACTGATACAAAGTGAATACAATATTAGGCATTGCTGGGTGGAATAGTTGATTCACTGGGAATTGCGCAAGAAACTGAAATTTCACAATATTTCAAAATATTGTTTATAACAGAACTTTGAATTAAACAAGTTAGATATCAAACAAAATGTTATAATTCTTACGACAAAATAAACATACAACAATCTTATTTGAAACTTGAGCCAAATTGATATACGAGGGTTAGTCCAAAGGTAATGCCATTTTGTTAAGGACAGGTAGAATTACCAACACAGCCACATGTATCATACATCAAAATGAAGCTGTTCCTGTGTGGATCACTTGCCCACTTCTCCACATATTCACCGTTCCACCTTTGAATGAGAACATGTATCCTTCCCCCGTAAAATTCTGTTGACTGTTCTTTGAGCTACTTATTCACTACACATTTCACTTCCTCGTTACTGGAATAATGTTTGCCTCTCAAACCCTCTTTCATGGGGCCGAAGAGTAGCAAACATTATTCCAGTGACGAGGAAGTGAAATGTGTTTTCATTACTTTTTGACGCGCTCGTACTACTGCATTTTTCTATCTTGATATAACTCACACCAACATGTATAACACCATGTACATCTACTAGTCAATTAATAACGAAGTTACACAAGATCTCCGTGATCTATAATTTAATGATGTCATTAACAATTTGAAAGCAAAAGGAAAGGGAGGAAATGAGGAAGACAAACAAAAAAACTTTTCACAACTTCACAAAGTAAAATAAAAAAAAGTGTTTTAGTTTCTATGCCCAGAAGATAACTGTTGCTTCTAATGTAATTTCATACTATTTTCCCCCCAAATAGATAATTACGTTATCAGTGTGCAATAGGGTACACCTTCATCTCTCAGGTTGTATACAAATTATATTTTTAATTGAATATATAACATACCCAAGTTACCGTCTATACCTTTGTTAAATGGCACTGCATAGGCTTCTGGCCAAATGGTTTGCCAATTCACAAAACTAATCATATGTTTATTTCCTAGTAGAGTTTCATAGTAAGGGTCTGGAATATTCACGTTGGTATATCAGTTGGAAGTGCGTGGTGAAATGGTTAGAGTCGTAGGAAATGGAGTCGTCAACCCGAGTTCAATACCTGTACGAAGCTTCTTGCGTGTGGCGACCCTCTTTAACTGAACCTAATCATCTCGCATTGAAAGGATCGAGACGTAATAGCTGGTTATTCGATAATGATAGATCTAAATCGAATTTTTACAATACATATCTATACAAGTAAAGGTGCTTGGTCTAATGGTTAGAGTCGTAGAAAATGAACTCGTTGACTCGAGTTCAATTCCTGGACTAAGCTGTTTGCATTTCACATAGCACTAATACCCTTGAGAAAGGTATGTATCCAATTCGCCCTCAAACAAATTGGTAAGTAGCAGGACAGACTGGGATCTTCAACCATCGCTAGTTAACCAGTCTAGGAGAAGGAAAACTCTGAATTCAAACCTGTTAAGCTCCGCTTAAATGATTGACACTCTGTCGCATCCTGCTCGTGCGGAGGAGTTGGTATATATATATATATATATATATATATATATATATATATATATATATATAAGTTGTGTCAAAAAAGTAGCGAGATTTTTGTACTTTTGGACACACCTATATTCTGAGAAAAAATAACGTTCAATTCATAAACTTTTTCAGAATACAAGGTCTGTCAAAAAGTACCAAGTGTAAAGCTGTATTTACCAAGATAAAAATGCAGAATGAATGGAACATTATTTTTTCAGAATACAAGGTGTGTCATAAAGTACAAAAATATCGATACTTTTTGACACACCATATATATATATATATATATATATATATATATATATATATATATATATCAGTTTCTTCGCGAAGTTCATCCTCACGTTTGTTACTTTTTGATTGATAATGTTTATTTATTTTGTTTACTTCCTTCTAAAATCCCTGCCAGTACTACTTCTTACACATAAGGTTAAGCGAGTCCCATCGTGACGTAACAGTTATCTATATAATCTCCCATATCCCATGTGTATTGATTAGCATTTTCGATCCTCGCTGGATGCCCCATAGTTGAGAGTGGGTTGGGTAAATACTTACTATCGAAATTATAAATTCTTAGGTCTTGAATTATGATTGCCTCAGACTATCATCTCTTCGGCCCCATAAAATAGGGTTTGAGAGGCAGACATTATTCCAGTGACGAAAAATTTAAATCTGTAGTGAAGGAGTGGCTCAAAGAACAGTAAAGGGAATTTTACGGGGCAGGGATACATACTCTCATTTAAAGGTGGAACATTGCTATTGAAAGAAACGGTGACCTTGTGGAGGAGTTGGGATGTGATCCATACTGGACCAGGTTCATTTCTATGTATGATACATGTTCCTGTGTTGGTAATTATACCTGTCCTTAACAAAATGTCTTTAACTTTTGCCTCACCCTCCTAGTTTCGAATTGATATTCATCTGAGCCAATCCTCACCTAATATCATAGCACCATCCCAGTCCTGTGTTATCAATAAATCTCAATGGGTACTCGAATCCTACCACCCACTTCCATTTGCTGTCCATTATCTAAGGTTACCATTAGGTCTGACGCTTTCAAATTTCTATTTGCCGGCTCAGATTAATCAAAGATTTTCGGACTAAAATTTCCGATCCAGAAAGAATCAAATTCATAAATTCAATAAAAAATAACGCTATCCAAAATATGATTTTAATATTTTTAATTTTAACGAAAACTAAAGCCACAAACAAATAAACAAAGAGACAAACAAATAAATAAACAAAAAACAAAAGGATATTCCTTTCTCGTTCATAAATTTTAAATGTTAGATTTTTTTATCGAATATGATTAACTTTAAATATTCATTTGATTCCCATATATTACCCTAACATTTACTACCAACCAGTGTTAGAGTGAAGATTGGAGTAATAGCTAATAGAACTAGACCCTCACCATCAGATGCCGTTTAATGTCATACACAGAACACCACAAAATTAAGGATTACTTTTTATATAATATATCCCAACAGCGTGTATTGACGTTTGTTCATAGCCTTCATATTTAGAAAATTAAGAATTCAAATTATTTTAGTTCCCGGTGGCTTTTAATGGCTTTTCATGATCGAACTTTACTTTCTGAGAGAGAAAGGCAAAAGTATACGAAGGGGTTATTTAAAAAAATATTTCTAATGGCGGAAAAAAAATATGAGGCTTCTTGTAACAAGTTGTTCATAATTAAATATCAATTTGTCGGACGGGGTAAATTCTCAAAAGGGATAATTTTAAAATAGCTATTAGCTTCTCTTTAATAACAACTCTAAATTAATTGAAGAACGAACGACCATTTTTTTGCATCCTGATGTAAAATTCAGAGGAAAACATCGCTTCAAGTTATAAAATAAAGAAAAACTAATATTTTGGAAAAATGTTTTACGATGTAAATTAATGAGAAAAACATTGCCACAAGGTAGAAATTTAGGAGAAAACAACAAAATCTACGTAGTGTTAAACCCTTCAGAACCTTTTATAAGCTACTGAAAGATTCAATAATGTAAATTAATTGAAAACACACGGCACAAAAAAAGAAAAAAAGAAAGAAAAAGAAGCAAATGAATATAATAATACCTTTAATCTGTTAGTTAGAGGTGCGTTGTGTAATGTTTATTAAGTCCAAAAAATGAAATCAACCCGAGTTCAAATTCTGAACGAAGCTACAGTTCAAATAGCGCTAATACCCTTGGGAAAGGTATGAATCCAACTACTCTTACTCCAGCTATTTTAAATAGGTAACCCATCTAGGAGAAGGAAAACTCTGAATTCAAACCTGTTAAATTCACTTGGGGTGGTCACTACAAGAATAGGCTCAGCCCTAATAAGTGATCAATTTCACTAATTTAATTTTAATTTTTTAATTTCTGTTAAATCAACCCCACAAAAGAATCAACACATTCAATTGTACTTTCCTGATTCAATTTTGAGATATCAAATCCTGAAAGTGACAGGTATGTTAGGTATAAATAATTGAAAGATTTTAACACAAAGTACTTCATAAATATCAATGAACATCTTAAATCCTTTTCGTAATTCGGGTAAATATTCCTAGTCTAATATGAAATAGTTAAAAATCATGTTATATTTAATTCAGTGATAGTCGAACGAGTACATATTTTTTAATGTATTTTAATCACCATACAAGTTGTATTTTTTTTTCAGATTAACAAAAGTTAACCATAATAATTCATAGTTATAACAATAGTACTGATACCTCTATTTTAAAACTTGAATTTTTAAATTACCTTATTCAATAGACAAGATTAGACAATAATCAAGACACGACAAAAATAATTATATATTTCTATCTTTCAATAACAGTCTTGTTAAGTTACAATATATAAAAACAATCTTATTCAATCTGGCTCATGTGTGTAGCGTAATTATTATGGTCTACGGAGAATTTGGGAATTGAAAAGAAAACTGTAATCGGATTTCTGGAGAAAGAGAAGAAAAAGAAATAAGAACAAGAAGAGGTTAAAGTTTGGAAGGGTAAACACTCAACGGGAGCCAGCTATTGACCGACCAATGACTCCGGAACTGGATTTAGAAATACAAAAAAAACGGAAGTTCCAGGGTTTCTGTGGAGGGCGGAAGCGGATGTGTTCCTTCACCCACCCCGGGATCACAAACGGAAGAAGAGAAAAATCGGTATTTTTGGTCTGGGCCTTGGTCGGAGATAGACGTTAGTTGGCTCGACCTTACTCTCTCACTCTCCTTCTCTCTGAAAAAGAACCCACGTGCCTAGAAATAAATAAACAACCCCCTTTTTGACAATACGACTTTCGTATGTTATAACTCTGAACTACTAGTAACGACTGTTACTACAACCTGACTTGGCCCCTACGCAACATTGTGCCAAACCAAGTAAATATGAATATACGACAACAATCCCATTCAATTAGTGCAATGTAATGGCATTTTGTTTAGATGTATACAACACAGGAACATGTATCATCCATCAAAATGAAGCTGGTCTTCTGTGGATCACATCTCTTACTTCTCCACATAGTCACTGTTTCTCTCATTAGCTACGTTCCCCCTTCGAATGAGTGCCTGTATCCCTTTGTCCCATACAATTCTGTTGACTGTCCTTTGAGCCACTTCTTCACTACAGATTTCACTTCCTCGTCACTGGAATAATGTTTGTTTCCCAAACCTTATTTCATGGGGTCAAAGACATGATAGTCTGAGGCAAACCTAATTCAAGGCGAGGATGCGGTAAAGTTGTCCACCCGAATGAGGCGATTTTCTCCCTTGTCCTGATGCTTGTATGTGGTCGAGCATTGTCATGTAAAGGAGGCCATTGTAGATGGGCAAGTTGGGTCTTATTCGTCGGATTCTTGCTCTGAGCCTCGTTAGGGTATCAATGTAGGCCTTTTTTAAAAAATCTTCATATGAAATAAAGAAAATGGCATTATTTTTTGAGTCACTCTCGTATATTTCTATCTTTTAATAATATTAAATCACAGGATAAGAAACTACTTAGTAAATAACAACAATGTTATTCAATCTGGCTCATGTGGCAGACTAAGTAAAGATGGATATATGATAACAATCTCATTCAATTAGTCCTGTGTACTAGAATTAAGTAAAGCCCATTATATAACAGCAATTGTATTGTCAGTTAAATTATCGTGAAGGACGCCAACACATCAAAAATTACACATGTGTATGTATGTATTGTATACTGAATCATACAATATTCAGTACACAAGTACATCCAAGTACAGTTTGAACAAGACTTAGAGTAACTTGCAACAGAGTGCTAAAACATTAAGGTAGACAGTTCGCATAATGGTTCCGTAATCTTCACAGTTTCAGTCATCACCCCGAGGTTCTAAAACAGCAATGTACAAATAGTCTTGGTTCAGATTTACTCTCTACGAAAGGTTGGCTAGGCTAGTCCACAACAGTATGTGTGCATGTTGTTTTTAATGGCATATCGACATTCTTGGGTTGTTTAATGTCAAAATCATCCTCGTAGAAGAACAGTAGTGAAACTATTTAACTTAACTATTGGGGGGGGGGCGAAAGCGTGCATACATTTCCCAAATGTATACATATATATGTACCAGCCCGTCCGCACGAGTAGGATGTGACACAATGTCAATTTCTTAAGCGAAGGTTTGAATTCAGAATTTTCCTTCTTGACTGTTTGCCACACTAAGGTTAAAAAAACCTATATGCTGTAATATTTACCCATTAGCTGAAAAGAGATAGTTGAATTCATGCCTTTCCCGAGGTTATTAGAGCTATGTGAATTGCAAACAATCTCATCCAGGATTTAAGCTCGTTTCTCCGTATCCATTTCCTACGACGGTAACCATTACACAACATGCGCCTCTTTTCCCAAAAGTCAAAGTAATAGCGCGACTGGAGTTCGAACTCGCTTACTACGATATCGTAGTCCAACAAGTTAGCCACTGCGCTGCAGACTCTGTCAGCTGTAGTTTTAGAATACACCGACTGCACCTCTGCAGAGGGGAAAAATTATCTCCCAATGGGACCACCTCTTGGTCGTCGGGGGTGACCCGTGATGCTAAAGGACAGAATCCTGCTGCGTGAGTAGTCCATGACATGCAACACCCCGCTAAGACCTTTACTTAGGATTATAACAAAAATCGAGTATCCATTAAGAATGAATTTATTTCAAAACATTGGCGGCATTAAATGACCCACTGAGATTGATATGCCGTGAAATAAAACAAAACACACTAAACCAATGCGCTGCAAGACTTCCCCCTATATAAGAGTATATATTTGTTTGGTGTAAAATGTTATAGAAATAATTATATATCTTTCATGATCTTCACCTTTGACAAATTTGACTTGAAGTCATTTGTAAACTACTCTTGTATTTCTATTGGTTTCATTGAATACCATACTCTCTCTCCTTTTCGGAATTCTTATTGCACGAGTTCACCTGTCCACTGATCGATGATGTGTCTCTCGGTTTTCTTCCTATTTACGGTCGATGTTATAAATTTAACTTTGGACGCAGAAAGACTGTTTTATTCGATTTATTTTAATATCTCTTTCACAATTCATAAAATCAAGATATATACTTGCCAAAACAAAAGATCTTCATTGTGTCTTTTATTTCTTGTTATTATTATTATTAGTCTGCCATTAACTTAAGATTGCCTTTAAGAAAAAAAGAAAAAAAAAACCTCTTAGAATTGCCTTTTGACGAAACTTTTAGAAAACGCCTTGTACTGAATAGAATGTCAATATATTATGTCTAGGGTATCATCAAAAAGCGGATGATTGATTTCACTATTTCTGAAAAAAAAAAAAAAAAAAAACATGTATTACGAATATTTAAGTAAATTCAAGGAAAATGTTCAAGGAATTTTCAAATAGAAAGAAAAAAAGAAAAAAAGAAAAAAGAGAGAAAGAAATTCATCATGAGAATGCACAACTTTTAAATTTTTTTTCCCAAAAATAATATTCTCTTATTGCTTTTCGGAATGTTTGAGTTATGTTTCATAAACGCGCTAACCTTTCCGACAAGAACGCATCATTTGCTTTTCGGAAATGACATTAAAATACATTCATGGTTTTCTTTCTCTGTGTATATATATATATATATATATATATATATATATATATATATATATATATATATATATATATATATATAACGCTTTGTCTGATCACTCACATGTGTAAGTCAAAGTTCTGGTAAACACAATATTTTAAAATATTGTGAAATTTCAGTTTCATACACAATTCCTAGTAAATAAACTATATATTATTATTATTATTATTATTATTATTATGAGATGGAGATGGAGATGGAGATGGAGATGGAGGTGTCTTTGTAACCGAAATTATATCACTATTCAAGTAACAATTCCTTTAGATAATAATGTCACATTCTCCATGATTTTATTCTTATCTAAACCTCAATAAATCTTAAAATTGTTTTACATTATTAATACTATTGGTATAAAATTGTTTTGCATTATTAATACTGTTGCTAATAACAATCAATTGTATTTATATATACAACGAAATATTGGTTTACAGGGTGAACGGGAAGGCTAATTTAATATCAAAATTTTGATTTTGATGAATATGTGCTTGGTATTATAGATTTTGAATTGTTTGATTTTATCTTAATGAATATGAGCAAAAATCTCGGGGATAAATCTTAAAAGAAATTAATTAACAAGAAATAACTGAAATCTTATTATTTACTTCCTATTTTAACTAAATAATTAAATCAGGGAAGTTTAACTATGAAAGACGGGAGCGATGGAGGAGTAAAATTCAGTTGTTCTATTTTTCGATTATTCTACACTCTGTTTCAGATCTGTTTATCTGCATTCTTATTTAGTTTCATTAGCCGCTCTCATTTGATATAATATTTTATCACATTAAAACTTAAATACTTGCAACCGGAGGGTGCATATATTTGCTAGTATAATATAATATAATATAATGGAGAATGAAAGTGAACAGTTTCAGCATATAAAGGTGCTCAATGCTAAAACAGCAGAGCAGTTTAAAAATCACAGATGGAATATCATGGTGTTAATTTTTCTTAATTTCATGCATATAATGCACTGATCAAACGGTTAAACCTTGGAATAAAAAATTATATATATATATAATATATATATATATATATATATATATATATATATATATAGTGTTTGATTGCCGCTCTAGTGTTTCCGTTATAGTGGCCTTATTGATTTATCCAATATTCAACAGTGGTCATATATCATAAACATAGAACTATAATAATTGTATGAAATTATGTTTTGATTTTGTAGATCACGTCGGGATCTACTGAGTATGGTATTGTCCTAATTTCTAGTGGCAGATAGTTAGGGGTGTACTCATTCAGGATTTGTATGTGGTCTCATAAAGGGTTTTGATGGAAATTGTGGTAGACCCATAATTTTTTCACACACACACACACACACACACACACACACATATATATATATATATATATATATATATATATATATATATATTCTTCACACCTATGTATCGGAAATGAATCCGACAATATATATAAATAGGAAAAAAACAAATTGTTCCAAAAAAGATGAATTTATTATGATGTTTATGCCAACGTTTAAAAGATTCAGTTCATATAAAAACCTTCTTCAGGACAATATGATAAAAAGAAGAGAAATGATTTTCGTGGTTCAAAAGTTGATGGAGGCTTTTGAATGACTTGAGTTGAAATTGTTCATCTATACAATTATCTATGCATACACAATTTCAACTCAAGTCATTCGAAAACATCTACCATCTTTTTAAGAACAAAAAATATTTTTCTCTTTTTTATCCTATTGTCCTGAAGAAGGTTTTACATAACCCGAAACGTTTAAATATCGACATAAACATCATGATCAATTCCTCTATTTTGAAACACCTTGTTCTTCCTATATTCCTGATTTTAATTTTTTTTTCAACATACAACGTGTAAAAATTACAACGGGAGATACCCTGCCCTCATCAGCCGCTATCGAGGTGTGATAACACAGTTTCGGTGGCTAAAAGCGGGACTGCCAGACCAAGTGCCGCCAAGCAGCCTTTTGGTCACCGGGCAGGGTCTCTCTCTCTCTCTCTCTCTCTCTCTCTCTCTCTCTCTCTCTCTCTCTCTCTCTCTCTTATATATATATATATATATATATATATGTGTGTGTGTGTGTGTGTGTGTTACTTCTCCCGCTATTACGAGTTTCAGGATCACCAAGTTCATCAAACACCTGATTAAAAAGACTGAATTCAATATTATAGCAGTCCTATATTCGACATTACGCTAAACACAGGTGGTCTTATCTAACAACTGCTTATAATAGATTATGTAAACGAACTTTATTTTATCTCTCTCACTTAAACACATCTCCCCCACCCCTGTCGGTTTAGAATGCACCGACTGCACCTCTACAGTATGGTAAGATTCCCCCAATGGGTCCACCTGTTGGCCGTGAATGGCGACCCGTGATGCTTAATGATAGAACGCAGGTGGATGAGCAGTCCATGAATTGCAAAACTCCACTTTGGCCCTTTCTTGGGCTAGACGGGCGGTCAAGCCCAATCACCTATATGATTGTCCCAACCCTATTGCCCTTATGGCAAGCCCCACCCCTTTTTATCATATGGGTGCTAGAAGACAGTGGCTGAGTGTCTACATGTCATGAGAATGACGTTAAACTCTATCTGATGGTGAAGTTCCAGTTCTAGAGTCCTGGGGAATGTGGAGCTCCCCTTCATCACCATTGCTCCCTGATCTACTCTGACCCGGAGTGGTTGTACCTGTTAGGGCCTCATCTATGGGTTAAATAGAAAAACATGTCTATAAACAAAACTGATTATCAATTAAGAATGAATTTATCTAAAAAACTTTTTCGGCATTAAATGACCCACCGAGGTTGATATGCCTTAAAAAAACAACCAACCAAAATTAAACACATCTCCGTCTTTATCCATGGCATATTTCTGCGTGATACCAACAGATTATAACGTGTATTTCCAAAGATGAGTACATTGATATGAACGTGTATTTATGGGTTTATCTCTTTTTTCATCAATCTATCCTAACAGCTACATACATTCCTATATATAAACGACCTACACTTCACAACTAAAGTTCATTCACTTCCACATATGCGTTTAGGGGTAGGTGCGTGGTGTAATTGATAGAGTCGTAAGAAATGGACTCGTCGACCCAAATCCTGAACGAAGCTACAGTTCACAGAGTGATAATACCAATAGGAAAAGTATGAATCCAACTACACTCCCCCATCAGCTATGGGTAAATAGTAGGGCAGACTGGGATCTTTAACCTTAGTTAGGAAAAACTTGTTCAAACCTGTTAAACTCCGTTTGGGGTGGTCACTTTTAGAATAGGCTCAGTCCTAATTAGTGATCTCTTTCACTATTTTTTTTAAAATTTAGTATCTTGGCCCTATTTGATTAAAGAAGACATAGTCACTTACCCTTTAAAAAATTAGAATTACTTGCAATATTAAACACCCTCCGGGCAAAAGTATTAAAGTTTTGATATAAGGAAGTATATTAAATTAGAAAGACTAATGAAACTAAATAAGAATGTAGATGAAATGATTTGAAACAGCGGGGGTATAAAACTTTGTAATTAACTCCTCCATCACTTTCCATCACCCCCGTCTGTCATTGCTAAATTTTCCTAATTTAACAATTTAGTTGAATTAGGAAGTAGATAATAAAATTAGTCATTTTTCTTGTTAATGGATTTCTTTTAAGATTTATCTCTGAGATTTTTGCTTATATCTATTAAAATAAAACCAATTAGAAATCAATAATAACAAGCACATATATATTACACACACATTTTTATGTTCAATATGCAAATTAGCCTTCTCGTTAACGCTGTAACCCGCTATTTTGTTGTACATATAAATACAATTGCATGAAATTAGTATGTAGATATGACCAACAGTATTAATAATGTAAAACAATTCCATTAATAATTGAGGTTTAAATAAAAATAAAATCATGGAGAATGTGACGTAAATAATTAAGGGAATTGCGACTTGGGTACTGATATAGTTTCGGTTACAGACAAACTGACACAATCTCTATTATAATAAGAGATGTTTAAAAAAAACCATCAGTTGAGATTTGGGTGATAAGAAAGATATCTAACCAGATAAAGAAACATCGTTGGACATGTATTCTGTAGTATTTACAATCATGTTTAAACTTCGTCTAAGCTGTGTTCCAGCATCGAGTTTGTTTGTCATTTAAAAAGAATAGAGGCATCTCTACACGACGGTAAGCCAGTATTTTAATTCCAATGTCTAGGTAGTAACATCTCATCCATAGAAAGTGATGTTACTGCATGGTATGCTATAAACAGAAATCCGATTTCACTGACAAGTTAAAACGACAATTCTTCCAAACTGTAGTTGCATCAGTGCTACTATATGGCTGCAACACTTGGACCCTGACGAAGGACCTTGACAATAAGCTAGATGGGAGCTGCACGTATAAGCTGTGTTCCAGCATCAACTACCCTAACATGTACTACCTCCCCGGGTCAGAGTGTACATGGGAGTAATGGAGGTACATCTAAAAAGAAAGGAGACATATCCGCACCCGACAGTAAGTCTATAAAGCCAGTGTAACAATTCCTATACCTAGGTAATAATATCTCATCCACCGAAAGCAATGTTAACGCTCGTATAGGAGAGGCATGGTCTGCTATAAATAGATTATCAATAATATGGAAATCCGATATTACTGACAAGTTAAAACGACAATTCTTCCATGTCGTAGTTGTATCAGTGCTACTGTATGGCTGCAACACTGTGACCCTTACCAAGCATCTAGAGATTAAGCTAGATGGGAGCTGCACAAGAAAGCTGAGTGCGATCTTGAACAAATCGTGGAAACAACACACTACGAAGAAACAAATGTACGGCCACTTACCTCCTATCACACAAACCATCCGAGTGAGACGAACAGGACATACTGGACACTACTGGAGAAGCAGAGACAAACTGATAAGCAACGTCCACCTCTGGAAACCAGCACATAGACATGCCACTGTGGACCGTCCAGCAAGGACCTACATTGACCAGCTCTGCATGGATGTTAAATGTTGCGCAGAGGAACTCCAGAGAACAATGCATGATAGGGAAGATTGTCGACAGATTATCATAGACATCCGTGCTAATTGAGTGACATGATGATAATGATGAGCCATAAGTACTATATTGGAGTTACATATAAAGCAGGTACCAGTAATAGATGTTTGGCATTATATTTTTTACGCGTGAATGATTGACAAATGTCTAAGGTATGTCAGAAAAGTTCCAGAACTGGTGTCACAAAATATTTATTTAAAGGATTCTTCAGGGATTCTCCGTAGCTCTGTCGTCACGGCCTTTTTGATGTCGTGCACATTCTCTAAACAGTTTCATTTGATGACCCTTGAGCTTGTGGAAGAGGTAAAAATCACATGGAGCCAGGTCGGGCGAGTATAGAGATTGCTCCAGCACAGGGATGTTCTTCTGAACCAGGAACTCTCGGACACTCAGGGCAGTGTAGGCAGGTGCGTTATCAGGGTGAAGCACCCACGAGTAGTCTACCACAACTTTCGCCTCTTCTCGCGCTCTGAACGAAGCAAGTATCTCTTTGTAGACATGTTGGTTGATCGGCTGGGCCCGTGGCAAGAACTTTACATCGAAGAATGCGATCAACCTGGAACTTTTCTGACATAGCTCGTATGATACCAATTTAAAAAGATGTTTGCAACAATGATAGAAATGGACACCAATGGGTTCGTCGTACAAAATAGAATGAGAATATGGGCGTGTTTTTTATGAGGGAACAAAACCTAAACCAGCTGTACTCTTTGATGTACGAGAAAAATAAATGTATAAATGTATAAATTGATATCCAGATTCACGGAAATTGTTGAATTAGGAAAAAAAAAATTGAAGCTAGTTGTAAGAAATAGTGTAGCATATCATTCAGATATAGAATTAAAAACTATTTATGCTAGACAGATCCCGTTATAATTGACGGATTGCAGAAAGAAACAGCGGAAACTACTTGGCAAGAAATTGTTGGTTCCTGAATATTGAATGTGACGTTGAAAGGTCGATATTGTTCATCCGAGGTAGAAATTTAATTTACCGTTCATAATTGCATCAGACATAAACCAGAAATCTAACACACGGACAGAATGATAAAACTGAATAACACCAGTATGAAACTATGATGAAAAATATTCTTGTCATTATGAAAGGAGTATACACACAAACGCACGCGCGTGCGCACACACACTTTTGTAATTTCATGACAACCTATTATAAAAATGTTAGTTTAACATATTTTAAATTTCTTGCACACAATATTTACATTTATTATACACATATGTACATTATTCAAGTTTATTATGATACACGATTATTTCACACAATTATTTACACAATTATTACACTAAACTAATACATTAAAATTAAATCATTTAGATTTAATTATTTAAAACAAGCACACAATAAATATTTTGAATTTGTTAGAATTGAAAATGTCACCAATTGAGTTGCTTCAACTCTTTCATAATCTAAATAAATACGCTACGGGAAGTTGAGTAAAATTGTCAGCTTAGTTCCTTTGTCATGCAGAACCTTCCCTTCATCTAAAACGGTACAAGGGATGGGTTTATTACTCAGTACCTAAGGCACCGATTAAGGGGGATGCACACAGAACTTACCAAGTTTTACAGAGACTTCGCGGGAGGTACTGTTCTTACGAGATAACTCCACACTTAACAGATATTGGGTCACATTTTCGCCTCGTTGGAAACCAAATATATATTGTCCTGTCAATTGTGACTGTAGAATACGCCGATTCACATTTGCTGATGTGTAAGACCCACCCACCAAATGGGATTAACGTGGGTTGCCACACCCGTGATGTTTGATAACGGAATTCTGGAGGCTAAACAACCCAAGACATGTAATATTCCACTTTGGTCCTTTCTTGGGCAAGACGGGTGGTTATAGAGGATACACTGATCAATCAGCTGCTCACGCCAAGCCCTAGCACATATATGATTGTCCTGACTATATTACTCTCATTGAATACTCCCACACTTTTTTATAATATGTGCTAGAAGGCAACAACTAACCAACCAGACAACCAACCAACCAACCAACCAACCAAATAAATACCTACTCCAAATAAAAAAAGCAATTATTCAGTCTACTTTAAACATTATTTTATTGAATAACCTCTTTGTTTTGTTCACATCTAGCTATTTCTATTAGTATTTCTTTATAGTCCAAGTGATGCAGCCATACAATAGCATCGAAATCGCTACAGACCAGATTTCCATAATCTATCTATGTCAGTTGATGCCTTTCCTATACGTTGAGATCACTTTCTGAAGATGAGGTATTACTATCCAGTCATAGGAACTAATCTTCTAATTAGAGAAGCTTACCATTCAGCTTGGATATGTCACTATCTTGTTTATAAATACATTGACTCCATTTTTATCTGGTTTGGTTTGGTTTGTTTTACGGCATATCAACATCAGTGTGTTATTTAATGCCGACAAAGTTTTCAAATAAATTCATTCTTAATGGATACTCAAACGAGTACTACCTCTCAGGGCCAGAGTTGACCAGGGAGCAATGGCAATGGTGCTCCACATTTCCCAGACCTCCAGAACTGGAATCTCACCATCAAATTTAAATCAATATCAGTCCTAGGACGTGAAGACCCTCCGACACCACTTTCTAGTACTTATATGATAAAAGTGGTTGGGACCTGCCGTAAGGGAAATAGTGTTGGGACAATTATATAGGTGCTGGGACAGCTGATTGATCGGAGGGGGCCTCTCCAACCACCCGTTTAGCCTTGGTAAGGTTCTAAGTGGAGTGTTGTATGTCATGGACTGCTCAGTCACCAGGGCTACACCCTTAAGCATCATGGGTCACCACACACAGACAACAGGTAGCCTTGTTGGATGAGGGTCTTACTCCTGTACAGAGGTGCAGTTTGCGTATTCTACAGCCCCACCGACAAGGCGGCTATTTTTATTTGAGTTTGACAATATATTCACACGATTTTTGTTGTTTAAAGTCCCAACTTTGTTTGTGAAATACTCTTTTATTGAGAAGAAACTTCAGAATTTTGTTTATTGGATTTACGAAGGTGACGACTTCGCTATTGGTAATTTTTACGAGCTGTGAACATTGGTTTTCCAGTCAATAATAGAATTGATGCTCCTCTAACAATGTTATTTTATCAAAACTACAGCAGAAATAAATTTACTAATTTCGGGGTTATAATGTAATTACAAAAACAATAATCTTTTGTGACAATTATAGGTATGAATAGAGGCGTTCGTGGCGTAATGATTATCATCGTAGGAAGATGATTCAGCTTTAACCAGATTAGCAAGAATTTTCAGCTTCATCATTAGGTCGTGCTTAAAGCATTCATTCTCATTCCACTATTGGTCATTGAAGGCCATACTTTATCCTCACAGAACTGATTGGTGTAGGTTTTGCTGGTCGGCCTACGCTGGTGTGTCCATGTATAAATGATACTGGAGAACGTCACTTAAGAATTCGTCCTTGTTTTTCTTGAAGTGCCCAGCATGCCTTGTTAGTCTTACTTGTATGGTTTATGTGATAAGAGGTAAGTTGACGTACAGCTGCTTTTTTGTAGGTTGTTGCTTTCAGGATTTCATTAAAGCAGCACGTAGTATCCTTGAGTAGTTCCTGTCTAGCTTTTTCTCTCTCTAAGCGTTTTGTTAAAGTCTAAGTGGTGCAACCATACAATAGCACTGACATAGTTACAGTTTGGAGGAAGTATCTCTTTATCTTATAGATCAGACTTTTATATAGTAGATAAGCTGTCTATAGCAGTCCTATGCGTATATTGACATTACTTACTGTAGATGAGATATTGCTATCTAGGTAAGTGAACTGGTCTGCAAATTTGAGAAGTTACCATCCACCATGGAGACGTCTCCATCTTGTTTAAAAATATGAACTCCATTTTATTTAAGTCGGTAAATATATTGGCTTGAATTTACACGAATATTTTTATATTTTTGCTAATTACAGTTCTAACACAAAAATGAGGTGTGTAAATTACTTCTGTCTCAATGTGAAAATACAAAATTATGTTTATTCGATTCCCGAAGCTGTCGACATCACCACTGGTATTTTTATGAGCTGTAAACATTGGTTTTCCATCAATAATAGAAATGAGGCTCCAATAATACTTATGCCTAGGCACTGTAAGTCTATAGCAGTAATACATTTACAAGTCCCGGGGTTATAATGTAATTACAAAAACGAAAATCTTTTGCGACATGTATTGTTATGAATAGAAGCGCAAGTGGCATAAAGATTATCGTTGTAGGACGGGGATCCAACTTTTTCTTGATTTAGGTTTGGTTTGGTTTGTTTTCTGGCATATCAACCTTGGTGGGCCACTTAGTGCCAACAAATCTTTTAAATAAATACATTCTTAATAGATATTAAATTTCTTTTTATAAACACATTTTTCTATTTAACCCATAGATGGGACCCTAACAGGGTAATGAAGGGGGGATCAACATTGCCCAAAACTCAGAACTGGAACCTCCCCATCAGATACTTTAACGTCATTCCCAGGATATCAAAACCCTCAGAAATTGCCTTCTAGCACATATGTTAAAAAAGGGTTGGGGCCTGCCATAAGGGCAATAGGGTTGGGACAATCATATAGGTGCTAGGGCTTGACATGACCAGCCGATTGATCGGAGGTGGCCTCTCCGATCGCCCGTCTAACCTAAGTAAGTGATAAGTTGAGTGTTGCAAGTCTTAGGCTTCTCATCCACCAGAATACCGACCTTAAGTATCACGGGTTGCTACTCACAGCCAACAGGTGGTCCCATTTGCGTGGTTCATACTCCTCTACAGAGGTGCAGTCGGTGTATACTACAGCCCCAGCCGACTGGGTGAACGTAATTTAACAGCATTTTACTGGGATAATGTTTTTAAAATTCAATCTTAAAGTAAGATAAATCAATTTTTTATTGGGCATTTTTCGATACTAGTTCAATTTAGTTTTCCATTCCTGTCGTCAGAATTAGGTCAGACATTCGTCTTTGGGCCATCCCTTTCGACAATAAAGTGTAAATTCATTTATGATGGTTAAAACCTTGTTTGGAAATGTTTCGATTACACATCTGGTGGAACATAAATTCCAGTAATCTTGTTTGTTACTGGAGTGTCCATCTTAATGCTTCCACTGGAGTCTCCCTAATCCGTTTGTGGATTCCAAGAAACCCGTTGCCATTTCTGAAATCTTTTGTATCCCTCTTGTCATTCCTTATTATGTCGACAAATATTGACAGCTTAACGTTCAACCCGTATTGCCCATACATCAGTGAAAATAGTCAAGTGTCCTAGACACGACACGTGTTTCGAAATCAATGTTTCCTATTTATTCCCACGGCAAATCCCAAAAATACAGGAAGCTGGATAACATATGTGGATAAAACAAGTTTTCCGCTAAAACATTGTTTCTCACCCACACCACACACACACACACACACACACACACACACACATATATATATATATATATATATATATATACCAACACCTCCGCAAGAACAGGATGCTACACAAAATCAATTTCTTGAGCGGAGTTTAACAGGTTTGAATTCAGATTTTCCTTCACATAAATTTGTTACCTAACTAAGGTTAAAGAGCCCAAGCTGTCCTAATATTTACCCAGATCCAAAGGGAGAAATAGTTGGATTCATACCTTTCCCAAGGGTATTAGCGCTATGTGAAATGCAAACAGCCTCATCTAGGATTTGAACTCAGGTCGACGAGTCTATTGTCTACGACTCTTAATTAATAGTTTTCCTTCTCCTAAACTGGTTTCTAGCCAAAGCGAAATAACCCAATCTACCCTAATATCTACCGCATTCGCTCAAGTCACTTTGAAATCTCCGATTCCCTCTAGATCACAAGAGTTAAGCGGTGATGCGTCTATTCAGTTCTTAAATGGGTGACCATATAAACAACAGTAAATACTGTAAGCAACCCGATATCAAAATAGGGTTGATATGCCGTAAATCACTGCTATGCCGTATATAAACAAAACAACAAAACAAAAACAAAAAACAAAAAACAACTTAATATCTACCCAGAGCAAACAGTACGGCACACTAGAATCTTTAACCAATGGTATAGCAATTGGTCATGATGAAGGAAAACTGTAAATTCAAACTTGTTGGACTCTTCTTAAAAATGACTTTGTGGTGCAGTCTGCTTATGTAAAGGGGTTAAGTAAATACAGTTCTACGGTGGGGAGATCCATGCCTTTCTCAAAGCGCAAAACGAAACGCAAACAGTCTCGTCCACAAGTTGTAATTGAGTCATACAATAATAACCATTACGCTTTAGGCTAGCTTCATTGCTTGATAAACATTCAAGCAGATCTCATATCTACTTTTCATAATGGGGAAAAGGAGTTTCACCCACGAATCAATATTGGTCTCATAAATCAGTTTAGTCATTTGTTTATTGACATCTGCTTGTGCCCTATAGAAACACATACTTGAGGCCGTAATAACACCATACCAATTAGATAAGATCTATTCTTCTAAATTTGAGCAAAAAATCAGCCGTCATTTTAGCAATGAAAAGAAAATCAACAGAAATAATAGATTCCAAAAACAAACGCCTATGTTTAATACAGTCGTAACATGAATTACGAGTGCACCAACGTGAATCCTTATCTATCTCCATTATATTCGTAATATATATATTTTTTGTGCATTGACTTACGAGATTTCCGAGTTCCGAGCTGCCACTCGGTTGATTTTTTACTTTTTGTTGAGAGCTAAAATTTGAGATACGCGCCAGCCTCGCGATAATCTTATGTTAATAAGTTCACTAATAAGTTTATAAATTTATTACGTCAAAGGGAAATATTATTTTTAGATAAGTTACATTGAAAACACCGGTTTCCACAAAGTTAAGCAGTAATGAATCCGTCCAATATTTAGATGGATGACCATTTAAACAATAGCAGGTTCTGTAAGCAACCTGATATAATGAAAAGTTTCGGCATTTAATTACACAACAGAGCTTAATATGCTGTAATGAATCATTACATTCTGTTTTATTATGTTTTATTACAATACAATGCTATTTTTCTTATTAAAAAAACTAACAAAAAATAGCGTGCTTTTCGGTTGGGTGGGGGTTGAAGAAATTAATAGAATTTCTATTTATTTCAGAGGGTAAAATGAATTTCATATCCGCGGAAATGGAGTTATAAACTCAAGTCAAGGTACCGCTGTATTTAAGTCTTGGCTCAAATCAAACTTTGCGTTCAAACTTAAATAAAATTTTATATAATGTCTACTTAGTGTAAACTAACCAAACATTCACAGCTTATAGATGGGCAGAGCTGTCTAATCAAGTTTCATTTAGCTGGGTTCTCTACTAAACAGATAAGAAGTAAAATAGAATAAAACGAATTTTAATTCGTAGCCTTAGGTAAAATTCATGGGCAAAAAAGTAGTTACTAACTTTTATGTTGGAGTAATGCCTGTGGGCAATTCCACGTGAAATCATCCAGAAAAAAGTAAAATTGTCACCCATCCCCTTCTATTTTTCTAAAACTTTTTCCATGTGTGCACTATGTTAACATTAGACGATTCCCAAAATTTGAACTTCCAATTCCAAAAATTGTCGGAGTTATATAGTTATAGATTTTAGCTCTAGAACTCATTTTACAGACAGAAATAGGTTACAAAAAGTCACCTTTTTTCATGAACCCTCTCAAATTTGGAGAGCTAAAAATCGACATAACTCCGCTAATTTTTGGTATTGAAAGCTCAAATTTTTTGGAATTTGCTATATTTATCATAATCCACACTAAAAAAAAAATTCAGAAAAATTGAATGGGTTGGATGACATGGCCTGGATGATTTGACATGGAATTAACACTATGTAAGCTCAAGTAAATGACAGATTTTCTTATTCGTTAATGTCCTGTCGGCACAGGCTATAGAATACACCGACGTTGCCGCTGAAGAGGAGTTAGACTAACATGGGGACACCTGTTGGCTGTAGATGGCGACCCGTGATGCATAAGAACGGAATGCAGGTATTTATTCAATCGGTTCCCCACGGGTGTATGGGATACGAGGTTGAAAGTTTGGGTCATCCAACAAGGACCGAAATCACTATTCAGTAGTTATAGAACTGTGAGATGAGCTTGCTATCCATTACACCACGATGAAACACCTTATGTATTTAACCAACCCGATCGCCACGCGTAGTATGTGACACAGGGTCGCTAGTATGGGGCATCCAACGATGACCGAAATCGCTATCCCGTCCTAATGCATACCAATTAAGTATTAAACAGGCTCATTACTACTTAACTTCAATGATCCAATAGGAACCGTTGATTTCAGCGCGAATTGCCTCTAATATCAATCCTTGTGTTATATTTAATGAAAAAATGTCTAAAAAATGTTCTGTCTACTGTAAAGTAGTGCTCGCTTCTCACCACCAGTGACCCTGGTGGGGCACTTTAAGTAGGTTTGCTCTGAAAGTATTGCCTTGTATTTAGTTTTGTTGATTTACCCTTTGGCCTGGTTTAGCTCAGTCGATAGACGCTCCGACTTGGAACCACAAGGTTCGATAGCGGCCCTCGCCAACTCAGCGTATGAGGAGCATACTGTGCGGTAAAATGAGGAGCTGATAGTAGTTGTGGCACTCTGCCACACACACCGAAAACAATCTATTTGATATAGCGCTTCTAAAAGGGGATATACCCCCTCATTGTCTGGCTGATACCGACTTTCGGCCGCCTCGACGACTTTACTTACTTTATTTCACTCTCTGTACTTTTTTTAAAAACTAACGTAAGCTGGTTTCAGAAGAGTCTAACCAGTAGTATTTACAATTGACACAACTTGGTGATAAGATTTCTAGACTGAAAATTCCAACATAGAAAAACTTTGCTAGGAAAAGATAAAGTCAAACTTCACACAAAAACATTTTTGTCTCCGTCTGTGCAAAATTACAGTTATTTTTGTAAACATTTTCAAAACAAATTAATAAGAGCCAATAAGCAAGTCGAGAATTTTTATTTCGTTTTTCTTTCTTTATTTTTGCTCTTTGTTTTTTCACTCTTTTCTTTCTTTTTTTTTATTGTCTCGTAGCAGTTTTTTATTATGCTTACCTATTTTTCTATTTGAAATGAACGCTGTGATGATTTCAAAGTTTGTCTCTTTCTTTGAAGATGCAATCTTTTACCAAAAGGCTTATAATTTGAATATACAAAAAATGCTAATTCTTTTTTTGTGCTGAAATTGAAACAGAATTTACCGCCTCTATAATTTCAAGAACATAATATTACTATTCTAAGAGGTAAGAATTCAATTGCATTGATATGCCGGGAGAGAAATGGGGTGAATTACTGTGTATAAATAAGGAATAACCTATATTCCACGGGTCATTAAGAACGGTAATGTTTGCTCACCTCACATTATTAATTCAGCCAATCCCTCCGCAGCAATACAAGGTGACACGTGGTTAGTTTCTTAAACAGAGTTTAATTGATTTTAATTCAGGGTTTTCCTTCTAGGCTGGTTGCCTAACCAATGTTAAACAGCCCAGCCTATTATTTACCCATTGCCGGAAGGGACAAGAGGTAGACGCATATATTTTCCAAGGGTATTAGCACTATGTGAAATGACAACAGCCTCGTCCAAAATTTGAACTCTGGTTGTAGAATCCATTGATAACCATTGAACATTGCGCATCGAGCTTAGTAAATCAATTATTATCTATTCTGAGCATCTACACACATGTTACATGAGAATGATATCAATTATAGTCCCAAGCGAATTGGTGCGAAGTGAAACGCAAACAGCCTCGTCTACCATTTGAACTCGAATCTCTGATTCCGTTTTCTTTGACGATAACTGTGCGCTTCTTAATTTATCAAAGGAGTTTATCAAAGTAAATGGTTGATATGAAGGGAACTACAGTTAGATGCATATCTTTCCCAAGGGTGTTAACATTATATGATCAAATGAAATGTCTATGACACACACAGTAAAAAGAAAGCACCGCATATAACCATGGAAACGTATAAGAAGTTATTATTATCACAGTAGTATGATCACAAGTTCACTGGGAATTTTTCTCCTCGGCTATCGAAATCTAATGGGTTATGATACATTGGGTTGAATATTACAACTACTTACACGATGTGTATCAGGTGACTCAAACGTAGAAAATATTGTCTCTTTTTTCAAGAAACACCATCTATTGTATATCCCAGGCTATCACCAAGCTCATTATTCAATATTTCTTTTTTTTTCCATCTTATGTTCAAGCGAATAAAGTGAGAGTTATCACCTATAGAATTTATGCTTTACTTTCTACTTTAACGTAGACACGGTTGTACCCCTCTACCTACCTTTGCCTTTCTTTGTTTCTTTTAATGGCAAATCGACAATAGTGGTTATTTAATGCCAAAGCCAGCCTTGGAGGGTACTAGTGGTACCTTTTAACCCATTGCTAGGACCTTTGTCCTTGGGATTCGGCATCTATAAGGTAAGAAGAGAGTATCCTGGTTGGCTGTATTTGACTGCATGTCAACCCTTGTTAGGTTATTTTATGCCAAATATGTTTTGTTTTAATTATTTTGATGGGTATTCAACATTTTTAATTCAAACTCAATTTTCTTAAACATAATTTTTTTAATCTGATTTATTCTGTTCAAGCCATACATGGAGTATCCTGACTATGACACTAAAGTGCATCCTGTGGGGAGGTACGACTACTGGATATCCAACGAGTATGGAGTCACCTCTTCATTACAATTACTCTCAGACCGAGTCGTAGTACCAGTTAGGGTCCCACCTATGAGTCAAATAGACTGATAGAAAATCAGATTCTCCAGTACTAGCGTGATAACACAGCTAGTTAATTTACATACCACGCAAATCGCATCAACTCACAATCACTTCGAGAAAATGCGCTAATGAAAAGTAAGTTAAGTCAGCGGGGTTGCCTAATGTCCGTATCAGCCAGACATCGAGGGAGTCTATCCACTTTTCACTGGCACTAGACCAGGGAGATTGTTTTGGCGTCTGGGGTGGTGCACCAGACCTACCATCAGCTCCTTAGTTTACAGGACAGATCCCTGTTCTAATCATACGCTGAGTTTGCGAGGGCCTGTATCGAACCAGGAACCTTGCGTTTCCAAAACAAGTGCTCTACCGACTGAGCTAAACCTGCTTTAGTAATAATGTTAATATTCGAAAGAGAGAGAGAAAACAAATCTTATTTATTATCCAAAAGGCTATTAAATGCATACATAGTCCTCATGTATTTCATTTTTTTTTTACATCTTAATATCAAAAAGGGTACTCAAAAACTGGTCACGTGCCAAAATAGATGGAGTTTGGAGAAATTATGGAGCCTGCTGTATAAATAACAAAAACACAATTGACATAAAACACATAATATATATATATATATATATATATATATATATATATATATATATATATATATATATATATATATATATATATATATATATATATATATATATATATATGCAAAATGCATAATGGGCAATTTGGTTTATCTTGTGCTTTTCAGGAAACGATATTCCACAAACAAAGTGGAAATTTGCACTCAGTTCCCATCTTGTCGAGTGGAATATATCCGCTGAAAAAATGAGTGCACTTACAAAATCAATTTTCATGAGCACTTCCTTTTTCTTTTTGCAGCCATCTTGGCAATTTTGATACCAAAAACCTCGACGTGCCTGAATTAGTTAAACGTCACTGGTAATTATAATGTTTTATTAATGTTATGAACTAATGGACGCCATAAAAAAGAAGTAGAAATAATCTCATTCATGTGTAAGCATAATATATGCACGCATTATTGAATTTATAGGTATACACTAACTTAATATACACATAAACACACACACATACAAACACACACACACGCATACACACACACGCATACAGCCCCCACATATATATATATATGCATGGAATACCCCCTACTTCCACCCCAAACATTCACCCTAAATCCACTACGTGACACCATAGATACCATCACCACCGCAACAACCATAGAAAACCCCTATTCCCTTCCCAAACATTCACACCACATCATCCGCAGTTGACCTCCACCCTCCTCCCAATCACGGCCGTAAGACACTCGTCAGCAAGAGCACCGAATCCTTCAAAACAAGAACTCAGTTCATGTCCCGAGGAAAGTCTGATAGACCGAAACGTTATAGCGTGACATCACTACCAGTAATAAACTTCTATCCAGTATAACAATCTGTGTTTGTCTACTTTTCTCTACATACTTTCGGATTGATTTCCTCTTTCTCTCTCTATATATATATATATATATATATATATATATATGTGTGTGTGTGTGTGTGTGTGTGTGTGTGTGTGTAGTTCTTTGCAAGCATTTCCCTTTTGGCGGAGACTGTAGAATATGCCGACTTCCCCACTGCAGAAGGATAATACCCTCCATAAAAGCGCAACCTGTTAGCCGATGTTGACGACCATCAATGTCTGAGAAATTATTATAATAGTCTAGCGATCCGTGACCAAATATTATGTTTTCCCGTGACTTCGATGTAATAACCTGGACCGATAAGACATACATACATCCAACACATGACAGACAGGTTGACTAGATAGATGAGGCAGTTAGTTATACATATAAACACACAAGAATAACAGACAGACAAACGATTTCGATGCAATAGACCGGACAGATAACACATATATACATAGATACATAAAATAAGACGTACGCTACAACAGATGGCAGATATACTGATAATATAAAGATTGGAAAACATGTAGAATTACAAACATAATTTTATAATGGATAGAAATGTATTAGTCGTAGTGTCGATGTTCGAACATTTCAGTTCAAAAGAAACCTTCTTCAAGACAATGAAATTAGTCAAGGAGAAAAAAAGAATTTATGCAGTTAAAATTGATGTTTTGAATGAGTTTTGAAATGTATAGAAAAGGTTCGTTACCGTTCCTTGATTAGCGTTCATAATTGAATGTTAATGGTGTGATTGGTACACGCGAAAGCGAAAATAAAATGTGATAGGAAGAGGTGAAGTCGAACATCGACACTACGACTAATAAATGTCCATCCATTGTAAAACCCCGTGTTTGTTTCTACATTTCCCATATGAAACTTTTAGTAGGTTCGTCTGACTCATTAGATTTATTTTTATTATTTGCTCTACTTAGGTATTGAGCACATTTTACTTATTAGGTTTAGTCTCCTGGCGGGTTTGTATGAGTATATATATATATATATATATATATATATATATATATATATATATATATATATATATATATATTGTTTTTTCTTTTGTCAAAGTGTTGTACTAACAGATTATTTTTGTTGGTACGATTATCTTGGTCTTTTCTTTTTTACAAAATTTTTTTCTTCCCGGTTGATGTTTGCTTGTATTTTTTACAATCAAACTATTTGCTGGGTGTTTTCTCGCCGCGAGGATTTACCAACAAGTCTAGTATATTATATATATATATATATATATATATATATATAATATATATATATATATTATATATATTAGCAAACAAAACAAACATAAACACACACACACATATATATATATATATATATATAATATCATGTGCTCTCCAATATGAATACAAACATACAGGACAAACAGACAGACAAACAAGATCGACGTAATAGACTGGACAAATGAGAAATAGATGCAATCATTCATACATAGATTTAATAAGATGTACGCTAGAACTCATCCCACGATACACACCACATAATAGACGCACACAAATGCGATTATTGGAATAATATTCGTTTCTCACCTCAGATGCAAAAATAATCTCTCTGGTCTAGCACGAGTGAAAAGGAGATAGACTCCTTTGCTGTGCGGTTGATACTGACAATATACGACTTTACTACTTCTACTACTAGTCAATATATATTGCAGTAAAAATTGATAAAAAGTCAAAGAGGTTAATATAAAAAGTGTAAATGATTGCTATGATCATATATAAATTTGTATTAATTCCATCTATAATTCTATTATTTTTTATTATTATAACTAACAGCGGCTACCCGACATCGCCTGGTTAGAGGGTTTTTTTTTTAAGTTAGTCCCGTATATCCATTATTACTGAACTGTGAGTTGAATCCTCGTGGGATGCCCCATTTAAATCCATATGTAAAAAATAGACCTTGCATTGATCCAGCTACTCTGAAAAAAAATATTAATGTCTAGTATCTAAAATATTAAATGAAAAAAAATCCATGCTGTTATCATTTAAATTTTATTTTTTTAATTATCTTTACGAATATACATCAAATCTCTATAATTTTTGCTCAAAATCCAAGCTCGTGATATTTAATGTGTATATATATTTACTTTGTCGTGAATTGTTTTATTTTCGAAGTTTCCTCAGAACACACAACTGCCTTTATATATGTATAGATAGATTATTCCATTTTTTTTAATATGGTATTCCTTTTTCAGATAAAATATGTTTTTCTCAAAATAAGATTCATATGGATTGAGTTAACCATATTTGATAGTTATAAGAATATTATGCTTTTGATTTCAACATCACCCATGTTATTCTCAACGAGAAAAAATGTTTCTGGTATCTTGCAGATATTTAGAAGATTTTGAGGTTCCTTTTCTTAAAAAATAGTTTTTCTTGTAGAGTATTCTTCCTCCTGTATACACCCACAGTTTCAGATTCTACAACTTATCTTAACCGCGTTTATTCAGACGAAATATTCAGCCTATTTCGCTTATTCCACATCAGCCGTACATGGCTGTTGTCACCTTTAGCTCTTATGTTCGATTCCTTTATCATGTACCTTGACGAATACGCCAGCGTAATAGTCGCCTTTGTATGCAAGTGTTGTCACTGTCATCTATACTCACTGAATTGTCCATTAACGAAATGAATGGAATTACTGACACTCACAGCAAAGGCTAAACAATTTCTATAAAAGCCTCCCAAATGACAGACAGTGTAGAATCAACATGCACGTGGTGTCGAAGCGATACACAAACATCCATAAAAATCATTTATCGCCGTTGACAGTTCGCAAATATTTTCTTTGTCGTATGCCACGTAAGCAATCGAGGCCAACATTAAATGAATGAATACTGTCTGTTTTTCAAAGCCTAGAATGGGAGGGTGGGCAGAAGTAAGCAGGCAATCGATGACAATACGAAATAACCGTTTCTTTTGCAAATCAAATGCGACTTATCAAAGTTAATAGTATTGACAGGTCTATTATGTTTTTCCCAACCATGTATGTATTTCCCATCGACGGCATTTAAGCGGGATTATCTTTTGAGCTGACATCGGCATTTGTTCTAAAATCTTACAGGTAAGCTCTTTTTACCCTCCTCCCAAAGAAAACTAAAAACAAAAAAAAACAAACAAAACAGTCAAAACGAAAACAAAAAAATGAAAACAAAATCATAAACTTTTGATAAGTCCCAAACTTTTTACTTAGGTATTATCAACAAAAACATTGTTAATAATGATAAACATTATATAGAAATTCTACAAAAAAAAACAAACCACAAATAAAACAAAACAAAATCATAAACTTTTGATAAATCCCAAACTTTTTACTTATCTACAAAATTGTTGTTAATAATAATGCAATATTTGAACACTAGATAGAAATTCTACTGTGTATAGATGCTATGAATATAACACACTGGACCGATAAGATAGATATTTTTTACGTTCAGACAAACCAACATTCATTAATGCTTAGGTAAATCAATTAAGGGAAGTCTTCTTGGCGTAGTGGTTAACGTATAGGACTGTGACATCTTAATAAGTGTGTACGAACTCCAACCGCCCTATTACTTTTGGACTAATAACATAGAGACAACTATGAGCCCCCTCACCCCCCCCAGCTCCAGGATAAATAGTACCATTGTTGTTCATCTACAAGTATGGCTTTGGCATTAGATAACCCACAGATTTTGATAAACCATTAAACAAAGAAAACAAACCAATCAAAAATAAAATACATACCAGTTGTTGAATTTGCATCCATAATAATCTAGAAGCGGCTATCCGGCGTCGCCTGGGTAGAGGGGATGCAAAGAAGGTTAGTCCCGCAGATCTATTATTATTGAATCGCGAGTTGGATCCTGGAAGTATGCCCTATTAAAATCCCTATGTAAAAAAGATCTTGCGTTGATCCAGCCACTCTGAAAAGAAAAATTAATGTCTATTTAAAATTTTAAATTAAAAAAATCTAGTTTGATATTATTTAAATTTAATTTTTTTTAAATTATCTTCACGAATATAAAACAATCCTTCATTATTTTTGCTCAAAACCAAGCCCTGATTATATTTAATGAGTATATATATATATATACTTCGTCGTTAATTGTTTTATTTTCGAAATTTCCTCCGGTCACACAACACATACAGATTCACACAACTTAAGAGAGTCAAAAATATTTCATTGTTTTTATTTTTTCATCCTGCTGACATCTTGATTAGATAGATATATTAGTTATAAATATAAACACACAAGACTAATAGACAAACAAACGGTATCTATACAATATTCGATACATTCTAAGAATATATATCTTTAAATGATTAATAACCTGTCACGTACAGTCCACGCTCTACCTATGCAATAAGTAGATAGACAAACAAGACAAGATCGAGAGACAAGACAGACTTATAATACAGACAGTAAAGTTTAATATATAGATAAACAAAGCAGAAAATATTGGAACATATATAAGCTAGATAGAAATATAAACAAGATCTATTGATGCATAGATAGATAAGGATATAAACATACACGATGAATACATAGACATGTCAGAGAGAAAAATATATTGATAAAAAAACCAGATAAGGCAGACAGATAAGATGGACACGATGAGATATTACTACCACGCTATATGAACTGGTTTACTAATTTCAGATGTTTATCATTTAATGAGAAAATATATGTTTGTTTTCTGATATCTTACGATCAGCATCGATATATGGAGCTACCCTTGCCACTTGCCTAGATTCACTTGCTCGACATAGAGAGTTTAAAATTTAGGAGGTATTTCTACTTCATCCTTTTTTTTTATCACGAAATAGGATCATTATTTTGATATGTTGATATAACTAACTTTCATATATATATATATATATATATATATATATATATATATATATATATATAGGGGGCTGTATGTGCGTGTTTGGGCGCGTGTGTGTGTGCGTGTGTGTGTCGTGTGTCTGTGTGTGCATGTGTGTGTGAGTATCTGTGTGTGTGTGTGTATATAATGATTTTATGTCCAGCCTGTCAAGCGATTTTGTTTGTCAGCACTCAACTGAATTACTCAACAAAATAGATAATATAAACATTATATATATATATATATATATATATATATATATATATATATATATATATATAGGTTTGTTGGTTGGTTTTGAAGGCTATCACATACACAAAAACAAGCACACACATAAACAAGTCCCCCCACACACACATACAAACAGACAGAGAATTTGGAAGCCACTAGCAACAACATCAATTCTGGAGATTTTCTGTTAAAGGGATTTTTATCCGGAAATATTCAGAATAAATCCCAGGTTAACAAACATACCATAGTTACCTCCTTTTTCTTTACACTTGCATTATGATAGCCTTCAAAACCAACCAACAAACCAATATAAACACAATGATTCAAGCAAATTATAAAAAGCGTTATAAATAAATATGGGCGGAAAGTAAAAAAAAACATGTAGAATGAGATTTCTGATGGTTAACAATTATCAGATTATTAATTGCGATTTTTCTTACCATATGAAAAGTTTGCTAATTTTCAAGTGGTACAATATTTCTGTATCTTTGTCGCTAAAAGAAATATCAGAAGCTCACGATGAGATCCTTTCACTCACGTTGAAAGCATCGTATGACATTTCAGTGCATTCCAGTGTTAAAAACGGCTCCGATGCAATTATGGTAATTCTACAATAAAAAAGAAAAAACTTACTCGCGCATTTCATGATATCCGCATCCATCCTGGATCTATACAGTGGGTCTCATAGGTCAGGGGATTTCAGATGATGGATCCTGGCAATTTATATTTACCAATCCCTCTAATTCTAATACATCTATTTCTTAAGCGGGGTTTAACAGGTTTGAATTCAGAGGTTTTCCTTCTCCTAGACTGGTTGCCTAGCCACGGTTAAAGAGTCCAGTCAGTACTGGTATTTACGTATAGCTGGAGGGAGAGTATTTGGATGTATACCTTTCTCAAGGGTATTAGCGCTATGCAAAATGCAAACAGCCTCGTCCGGGATTTGAACTCCAGTCAACGAGTCCATTTACTACGACTCTAACTATTACACCACGCGCTTCCGTTGAAATGAATAGGCATTATTTTCGGATCGACTCTTTTATGATCGTGGCACACGGGATCTTGTTAAGATGCCTGGGAAATAAATCAAGTCGCAAAATAACGGTGTTTTTTTCTGATTTACTCATTTATTCTCATTACTCTTAGGTTTAATGAATCGCATACTCCTGGAAAAGGTACGAATCCAGCTATGTTCCCTCCAGCAATAGTAGGGCAGGCTGGGCTCTTTATCCTTTATGACAATTGATATAATAGAAGGAAAAATTGAATTCAAACCAAGGGGACTCACTTCCCGTTACTCAAAACTACTTCGAGAGCTCCTTCTAGATAGAATGAAAGGTTTAACATTTTTTATTAGATTAGTAAAAAATTGTTCCCGTTGTAGGTCGCAGTAAAAATAGTTTGAAAAACTCTGTCACTCTTTCGTAAAATGTACGATATCCTTCATCATCTTCAAGTCGTACTGACAGCACATATTCCCTTGACTTTCTCTCGCCATCAGTCACATATTGACATCGCTCTTGAGAGACAATTCTCATGGTATCTCGTGCCTGCATGTAATGGCACTGAAGGGTCAGTCCACATTCCACCGAAGTGGAGTTTCTTCATCAAATGCATACCATACCCTTTTTCGAAGAGATCTTACCCCTCTATTAGAGATACAGCCAGCGTGTTCTAAGTCAAGCCGACATTTTCGAACCTGGCCTACATTTTTTATATGGTGACGAAAACTCATCGCCATGTGTTTTGTAGCTAAAAATCTGGTCTATTCAACGGTGATATTACTTCACTCATTGTGAGTTTTTCACACCAGCGTAAACTGATGGTCTTTCACTGAAGGCTGAGTGACAGCAAGTCTCCTCAGGTCTTTAAGACTCTTCTGAGTATTCAAGCCGATCTCAGTAGTCCTGTAGATTGAATGGTCTCTATTCTTCCTCTGATTTCGAGTTCATCCATTCTCTTTTCCAGACTCTTGCGGATCGTTCCAAGGGAACCAATTACAATTGGCACCAATTACAATTGGCACAACCTTCACATTCATGTTCTACAGTTTCCTTACGTTTCTGGCAAGGTCCAATTATTTGTCTATCTTTTCGCCTTGTAATTATTATTATTATTATTATTATTATTATTATTCCACACCATGTTTTTCACACCAGCGTAAGCTAATTGTCTTTCACTGGAGTCTGAGTGACAACAAGTCTCTTCAGGTCTCCAGAACTCTTGTGAGTATTCTCGTTGATCTTAACAATGTTGTTGTCTGGATGGTCTCAATCCTTGGTGGAAATAAATAAAGGACATTATTCTAGTACCCTTGTGTGTGTGTTTTTTTTTGGGGGGATTTTCTTAACTTTTTAATTTTCTTTTTTCCGTTGTATAGATCTTATCTTTTTGATTCGCTGATTATAGCTATAATTATGAATTTATACGATTATTGATTATCAATAGAATTTTTTATCAATAACATATAACAACATCTGTGTTAATTTGGTTACATTTTAGTATTTCAAATATTTTATTCGTTTTTTCAATCCCCTTGATGATTCTCATCAGACAACGTACAACCATTAATGTATTTGTCGATTACAATTAATGTCATCGACTGGTTTGGTCTGACAGGTTGGTTCCGCTAATTGCTACGTCGCCAGTGTTTTGTGATTTTTACGGTATTTGTAATTTGTGGTTAAAATCGCGATAATCCTCGGTAAATAAACACAATATGCTGTTAAGTATCAGTACTGTACATAGGGATATAAGAAAAGTGATTTGCAAAGTGACAACAAATCAAAAATTCAAACTAATAAAGAGTAGAAGTATTTATTCATTAGGGTGATTCAATAAAGAAGGTGAATTCTGCCTCATAATGAGTTGACAATAGGAAATACTATTTAAAATAGTAATGCATTGGAAATAGTTTAACTACAGGAATACATTTGCGAAGGTCATTCAATGAATAAGGGGAATTGTGCCTAAGGAGGTGGCAATAGGAACCACTTTTTAGTATAAGAATGCATTGGAAACGATTTTATTATAGGAATGAATTCAATGAAATATGTGAATTTTCTCTAAGGATTTGTCAATATGAAGCATTATTTACAATAGGAATACATTTATGGTCATTCAATAACTAAAAGGAATTCTCCCTAAGGTGTTGGTGATAGGAAACACATTTTATAATAGAAATAATTGGAAATGGTTTTACTATAACACCATGACGCACTTGACTCCTCCAGAAATTTGAAAACGGCTTGCTGTACATTCACGCCAGCAGCTCCTATATGAAGATTTAAGAGGGTTTGGCTGTCAATCTGCGGACAATGCAGGCTATTCTAAAAAGTAGGGTGTATCCAATGGTGATTATGAAAGTACGACTCCTCGGAAGCCTCAATCTGATCGTTTTAATAAGAAAATAATTCCTGGATTTCTTGGTGAGACCATTATTGTCAACCTTTCCAGAAAGCCAATCTGGTCCATAGCTTGGGACCTGTGAGTGTCTGAGTTCCATATCAGGCAGTCATGCAAGAATACATTCGGTATTTCTCATACAAGATGAGAAAGCGATTCATATGCAACTGCTATAAGGACCGGTTTAGTTCAGTTGGTAGAGCGTGCGACTAGAAACCATACGGTTCGAAATTCGATACCGGCTCTCCTCAACTCACTGTATGAGTAGCACAAGTATCTGTGCCGTAAAGTGAAAAGCTAATGGTAAGTGTGGCGCTCCACAACAGACGCAAAAACAATCTCCTCGAGATAGACTCCCTCGCTGTCTGGCTGATACCGACTTTAGGCCACCCCGACGATTTTTTCTTGTATTAAGTGCTTAAAGATAGAGATGGTTTAATAGAGAATTAGATGTCGAACTCGAATTTAATTATAATCAGGTCAAAGGTTATTGCCGGTTTTATTCGTTGATACTTTAAAAGGAAATAAATAGGGAAACAGACACGGTGATCTGGGTTCAAATCCTGATAAAGGCTGTTGCATTTCACATAGCGCTAATGCTTCTGGGAAAGGTATGCATCCAACTATTCACACTCCAGCTATGGGTATATAGTATTGCAGACTGGGCTCTTCAACATTGGTTGTGGTAACCGGATGAGAAGAAGGAATACTTTGAATTCAAACCTGTAACTCTCCACTTACGAAATTGACTTTGTGTCACATCCTGCTCGTGTGGAGAGGTTGGGTTCAAGAAAATACAAAATATAAGAATTGGGAAGGAAGCAAAAATAGTGCGGAAATGAATTTCTCTTTTGTTTATGACCGAAAATGTTTTTTTGTTATGCAAAACATACTTGTCTGTTCGTCGATTTCTTAATATATTGCAAGAGAGAAAATAAAAATAGAATGACAAATAACAAATGAAAAAAAGAAAAACAAAAGAAAAACCAATACAAAAATAGAAATAAAGAGAAAAACTAAAAAAAAAAACAAACAACAACAAAAAACAAACAAACAAAAAACGAAACCAAAAATAAAACAAAATTTAAGGCAAATACACATATAAATCCAAAACAAACATTAACAGAAAATAAAACATTATCTGATGTGAATGTAAATTTACAATTCACACAGAGAAGTTATTCTTTTAGGCGAAAACACATTTGTCAGCATTTTTTTCATTGTTTGAAAAAAAAGGCTGTTTATTTTTTATTGTTTTCTTTTTCTTTCTTATGAAAATTCTGTCTGTTGCCTGAAAAGAGGATTGTCAGTTGTGTGTAAAACGACAGTGAAATTTACTCCACAATATATAGAATTATTAACGTAACGTGAAACAATCTAGAATTATCAGTACTAGCAAAAACACCTTCCGGGTGTTGTAAAAATTAATTTTTGAAAGATATTGCCTAAAAAAAATTAATTTTTGAAAGATATTGCCTATTTAATTAAAAATTCAATGTCAGTGGGTTTGTATCGTAAGTAAAATCATCAAATTTATTGAAACAGTAAAAAAAATAAAAAAAATAAAATAAATGAATAAAAATATAAAACCATTTGATATGGAAACGTAGATATTTATTTATTTGTATTTTTTTAGTTTATCCTTTTGTTACAGGAAAAAGGATAAGATTAAATAATAATGATAAAAAATGATTACAACTTTCACAAATATTTTTTCCATTTAAAGTAATTATACAATTTTTTTAATTAATTTCATAGGTTGTCCTTTATTCTATGCATTTACGATTTTGGATTTTATGACGTAAGCAGTGACGTAGTTTTGGTCACAGACACATTGAGACCGAATCTCCATTATTAATAGATGAGCCTAAAGAAATATTCCTCCATGGGCAGGATGTGACACAAGATACATTTTTAGTGAAGTGAGGCTGGCTGGAATTCAGCGTTTTCTTTCTCTTCAATTTGTTGCCTAAGACCAAATAACCCAGTCAGTTCAAATATTTACCCATAGCTGCGTGCGGATAACACGTATCTGCCGATCGGTACAAGGTGGCGTAACAAGTAGTATTATAAAAGTAGAAGCGCCAAAATCAAACGTCTCTTTCACCCTAAATCCTTGGCAGATGTAAGCACACAACATGTCCCTGTCAACAAAACAAGATGGCTTCTTAAGTTTTTCAGATATTTTCTACGTTTAAAATCTTATTTGCTTATGATCGAGTGGCAATTGAAATGTACATAATTTAGTATTAATTACTTATTTCAATGTTTTTATTCATTATTCATTTATTTCCTATCCCCACCCCCCACCTCATGAAGTCCTGTGTCCCAAAAGTTAAGTTTTGGTGTCATCAAAATGGACTAAACTTTTTTAGGTTTGTTTATTTTTTCATTTTTAGATCTCACACATTTTCGGGCTTTGTAAATATTCAAAGATTCTAATTTCAAAGCCGATTTAAATATGTTCATGTTGTAGAGTAGCTAGCACCCCTTCAACATTCTACCAGATGGACTGTCTCATAGCCTACGATTAAAGTGGATAAATGAGCCGAATAATATTTGGACTGATCCTACTGAGTTTGGCTATACTGCATTTGACTCTCCTCTATTTCCTGTTAGTTTTGTCTTGTTAATTGTTTGTACTTTATTGTTCTGTGTTTTTGTATGTATCCGTTAGCAATGGATACTTATGCTTAATGAATATACTAAGTACACAACTTCATCTGTTTATCATTCCACCTCGACGATACAACAGTTCAGACATTTCAAAAACGTTTCAAATTAATATCAGAATTATAAAAAGCGAATTAATTTATGTCTAAATTAAGAATTCCCATATCTCCAGCCAATTTTCTCTTCGACCTTATTTACTTCTTCCCATTTTCCAAATTTCTAAAGTAACTTTTAGTCTACAATAAACGGTCATGTTACTGAAGATTTATTATCCATTTCTTTCTTTTTTTTCTTTCTTCGAGATGTGCGGTCACCTGAAGGCAGTTGCCAATATTCGATTCAAACACAATTTTATAGAACATATACATATTAAACCTTTTAAAAGAGTGTAATATATTCGTGTGATTCTATGTTAATACACGTTTCGGCATGCTTGGTAACTTGGAATACATTTAACCTAGTCTCCACACATCTAGGACAAATATTAGTATTAGTATATCCGTAATATATTAACACTGAACAAAACGGAAAGAAAGGCAATATAAACTCATTGAAACATACAAGACCATTTAAAAGCCCAGTATGCCCTATCCTTTATTCATAACTGGAGGAAGAATAGTTAGATCCATAACTTTTTTAAGGATTTTCAAGCGTTATGGGAAATCCAGAATTTGAACTGAGGTGGCCGGGTCTATTTCCTACGTCTATAATAATTACATCATCTGTTTTATTTGTTTTAGTTTTTAGAATATGTTTTTCTATCTCAAGTTTGAAATCGATGACCTTTTAGAGTCGATCGATATTTAGAAGAAAAAAATCGGCTGGAGCCAATCCGCGAGAGTAAGTTGGCTGGGAAGGAGAATTATCTTGTACTTTGTCAAAAAATCACGTGAGAACAGATTTACAGCATGAGGAATTTGTTTTAAACCCTTGAAGCACGAACTCAAACAGATTTCTCTCCATTCTAAAACTTCACGGATCATCAAGTGATGATTTCCAGGAATCACAGCACGCACTTTTTTTATGTCACCGTGATCTTTTGATACGGAACATGGTTCACATCTGGAATTGTTTTTGGTGCAGTGGCGGCTCATCTATAGGAACTGTGGAACTGCAGAGCCCGTTATTTGCAGTGCTGAACGATGGTTTTTGTAGTTCACAAAGCACTAATACCCTAGGGAAATGTATGCATCCAAGTACTCTCTCTCTCTCTCTCCAGCTATATGTGTATAGTGGTGTAGACTGGACTCTTTAACCTTGGATATGTAATCAGTCTAGGAGAAGGAAAACGTCTGAATTCAAACCTGTTAAACTCCATTTAAGAAATTGACCTCGTGTCATATCATGCTCATGTAGAGAGGTTAGCATATATATATATATATATATATATATATATATATATATATATATATATATATATATATATAAAATGAAATGTAAGTGTTTTTTCGTGTAAAGGCTATCATTGTAGGAAATGGATATGGCGTCTCGAGTTTAAATCATTGACGAAGCTGTTTGCATTTCATATAGCACTTTTCCCTTGAGTATGTTATGAATCCAACAATTTTCCCTCTAGCTATGGGTAAATAGTATTACTTTGGTAAGGTAAGCACACTAGGAGAAAGAAAACTGAATTAATACCTGTTAAACTCCACTCAAAAATAGTTGACCTGTGTCGAATCACCCTCGTCTGTCGAAGTTGGATAAATACATATATACTAAAAAAATTATATTTTTATTTATATTTGTAAAAGAAATTTAATACATTTATCAGAAATCGTTAATCCTAATGCCAATAGTCAACCTCTCATTTCCAGAAAAAATAATGTTGTATGTGGAACTGTCGAGTCCGGAGTTCCAGTGACGGGGCGTATACTTTGATGTCTGTATGTTACATAATTCATGGATAGCCTATGAATTATGTAACATAATCCACACTTAGACAACATTTCAGAAAAATTGAAGGGTAACATTGCCTAGATGATTTGACTTGGAATTACCCGTAGAGCACTTCCTTCACGCAGTAACGATATGCATTTTGGAGAATGTAGTGTTTACGCGTCATTTCAAGATTGATGCTTATCTGTTGTTTGCTATATTAAATAATAAGTATTTGAATAATTGAATCTGATGATTTGTAAATAATGTGATATACCTCATTTTTTTTCATTTTTTCCAGAAATGTAAGTGTGTAGAAAAATGTAATTAATGAGAAATTAGAATTAACTAATCATGGCATTCGTGCTTGAATTAATATTCGGTATTTTTATCAAAGTTTCTGTAGGAAATATTTTTAAAATCATAACATTCTTGTTTTAATTTAAGTTTTAGATTATTTTTCAGATGTTATAAGTACCCTTGGCAAATTGAAAATATCAAATTACAAAATGAAAGAACAAATCTATTAATAATGGTGATTGGAGACATTTCTGTCTGTAAGCAAAACTACGTCACAGCTTATGTCACAAAATTCTCAATGATTGCGTAAGTCAATTAATGAGTAGTTAATTTATAGTCAAAATCGTTAATACATACAATAAAAAGAACCCTGTGTTATACACTCAAAATTTGAGTAAGCAATTTTTAAAATTGCTTTTTTTTACTCTCGCTCCTTTTTTAGTAACAAGAAGTTAACTAAAATGTTTACAAATAAGTAAATACCTACGATTTCCTGTACATTTTATGAGCAAAATATTTAAAATAATCGTTTGATTAAAAATTAATAGATGTGCGCAACATTTTATTTGAGTGAGCAGAACTAAGTTTTCATTTCAAATTGTATTATCATTTGGTTGTTTTTTACTCCTTTGATAAATTTGATGATTTAGCTTACTTATGATACAAACCCTCTGACATTGAATTTTTACCTCCCACCCACCTTGAGCAATATCTTTTAAAATAATTTTACACCAAGCAGGGGTGTTGTTTGTTGCTACTTAAAATAATAGAATGTTACTATTCTACTGAAACGTTTATAATTTCAACACAAATAATTTTTTGTTGTCGGAATAATTTTTAAAAATTCAGTATTCAAATGCTATATACCTGTTTTGTCTAACTGGCATCTTTTTGTGGGGTTATTTAAAGGAGTGCGTATATTTGCATAGCCTTAGAATAATATTCGTGCAGATTGAAACCAGAAACCTTGGGCAGAATCATAAAAAATGCTTCAATTAAGGTGCAACTTTGTTTCCGGGAAAATAGATATAATCTATAAGATATAATTTTTAACAAATGGTTAAAAATATATTTCCTTGAACTATACATTATGACTCAAAAGACTAAATGATTAATTCATTTTACGTGTCGGCTTTTATGGGCCACCGTATATATATATATATATATATATATATATATATATATATATATATATATATACGAGGTTCTGTCAAAAAGTAATGCTATTTTGTTTAGTAGAGGTATAATGACCAACATAGGAGCATGTATCATATATTAAATTGGAGCTGGTCCACTGTGGATCGCATCCCTACTTCTCCACATAGTTACTGTTTCTCTCAATAGTAATATTCCATGAAAATGATAACATGTATTCTTGCCCTGTAAAATTCTGTTGACTGTTCTTTGATCCACTTCTTCACTAAAGATTTCACTTCGTTGTCACAGGGATAGTGTTTGCCTCACTCAAACCCTCTTTCATTGGACCCTATAGGGATTTATCGCCGAAATTTTTACTCATATTCATTAAGATAGAACAAAACAATTAGAAATCAATAATACCAAGTATATATTTATTAAAATCAAATTGTTAATATCAATATACAAATTAGCCTTCCCGTTCACAATGTAAACCGCTATTTTGTTTGATATATAAATACAATAACATCTTATTAGTACACAGATAAGGCTAACAGTATTACTAATGTAAATCAATTTTACTACTAATCGAGGTTTAAATAAAAAATAAAATCATATGAGGTAAATATTTACGGGTACTGGGATTTGAGTAATCATATAGTTTCGGTTACAGACAACCACATAAACTCTATTAAAATGATATTAGATAGGAATAATATAAATTATTTTATTGTATTTGGATTATTTGTATTAGATAGTAATACTTGATATTATATAACTGATTACAAAATAGGCACTTAACAACAACACGGAAAAACTTAAAGATAAAATGAACGCAATTTCCTAACCTCTCCGAGTAGACTTGCCGTTAAAATAACCCACTACGAGTTGACCTGCCGTTAAAATTAATCCAATAACCAAGTAAGGTCACCCTTCTCGATCATGTCGTAGTAATTGTTGAATTTCAAACTGAATAGAAAAATGAGATATAACTTTTGATGATTATAATCACCTTCTTCGTTTTGTGTCCTTGGTTCGGGCCGGTTTTGATAGATTAAGGGTCTTCTTTTTAAACTGTCGTTTTGAACCAAGATCGAATTCACAAATCGCTTCCGATTCTCCCTTCCCTATTTTTTTTTCAAATAGAAATCCCTGCATCACGCCAATGTCATCTACCCGTCCTTGAGGGGACGCACGAGCGGGTGGCCGAGTATATGTATATGTGTGTGCATGTATGTGAATGCGTGCGTATGCACGTGTGTGTGTGTGTGTGTGTGTGTGTGTGTGTGTGAGTGTACGTTCGCATGTCTGTGTGTATGTGCGAATATGTGTGTATACGTGCATACGTGTGCGTTTGTACGTTTATCGTATTAGCCAAGTTGAACAATGAACGATCGGGAATATCAGTTTTTCTATGAAATTATGTTTTAAATGAGGCGAAAATCTGAGTGTATATATACGCATGCGTGTGTGAGTGTGCGTGTGTGTGTGTTGTGTAATTGTGTACGCATGCGTGTACATATGCATATCTGTGTCTGTGTGTGTGTGTGTGTGTGTGTGTGTGTGTGTGTGTGTGTACGGACCTCTGTGTGAGTGTGTGTAGTACGATTATCGTTTTAGCCAAGTAGAACAAGGAACGATGAGGAAGGGCAAATTCTTAGTATGAAATTATGTTTCAAATAAGTTGAAAAAATGTGCGTTTGTCTTCTGTGTTTGCCTGCGACAGTGTGTATGCGCGTGTGTATGTTATCCAAGTTGAATAATTACTATGAAATTCAGATAAGGTTAAAAAAAACACACGTTTTTTATGGAAACCTTACAGATATTTGTTTAAATATCTGTAAGGTTTCCATAAAAAAATGGAAATGGATATTTCAGTTGTAAGAAATATCAATTTGCACCAGTGTTTTAAACCAGAAAAAAATTCTACCAAGTCAGTGGCAGTTCGACATATCAATTCGTGGGGCTTCAATTTCAGAAAATATATAAAAATGATATCAATATTGTATAACATACACACTGTGAAATAATGCCTAAATATCCCCTGAATACCCCCCTATATATATATATATATATATATATATATATATATATATATATATATATATATATACACAAATGTATCTTCGAAACACTAATACTTGGTAAAGCAGCGAAAGTATTTGTTCTGTTTTTTTTTGGTTCTTTTTACTCTTTTACAGCAGCTTTATAGGTGTTGTAAAAGTGAAACTAGAAATATGCACATTTTGCATTAACGAGGCGATATCTCGGGAGGATTTTTGTTTTATTTATGATATAATATTTTGTTAACACGCTGGCTATAAAATAGGTGTTGAATATCAATATGTAGCTAAAAAGAGTATTTGAAATTTGAAAGTTTACGTATGTTATCAACAGGGATATTTCTTCCTGTCATCTAAAGTTCAACAACAATTGCTAAAGCTCTTTTCAGCATTTTCTATGACGCACATAAATAATTGATAATAGAATTTTGGAAAGGTTAAATGAGATTAAGTTCTTTTCTGCAAGTCTGAATGGAAAACTAGAAAAAATGATGAAAATGTTATTTACAAAGACGGAAGAAATGGAAGGAAACCTTGTGAAAAGGGGAAAATAAATGAAAAGAATAAGGTTTACTCTGTCCTATTATTTTATTCTATTTCTGAATAAAAAAATGCAAACCAGCTATCTTTTAATTAAAGGTCTCTTTAAAATAAAACTACCGGGAGAAACACTCATGCTGGCATCCACTAGAAAGGTGAAATGACGTTACCCGGTTATAGTTTCACATCATAAATGAAATTTCAGTCGTGGAAAAGTTATAACTGGATGCCCGATCAAAGACACACGGTGTTACATAATTCATGGATAGTCAATGAATTATGTATGTACTGTAGCTAGATATTTTTTAATCAGAGTTCGTTAGATTCAAAATAACGGGGTTTGAGTGGAAAATTACCTTGGCTGTTAGGATTATGATTGTCTTGTGGTGACATTCCACTTGACCCCTCGAAAAACATGACAGTCGAAGCGTGAGACAGAAGTTTTAGTTTTAGTCAGTTACGAACAGTTGCTCATCGAATGAAGACGTTCTTCCGAGATGTCACTTCTCAATCTGCGTGGTATGGACTGGGGTTGTTTATATAAAGCTATATATTTAAAAAAAAGTCTTGCTTAATTAATTAACAACAAAAATGCACAGACACCCAGCCCAAAGAAATCAACTATGAGAAAGCAACCCAAAGAATCAGCCCTGAATAATATGGCGGTCGACGAATGAAAAAGAGGAAAAAAGTAAGAAGTCCTCATCTTCTCATCTCTCTCTCTCTCTCTCTCTCTCTCTCTCTCTCTCTCTCTCTCTCTCTCTCTCTCTCTCTCTCTCTCTCTCTCTCTCGCCATTATATACCCGATGTTAAGGGTATATAACAAATGGAATCCTGAGATGCTGTTTCGGTTATATTTTCACATCGCAAATGAAATTTTCTTCGAGGAAAAGTAACAAATGTTTGCCCTAAGTAATAGCCGAGGAGTTCCCGTGGCGTAATGGCTAACGTGCTCGACTGCGACATTATATTAAGCGAGTGGGAATTCCAGTCACACTATCGTGTTCACTATCTGACATACACTTAAGAATGGAATAATCCCCTCATTCCCTAAACAATTGGTTAAAATGTTACTATTCTACAATGATGGTTTTGGCATTAAATTACCCACGAAGGTTGATAACAATTCCTCAATTTTGATAACCCCATAAAAGTATACTTTTCACCTTTGATGATTTTTTCATCGTTTCTTTCTTCATTTCTTTCATTCTTTCTTTTTTTCAACGAAGTGTTCCCGGGAGAGCTCGGCCTGACACCCTCTCTAGTGCCCATAAATACTGATGAAGATTGTTCAAAGCTTCACCTATCCGCTCACTTTCAAATTCTGCACATTGATAATACAGGAGTATTGTGGTAAATGTTAGGCAATATAATTCAGCATTATAGCAACTCAAAATCTTTTGGGGGAGGGCGGTTTTGCGCCCCCTGAAGCCGCATCCTGCGGCAGTTACCTCTTATGACTTCATTTTGTTCCACCATTGCGTGTAAGTCATTTTTACTTTATGTTATTTGTTCACTTTTTGTGTAAAGGCCGGTTTAGCTCAGTCGATAAAGCATCCGCCTTCGAACCAGTTCGACACCGATCCTCGTCATCTCAGCGCATGATTAGCACAGCTTGGATCTCTGCTGGAAAGCGGAGAGCTGATTGTAGGTGTATAGCTCCACTTCAGACGCAAAAACAATCTCCCTGGTCTAAAACTGTTCGGTTGATGCCGACAGTAGGTCATTCTGCCTACTTTACTTACTTAAAAGATATTCCAGAAATCTTTGTTTATTTTACCATCCCTAATTTTAACTTAAGCCTACTTTCACTTTCAAGTGGCACCTTCTTTAGCAAGTAATTTGATCTCGTAAATCAATTTAGTTGATCCTAATTGGCTAATGTCAGACTATCGCTAGTTTTATGTTTTTTGTCTTATTTTGACTCAATCAGTGTTTTGGTTTGACACCAATGATTGGGTTATGAATTGTTGATACATAGCACCTTTCTAATAACCTGGCATCGAGATCAGAATGTAGATTGCTAAGCCTTAGGGATATCAGTTTCTTTTCAGTAGCGTTCTTCAGTTCATGTGAGATGCACAAGAATGAAACAAGCCTCAATCTAGGAATTCAAAATTGGGGTCGGTGCCACAGCGCACTTATTATAAATTAGGTCAGAGTAGTGCCATCTGTGTAACGGAATATAGGATTTGTCGACACAGCGACGTCAGAAGGTGCCAGAAAGCATGGCCTATTTCTAAAAATTGAATTGACCTCAAAAACGTGGTGTAGACAATGTATTTTGATTGAAAAAATCAATTTAGAGACAATGTGATGCGAGAGTGTTCAAGTCATAATGATTTGACTGAATGTTGGGGTGGGGGAAACATCCTTGAAGTGAGGAATTCTTTTTGATAGACGAATAAGAAATGAACACGTCTTCTAATAAGCGGAGAAGATTCTAGAATGTTAGAAAAGAAAAATTACCCAAGGACACGTTTTCTTAAAAGAAAACCAGAGGGATCCTGTTAGGTGATAAAAGAGCTTGCGGGCACGAGGCAGAGTGATTCCCGGCACGCTAGAATGAACGTCTGACGTCACACGTTCAACATAAAATCCCGAGGGAAAACGGCTTGGTAAGGTTTGTTTTTGTAGAATACCTCTTTCCATCATCTTCAAAAAATCAGCGATAAAAAAAAATTCCTGACGTTTGTTTCATTATCTATCGAGAAGAGACAAACTTATGAATGAAATAAAAGCATCAGGCGTAAACAACGCTAAGAGGCCGGTCGTGTAAAATGTTTACACCTCTCATCCAGAAAGTAGCAGCGGTAAACCAGATGTTAACTGACCGATGCGAGTAAGAGGAAGTTTTGTATTGGATAAACAAAAAACCGAACGTTACTGCTGATGTCCGATATGACCTGATTATGGCTTGAGAAACCAGCATTAGAACAAAATACTCCAGAGGTGACATTAGGTCTTGACTTTAAGTGAATTAGGAACCCACCCTCGTGCTGATTCCACTTGGTCAGCCTGCAACCTGTTTACTTAGTTTAGGTCTTGACAATAACCGAGACAGTGATATAGACCACCTGGACTGTGAATTGAGCTGAGTCAGCAGCAAAGACAGAAGCCAACAAATTGTCAGGATCAGAATGGAGAACTTACCTGAGCAATATATTTATTTATTCTAACCAAAACCCATTGATTAGACGTCCACTTCCATCGCTTTGAGTAAGATTCTGTATTTTCATTTAGAGTCTTGTTTTGTTATATAACCATTACGTCATCGTTAACGTGGTGTTTCTGCAGCAGATTCTGGTCATTTGAGAATGAAATGTGCATTCGACCAGACACTGCTGTCATGATTTATTGAGAGAATCCTATCTTGACGGCTATTTTCAGATATTCAGTCAGCCCTTAAGCTCATCGAAAACCGTACACAATTCTGAAAGTCAAACGTTTAAATCATATCTTTTAGTAACGTGACACGGTGTATAACTCGATTAGTGACGCAAAGCGTTACATACTCTTCTTGGTACCGTGGTAACACGTTAAAAACCGGTGACGTTTGTAATATTATAAACGAGCGTTCGGCTAGAAACCACATGGTTTCTAGTTCGATTCTGGTCCTCGCCAACTCAGCGTATGAGTAGCACATGGATTTGTGCGGTAAAGTAAGGAGCTGATGTTAGGTGTGGCGCTCCGCCTCAGATGCCAAAAATAATCTCTATGGTCTAGCGCTAGTGAAAAGAGGATAGACTCCCTCGCTGATTGGCTGATACCGACTTTAGGCCGCCTCGACGACTTTACTTACTTTACATATATATATATATATATATTATATATATATATATATATATATATGGGAGCTTCCGGTGAAGATCGAACTCGCTGTTCAGAAGTAATGAATGTGCAAGTCTAGTTTGCAACCATTACATCAAGATTCACTTTAACACAACATGTTCCACACAGGTATGGTATGACACAAGGTCGCAAATATGGGACATCCAGCGAGGATCGAACTCAATATTCATTAATCATGGATTTGCTAGTTTGAAAACCATTACACCACGATCAGACATCCTTACCGGCGCATATGTTTACTATCTATATTTTAATACACTTGTTCCTTAATCCGATCGTTATCATCTTGCAACAACACCCTCTGTTTGAGAGAGAGAGAGAGAGAGAGAGGGGGGGAGAAGATTTTACTTTTTACATATTGAACTATTTCGCAATAGCTCTTAATTAAACATATCAAATGTTATGATAATTTAATCATCATACTGTGGTATGCTAGAACCTTCATTAAACAGTAATGTTTGACCTTGCATTTTATCAAACGTTAAAGAAGAATACACTATTTACTTCATATTATTTAAGATAACATTTTAAAACGAAATTGACATTGTGAACATAAAGAATATGTTCAAGCATCTTAAGAATTTTTATTATTATTCCCTTGAACGCCCATGGTTCCATCACCTTTTATGTTAACAAAGAAACCATCATTTTCTTTTGATTTTCGCAAAGCAGGAAGAAGTGATTAAAGAAATAAAACATTTGACACAAAATCGTTCTTTGTATTTCGGAGGAAATTTACTGGAAAAACAATTAAACTTTCAAAAGCTGATTCTCAACAAATCGATTTTAGAGCTCAAATCAAACAAGAGAGAAAATATTTCTTGAAGGCAAATGTTTATTTGCCTTCAAATAATATTTATTTTAATTTAACTATTTCTTAACAATGAACCATATTTGTCGATGAGACTAAAATTAATTATTTTTCTATGAAGGGGTATATATATATATATATATATATATATATATATATATATATATATATATATTGACGTAAGGGTTTCTCGTATGCTTTTGATATGAATATATACATACAATCATACACACATATGTATATATATATAAGGGTTTCTTGTATGCTTTTGATATGAATATATACATACAAACATACACACACACACACACACACACACACACACATACACACACACACATATATATATATATATATATATATATATATATATATATATATATATATTGAAGTGATGTTTTTTGTTTGTCTTTGATTAGAATTTGATGAAGGTTGAATGGCGTATATGTTTCAACTAATATTAATAACTAAAAGAAAATGTGGAAAAATATAATATACTTACAATTAAAGACCGTCGGAAATGAAACATCAGAAAAAATAGATAAATAATTCTATTAACTTAGGAAAGCTTATACTCTCTAACGTTTTTGTATTCTCTTCACGATTTGAGGTGCTTACATTCGTTTGTTTTCTTTTATGACATCCGGGCTGTTAATATCTACCTGGAACTAAACGATTTTATTTAATTTTTCTCTTATTTCAAAATTTGCAATCTTCTATCACGTGCATGTCACCTGGAGATGTTTGTAGCTTAGATATTTGTGTTCCATTATTTTATTTTATTTATTTATTTTTTTTATAAATAAAATAAAACCTTGCTTAGAGGCGAATCAAATCTGGAATAATAATAAAATAAAATAAAAAGAAATGATCAGACACACAGACATAAGCACCACGCACACACACATACGCTTACATTTACACACACAAGCACGCGCACACACACACTTATACACACAAACACACACATAAGCAAGCACCCCAACCATACACATACACACACAGAATTTGGAAGAACCAAGACAGAACGAATCTAGCAGCCGCTAGGACAACTTCAGTTCCAGTATTCTTCTGAGGATGGGAATTTCTTCCCGAAATATTGAGAAATAAATGACAGGTTAACAAAAAACATCATAGTTACCTTCTTTTTTTCTTTACACTCGCATTGTGACAGCCTTCAAAACCAACCAACAAACCAATATATACACAATGCTTCAAGCAAATTACAAAACCCTTTATATATATATATATATATATATATATATATATATATATATATATAAAGGAAAGTGTTTTCACACTGAAAATGACACAAAAACACAATTGATGGAAACAAGGATTATCTCTTGTAAACACTCTTGCTAATGGTTTAAAGGTGAACCAAAATTACTAGGATTAATAATTCTTTCAAATCTTTTATAGATTATTTTCGAAATGATAATACAAATATTTTTAGAAAGATTGAAAAAAACACAAAACAAACAAACAAACAAACAAACAAAACAACATAAATTATTGTATTCAACAAAAGTATATATATATATATATATATATATATATATATATATATATATATATATATAGATAGAGAGAGAGAGAGAGAGAGAGAGAGAGAGAGAATTGAAAATATAAACACTATATGTAAGTCAGTACATAAAGGAATTGTATCAATGTAAGAAAAACATTTCTATTTGCAAATAGTGAATCAAACTTTTAGTCACATACACAAAATTGAGTTTGGTACAACATTATAAGTATGGATCACTCAATCAGAATGGAACACACTAGAAATGGCGTGTTAGAATATTTTACAAATGATGTTACTACACGAGGTGCCCTCCCCCGCACATAACATGAACCAATCTGAATTTTTTCTTACTGTCACGCACTGGGTAGGAAATGAAAAGAACCTGATTCTATAAATTCAAAGACTTGATGAATCTGAGGTAACATGTGTGCATGTTAGTTTTCTTGCAGTAGTATCAAAATTAGTATTAAAAAATATTCTAAAATAAATAAATATCCCCCATCAAAAAGTCGCCTTTTATTATTGAAAGAAGAGTTAATGTAATGATATATAACACAGGATTAAATTTAGGTTTATCGACAAACGTGCTTCAATTTCCCAGATGCTGGTTGAATTCGCTTTTGATATTTCGTTTTTATTTCGATTTTGAAAGAAAAAATTACACAGAAGAGATATTAGAAGTGCGAACAGAAGTATCGTGAAGTGTCAGTTATTTTTTTAATATGACACATATGCACGAACTACCTCGAAAAAAAAACAAAAACAAAAAAAACAGTAGTGTAACTTTACCTTGATCAGAAAATTCAACACAAGGTGCTCAGGTTGTAATATTTCTTTAACACTGAATTTTTCATTTGAGATAAAACCAATTGTAATATCCTTTTTTGCAAGGTAAAATGAATTGACAATCAACTATCTTAAAACGTGTCGATAGGATTTACCTGTTTTTTTGTCTGTTTTTTTTATTTATTTATTTTTTTATTTAAAATTGTTTGTGCACAAATCATTTATAGATCATTTCTTTTCCCTTGCAATGAGAAAATTGTATTTACACGTAGAGCAAAAATTTCATCCTTTCCAAAAAGACAAGTGGTGAGGAAATCGTACCACATTATTTCATAATACATGGATAGCCAATGAATTATGATAGTACTGTAGCTGGATATTTTTGAATTAGATTAGATTAACGTGGGTTGAGTGGAAAATCCCCTTTATCGTTATGGTTATGATTTATTTGTAGTGACATTTCGTTTGATCCCTCGACAAACGCACAAGTAGAAGCGTGTGACAATTTTTAGTTAGTTGCAACCAGAAAGTCAGTGTGATTTGATGCAGAAGAGGTCCACTCGCTCTGAAATTTCGCTTCTCAGTGTTTTTTGTGGGCTGGGGTTGTTTAATAAAAGCTATATAGAAAAACAACAATAATTAACAAACAAGATTGCGCAGACACCCAGCCCGACCAGAAAGAAGAAGTCAACCCAAGAGCAGAGACTACAAGAGAAGATGAGAGAGGTTGGTAAACGTACATATGTTGGTATTGGTAAGGAGTTCATTACTACTTTTGTGTAGTTTCTTAACAGTTTTTGCACATGATTATATGATATTAATTATTCCAATGTGATGCAAATAATTTGCAAACATATATATTTGACGAATAGATGGGATCGGAACAAGTACTACTATAGATCTACCATATCGGCGCACCTGGGAAAAACGGCAATGAATGGGTATTCCATACACGTCAGAGCCTCACCTCCAGATGCAGTTTAGTTTTATAATAAGTACACCCTTTTTGGGGTGGGATCTTGCTCCTCTAAATAGAATACAGTCTGCATATTCTAAGCCTCACCGAGAGGACGTGGTGATCAAGCAACTACACGGGTTTTAAGCGAGTTTGATCTATAAAGATTAAATGTAATTTTGGCTGCAGTGGCCAAAACTGCTTCTTATGATACTTAGAAGTCTTCAGAGAAGTCTCTAACGTATGTAATAAATTCCAAAGAGGTACATATAACAACAATACATACTTTATTGTCTGAGCACATGTAACATATCGTTAGGAAGGGAGACAGGTTTCTCATAGAATATAAAAGTCACTTACTGTGTATGTCCCACGTGGTAGGGTCTATAGAGGGCTACGTACACACCACTCGTCTAGTGCATCTTTGTGGATGCCAAACCAAAGAGAGACAGATAGCCCCCAGGGCTGAGTTTAAATAGCCAGGTAGTAGTGCCGCCTAGTGGCAAATCCTGGCGACATGTGAAGATAAACCGTTTCCACTCAATTCCATCCCAGCAAGGACAGACAATCGATACAAATCGTAAACATTAGTTATGATTCGAACTCGGGAGATTCTATCCTTAATTTATTCCACTTTTTGAGCTCAATATTTTGGGATCTGTTGTTCCTAAGTGGTCACCCACTTAAGTAGTGAACGAACTGCAGTAAACGTTGCTTTAGGACTCTCAGCGCTAATCTGTAGATTGTTAGACTCACCCATAATTTTTGCCCTCTATCTTAACAAAGGAATATTATGCAAACGACAATCTTAGAAACTAATCGGCTTTCTGACATCTTACAAAGAAAAATAAGTACAACTGATGGAATAAGATCCTTTCTAAGTCGATTACAGTTCAACTGAAGTTCCTTTTTTTTAATTAATCCGTAGTCTAAGCCGTAAAAAGTCTAACCATAACCAAGGAAACAAAACAAAGAGATATTTTATATATATATATATATATATATATATATATATATATATATATATATACGAACACACACGCACGCACACACACACACACACACACACACACACACACACACACACACACACACACACACACATATATATATATATATATATATATATATATATATATATAAGAGGGTAAGCCTATTCTGTGTTTGGTAATTCCATTTCAAGTTTTATTTGCTTATCTGAATATGAAACAGTACAATAAAGTATACATTGACACCGCGTCGCAAAAGACAGCTTTCTTAAAACGTCTTTGCGAAAATCGATTTTTCTTACCACGAACATGTCTTATGTTTAATGTCATTGATTATCAATAGAGACGTTTTTATGTCGACTGTGCATTTTTCAGACAGGAATGTCATCAACTAGAATCTAAAGAATGGTTCCTTATTTGACAAGTAAACGGTAAGAACGTTCACAGGTCCTTTATAAAGATGCTAACAGCAGATGTTGCTAATTTACTTTTGGACATAACCCCTTTCCCAAATACCGTGAGAAAAATATAGCAGTATATTAATTAATAACAGTATTATATAGTAGTATCCTTATATCTACATCAATTCTTACAGGGACTACGAGTGAAACAGCCAATGAGATCCGGGTGTATTATAATCCTAACAGCTGACGTTGCTAATTTACTTTTGAATATAACTCTTTCCCAAATACGAAAGAAAAATATATTTGTTAGATAATAAATAAAAGCAGTATGATATTATCTAAGACCTTTCAAAATACCGAAAGAAAAATATATTTGTTAGATAGTAAATACAAGCAGTATGATAATATCTAACCCCTTTCAAAATACCGAAAGAAAAATATATTTGTTAGATAATAAATACAAGCAGTATGATAATATCTAACACCTTTCAAAATACCGAAAGAAAAATATATTTGTTAGATAATAAATACAAGCAGTATGATAATATCTAACACCTTTCAAAATACCGAAAGAAAAATATATTTGGTAGATTATAAAAACAAGCTGTATAATTGGTATATGTCCCTTAATATGGGGTATATAATTGGGGAGAGAGAGAGAGAGAGAGAGAGCGAGAGAGAGAGAGAGAGAGAGAGATTCAGAGTCAGAGACAGAGACAGAGAGACAGAGCGATGATGATGAGTTGATCATAGATTTGGTCATACCTGTTTTCGATTTTCCTTGCTAGATCGTCGGCCGCCATATTCTTCACGGCTGATTCTGTGGTTTGCTTTCTTCTTTCTTGTTCTTATTTACAAATATAGCAAAAGGTTAATCTTTTCCAAAGAGACAACTGGTGAGTAAATCGCACCACTTGAGTAATAGATAAAAGGTTCTCAAACATATGGACAATTTGATTTATGGAAATTAATTACCCCACATTGAAATCATATTCGACCTCATATTGTTCCCATGTTGGTAATTATACCTGTCCGAAATAAAATGACATCACTTTTTGACTCACCGTCGTACTATCAACATGATAACGCGACATTGACGTTCTTTAACAACAACGAAAAATAAAATGTTTTGCAGCTTAAAAACATTTCTTTACGGTATTATTGATTTCTGTATCCACGAGAGAAGCTCTCTCTTTGGAAATAAATTAGAGGTTCAAATTCCGGAACGCACCTTGCATATCTTTTCAAAATGGAGGATTGTATCTAATATCATTTTGAATATATAAGAAAAAAATATAAATGTCGTGAAAATAACCCACTCCTTCAGGAATAGAATTAAAGAAATTTAGTTACGCATTGCAATCGCATTTCCTGAAACTCCTTTTAGAACTCTCGAATACTCAGATTTCAGGTTTGTTTAGCTTAGTTGGTAGATCGTCCACCTAAGAATCAAAAGGTTCCGAGTTCGATATCGGCCCTCGCCAACCCAGCGTATGAGTAGTACATGTATCTGTGCGGTAAAGTTAGGAGCTGATGGTAGGTGTGGCACTCCACCTCAAACGATAAAATAATCTCCTTGGTCTAGCGCTTGAGAAAAGGAGATTAACTCTCTCCCTATCTGGCTGATACCGACATTAAGCCACGCCGCTTAATGCACTACTTACTATGAAAATAATGTTTTAATTTAAATCTACATTTTTTATTAATTCAGTTATATATTGGGATGTTAGCACGTTGTGTAATGGTTATTGTCATAGAAAATAGCTGCAATGACCCAAGATTAAATCCTAGACGAGGCTTCTTTGCATTTTCCATAGAACTAATACGATTGGAAAATGTATGCATCTAATTATCCTCCCTCCAGCTATGGGTAATTAATTGGTCAGACTAGGTTTTGCAAGAAGTAAGACTCTAAAATCAAACTCCGCTTAAGAAATCGACATCGTTTCACATTCTACTCATGTGGTGGTGTTGATATATATATATATATATATATATATATATAATATATATATATATATATATATATATATATATCAGAGTTGAAACCACATACCAAATATGTGGTATCGACTCTGAAATCTAGGATGTGAAACGACGTCGATTTCTTAAGTGGAGTTTACCAAGTCAGAATTTAGAGTTTTCCTTCTTGTCAAAACTAAGTTTATAGACCATAGTCTGACCAATTAATTACCCATAGCTGGCGGGAGGATAATTGGAAGGACACGGTGTGCATCCCGCAAAAGTTATTGTCCTAGAAAATGGAATCTGTAAACCGTGTTAAAATCCTAGACGAGGCTCTCTGCGTTCCACTTTGTGCTTATACCATTGGGAAAGGCATGCTTCGATATGTTCCCCTCACCTCAGCTATACTGAGTTCTTTACACTTGCTAAGGCAATCAGTCTAGAAGTAGGCCACTTTGTACGATGGGGCTGTAGAATATGCTGACTGAACATCCACAGAAGGGGAAAACCCTACCAATGAGATACCTGCTGGTGGTGGGTGGCAACCAGTAATGACTGAGAAGAGGATTGTCGTGGCTGGGTGTTCTGTGTCTATGGTACTTAGTGGTCCGAGAGGTGAGGTCAGAGCCACATCTGATAGTCAAGCCCTAGCAAATATATGATTGTCCTGCCCGTATTCTTCAAATTGTTCTCATAGTAAATACTCACCCCTCTCTAACATATAGGCACAAGAGGGTCATCCACAAATATCTATTAATACACATGAAGGTAATGAAAAGCAATTTTTGCCAAATTACTACTGCACTTAAAGTTAATGAAAATTATTTTTATCTATTTATTAATTCACATAAACTTAATGAAAAGTATTTCTTAAACAAACCATATACGAGATAGAATAAAAAACAAAATTAGCCGTACTATCACCATATCTTTATTATTGCCACACTGCGTTTTCAGCATGCGTGCTTAGGGTTGTCTCAGTCATGGACATCTGACTGAGACAACTGACTCTGTAGCACCTTTTTGCTTGCTGTCTTTATAATGTAAACATGGATGATCCACTAGCAATATGGACTAAGGAAGTGAACCGATTCCTCTGGTATGAAGGAATGTCGGGATCTGAAATTCATAGTAGGCTTTTGGCACAATACAGGAAAATTTAACTAAAGCCTAGAAGTGTATATGAGTGAAAAGAGAAGTTTAAAACGGTCGGACAAGCGTGACGCCCGTCAACATCCACCACTGATGAGAAGTTACAGCAAGATTGAGAAATGGTAATGACGAACCGGGGAGTTATCATCGATGAGGTAGCTTGTTCTCAGCAGATTAATTATGGTTCTGTCCATCAAATCAGCATCAAAGAGATTGGCTTCCATAAAACAAGAGTGGGGATGCTTTTTAGAGTTTCCTTCATGTATAGGAAAACGGTTTGGTATTGAATAACCCACAATGGTTTAAATGCTAGTAAACCAAACAACCCCCCCCCCATAACCAACTGTGGGGTGGCGATTTGTCGGTATCAACCTGACAGCGAAGAAGTCTAATCATTCGACAAAGTAGATTGATTTTGTATCTGAAGTGCAACGCCACACCTACCAACAGCCCCCCGCTTTACAGCACAGGTCCAAGGTATTCTACTCATGCGGTGAGTTGGCGGGGGCCGCTATAGAACCTTGAACCTTGTGGTTGCTATGCCGATGCTCTACCGACCTAGCTAAACCCGTCACCAGCTGTAAGTAAATTCGTAGGAGTTGCCTAAAGTCGGTATCAGCCAGACAACGAGGGAGTCTATCCCCTTTTCACTAGCGCTAGACCAAGGAGATTGTTTTTGGCGTATGAGGTGGAGCGTCACACCAACCGTCAGCTCCTCACTTTACTGCACAGATTCCTGTGCTACTCATACGCTGAGTTGACGAGGGCTAGTATCGAACCAGGAACGTTGTGGTTTCTAGGCGGACGCTCTACCGACTGAGGTATTCAAAATAAAATACCTTATACCACACACTGCTAATTGCAGAGAGATTGGTCAGATTCGTACTCAGGAAGAACAACGAGAATAAAGTATGTACAGTTTTGATATAATATTCGCGCGCAAACGAAGTTTATTTTGTTGTTGAAATCGATTTGTTTGAGAACGTTGTTGAAATTCTTTGTTAGAGAACGTCTAATTTTATTGCAGACAAACGTCTCACTCGTTAGAATCGATGTTTCTCATTCGTGTAATTCTTTCTTTCTATGTATTAATATTTTCAATCAAACGAAAATAACTGCCTCGAAGGGAGCATTCTCAGTACAGTTTCTCACGTATCATCTATGATAGAATTGAATAAAAGGACGCTTCATTTATTTCTTCACCCTAGAAATTATAGATATATATTATAGATAAAAAATGCAAATAAACTAAATTTTCAAGATATTTATCATGGCAATTTTCATATTAAAATGCAGGGAAGGACAACTTTTGAATAGTTTGAATATATACACTCGAAAACTTTTCATTTCTTATAAATGATCCTTAGTTAGTACATGAACAGTTATTATTGTAGGAAATGGATTAGGGGACCTTACTTCAGATCCTGGACAAGGCTGTTTGCTTGTGATATTTAGTTGTCTTCGAGCAGATGTAAGTTCAACGGAGTTGAATTCTTAACACACACACACACATATATATATATATATATATATATATATATATATATATATATATATATATATATATATAAGATGAGAATTCAACTCTGTTGAACTTAACTGTCTTCGAGCATATACAAGTTCAACGGAGCTGAATTCTTGCGATTAGTTAATTTTTGATGTAATAAAATATATCAAATTAGAAAGGCCAATGAAACTAAATAAGAATGCAGATAAAAAGATTTGAAACAGAGGGGAGTATAATCGGAAAATAGAACAACTGACACTTACTCTTCCATCACTCCCGTCTTTCATTGCTAAATTTTCCTAATTTAACTATTTAGTTAAAATAGGTAGTGCATAATGAAATTACAGTTATTTTATTTCGTTAATGAATCTCTTTCAAGATCTATCCCCGAGATCTTTTCTCATATTCATTAAGATAAAATCAAACAATTGGAAATCAATAATACTGAGCATATATTTATTATAATCAATTTTTTAATATCAATATGCAAATTAGTCTTGATGTTCACCTTGTAAACCGCTATTTTGTTTTATATATAAATTCAATTGCATGTTATTAGTACGTAGATATGGCTAACAGTATCAATAATGAAAAACAATTTTATTAATAATTGAGTTTTGAATAAAAAATAAAATCATGGAAAATGTGACGTAAATAACTAAGGGAATTGTGACTTGAATAGAGATATAATTTCAGTTTCAGACAGACAAACACACGATCTCCATTATAATAAGATATGTGTTCAATCGTTGTACGAACAATCATGCATACATTCAGACAGACATACAGCATATTTCTTTCATATACACATATTCTAAAACACATTCTAGGCTTTTTTAAGGTTTTGGATAGGTAAAAATGATAATAGTTTTTTATGTAATTCAATGAATAGTATAAATGTTAATTTAGAAATAGTAGTTTTACTTTTTATGGTATTTTGATAAATACAGGCGTAAAAGATGAATTATTCAACATTCTTTTCTTTAAAAATCAAACAGTTCGCTAAAAATTTATGTACCTTAAATTGTAATTTAGTTACTTCTAAAACTAGTGACAGGAAAATGTTTCTCATAAGTCACTGATTTAAACAAATGACTTTCACTGTAACTGACACGCCAAAAAGTACTCACAGCTTTCTTGTAAAGTCTATATTTAACAAGCTGTTTTTCGAATATCTGTAATGGATACTATAGCGAGAGGTGAAAGGAATTATCTCGCGAGGCTAAGAGGGTGCGCTGCGCATGTGTGTTGCGTGCAAGATGTCCACGTTCTCCTTAACCACTCATAAGAGATAAGCGGAATGAACAGTACTGGCCAATACAGAGATTGAACTCACAATGTTAAGGTTAATGTCTTTTAGGAAGCATCCACTCACTCTTCTTGGTTGTCATGGAGAGAGGAGAGATAAATTCGAAGGCAGTTTCTCAAGAGAGAGGATTACTTTTTGTCAGTTTGGAGAACCTTTGCCTGTTTACTATTACT
>CM042144.1:27902135-27904635 GCA_023376005.1 Doryteuthis pealeii
AGAAAACTGATAGTCGGTTAAAATATAAAGACTGAAATGACAATGTATGTATAGGTAGATATGTGCATATTGATGTATGGGTAGATATTAGAATATGGATTGATTGATTGATGAATAGATATATGTGAGTATTGATGGTTCGAAAGATTGTTGGATTATTTTGTGTATATTAGGCGTGCTGGAGGCCACAACATAAATTTATAGACTCATAAATTTATAGAATCTCCGTGGCCGCGAGGATTCAATTAGCCAATCAGCACGCTCGAATATGTGGTTGGTTAACTATATAAAGGCCGTCATGGAAAGACGTTCAGTTGCTCGTGCTTAACACGGACAAATGGATCAACAACCAAGGATTTTGCTTAACACTGAAGAACACTCGCATCGTCTTATTCAATATACACGGACCCAACGGAAAAAACATTATTGGATAGTACACAACACTGATCAAACTTTATGCCCAAGGGAATATACACTGTAAAGTGCTCTTGTAACGTAGCGTCGTCGTCACGGTACCAAATAGATATATTATGTTATATACCTCTTTTATTCTTCTGGCCGGATCTTGTATATCTTCTTTCGTCTATCTTGGTCTGGTCTTTCTTATCTGGGTTCCGTGTCTGGTTCTGTTGGGATCACTACTTATCAAAAGCCTTGTGCTATTGTTAGCTTTTAGTAATAACAACAAGACTTCGATTTACAATGATGTTACTTTATTCATGAACCCCAGACCAGACAATGCGCGCGGAGAGTCACATCTTGCTAGCTTCTAACTCTGCAACTGACTAACTGCAACTCTGCAACTAACTGAGTTGCTTACACCTTAAACCGGAAGGGCCTTCATCGGCTTCCGATTCTCACGGTTCTCCCTAGAACGCAAGGTGAGAGTGAGGTCAAGCATTGTCACTCACTCTCAAGGCCATCAGCTGTACTGATCGCCATAAGGATTTCTAAACTACCTTAAAAAGATATTAGGGATCCAATTAATATGTAACACTCTCACTTGCAGCCTAACAATAGCCACAAGTATCTTAACATATATATGTTACGTAATGGGGGTGGCGCAGCGCCATAAGTGTAACACTGACGTGTAATTTTTTTTAGCAAAACTATGTGTTAGATGAGAATGTAAAAGTTTAAGGGTGAATCATCGGCTGACTCTGATTTACGTCGGAAAATTAAAACGGAAAGTTTTTTGGAGGTACCCAATGACAGTTTAACTACAGTCTATGAATTAACATTTTGCGAATTGGGTTACGGTTTTAGGGGATTAAGGTTGTTTTTAATTACGTATTGTTTAAAAAAATAAACAACAAAAAACCCAAATTACTATACATTTAATGTTGAAAAATATTTTTTAAACTACATTTAATTGAAATTATACATTGCAATACTAACACAAACAACTGTCTCAATAATGGGTTCAATAATTAATTTCAATGGTTAATTCAATGTGTAGTCATCTCTCAATTCCAAAATTAGTAATGTTAGGAGCTGAGGGTAGGTGTGTTGCTCCAACTCATATGCCAGAACAATCTCCTTGGTCTAGCGCTAGTGGAAGGGGGGAGACTCCCTCGCTGTCTGGCTGATACCGAATTTAGGCCATCCTGACGACTTTCATTTTATTTTACTTTACATTACCTGCCTAATAACTAATTATTATGATCTTTTTTGGCTCAGTGTTGTGTTTACGTATATATAAGAATACATACCACATTGTAAACACACAGACACAGACACACACACACACACACACACACACACACATATATATATATATATAATATATATATATATATATATAATATATATATATATATATATATATATATATATATTAGAAGTTAGGAAATGACTCAAATGACAACTGAAATGCGAACATACGAATGAATCACAATTTAGAAAAAAAAAGAAAGAAAAAGAAATCAGATTAGTCGAAATAATAAATATTTGCAAATAATCAATCTGTACTTCTAGAGCCGTACATATTAAATCTTATTGAACTTATTGAAATATTTTTCAAAAAATAACAGTTTTTATCAAAACAATATAATTTGTCTATTTGGAACTTATTGAAAATCTGGATGATAAACAATATTTTTGGTGCGTGACTTTCGCTGAATTTCGCAATTAATTTAAATTATTCCCAAATCTATTTCCAAGTTACAAAAACGTTATCCTACGAAAAAAAAAAATTCATCATCAAAAATCTCGTTAAAAATTGCCGAAAACAATCGCATTAATTAATACTTACAAATCCAAAATTTCAAGATTCCAGGTCCAGATTCAGCACGGAATATTTAAAATTAACTCAGGGAGAAGGCCTGATACCAAAGTGGTATGATATGTTAGGCTACGACCTCTAGGAGTTAATTTTAAAAAAATGACACACTGACATTCGCGTTTGTAATTAGAGATTTAGTTGGAATGAATTAAAGTTGACTGAAACTATTTATTTTTCTTCTGTCTTGAAGTTAGAATTATCGTGAAAGCGTAGTTT
>CM042144.1:27909635-27922135 GCA_023376005.1 Doryteuthis pealeii
TGGTGCCATAGTTAAGTAATATACAATAATATACAAACACATAATCTGAATAATGGAGTAAACATGAATTTGATCTGAATCAGAAATAAATAAAAATAAGCGCTAACTCAAACAAACAATAGAAAGGATGAAAAATAAAACAACAAAAAGCATTAAAAAAAGAAAAGAAAAGAAAAAATAACCAATGAATAAATATATCTTAGTAACTAAATAAGGATAATGGAATTGTCTGTTTCACTATAAGTAATGTTTGACAAAAAACAAGAAAAACAACGATATCTCACGGAACCTCTTAATTCAAGGTAGCTATTGCTAATTACTCTGTTCACCTTTTATTTTAGTAAAACTTTTTCTCTTATCTTTAATACTTCCTTTCAACTATTTCTCTGATACTCGAGTTATAATACTTAGAAAGCAAATGATTTTTATTTTTGGATCATAGTGTGAGGCTGCCCTATTAAGTAAAAAACACCTGATCTTGAAGTCAAGGGGTCTAATATATATATATAATATATATAATATATAATATATATATATTTGAAGGAGCCACGAAAGTGAAATAATCGAAGAGAAACAATACTAAGCTCATGATACAAAATTCGGTTTAGCTCAGTCGTTAGAGCTTCTGCCTAGGAACCACAAGGTTCCAGGTTCGATACTGACCCTCGCTTGCACAGCCCTTGAGAAGGACAGCTTGGATCTGAGCGGTAAAGTGGGGAGCTGATGGTAGGTGTGGTACTCCACCTCTGATACAAAACGATCTCAATGTTCTAATTCTAATTGAAAGAGCTGTCCGGATTATATATCTTTGTTGTACGCTTGTACGGCAAAATCCATTATTTGCATAAGTCAAAGATTTCTCACACAAAGTACCCCATACACTTTTATTTCATCCTGTCTCTTGTCAGTTCTCCCGCTGTTAACAGAGATCATTGTGTGTCCTTTCTTATTAGATCACTCCATTAAAATCTAACAAAGCTAGAATAACTATTCCAATAACCTTAAATCAAATGGGCTTCCGGGTATCGCTATTCTGAAAACTGTAAATACGATGGGGAATCCAAATGTAATGACATTTTGTTTAGGACAGGTATGACTATCAGCACAGGAACATGTATCATACATCAAAATAAAGCTGGTCTTCTGTGAATCATACCCCTACTTCTCCACATAGTCATCGTTTCTCTCAGTAACAAAGTTCAACCTTCAAATGAGAACATGTATCGCTGCCCCGTAAAATTCTGTTGACTGTTTTAAGAGTCACTTCTTCACTACACATTTCACTGGAAGAATGTTTGCCTCTCAAACCCTCTTTCATGGGGCTGAAGAGATGATAGTCTGAAGGCACTAAAACTGGTAAGTATGCAGGATGCGATAAAGTTGTCCACCAGAATGAAGCGATTTTATTCCTTGTCCTGATGCTTGTGTAGATTGAGTATTGTCATGCAGAGGGAGGACATTGTCAATTGTCATGTTGGATCTTACTTATCGGATTCTAACTCTCTGCCTCGTTAGGCTTTACTTTTTCACCCCCACCCCCACCCGCCTCGTACATCGAATTTTTTCGATTATGACATAATTCCCAGTGATATCATAGTTATCAGAAAATACTAGCTAGCACTTTTGAGCATTGATTTTAATACCCTATTTCCCGTATGACTTTTAAAATCCATCTGTAGACAGTTTTAATATGGTAGATAAAATAGTAATTGCGTCAGCGTAGCGCATATCCGTTGTAAGGCTTTCGTCTAGGTTCTGATTTTGTTGCAGGCTGACTATCTCTTTTGAATAATATCAAGAATAAATAATGAAAAGTCTGGCAATATATACAATATGTCAAATACCCATGATCATAATAAAAGACTTAGAGGCGCGCTTAACTAAACTGTCAATTTTGTAGAAATTGGACTCGGCGACCCGAGTTAAATCCAGGAGGAGACTACTTACGTTTCTCTTTGAGCTAATACATTTCTGTAAATAATTAGTCAATCTCTTCTTCCTCAGATATGGGTAAATAGTTGGACCGACTGGGTTATTTAGGTTTCGTTGGGCAACCGTTTTAGCGGAGTAATTGGGAATTCTGATGAATGATCTTCTGCCAGATCCAGTTCCTATTGGAGTAGTTGAACTACTTGAATTAATCTATAATGAAGCTGTTTAAGGAGGCATTCGTGCAGTAATGGATATGGCAAAACGAGTTCAAATCCTGGACGAGGCTGTTTGCATTTCACCTGGCGTTTATATTCTTAGGAAAGGTATGAATCCTATTATTCTCCCTCCAGATATGGGTGATTAGCAGGAAAGATCGGACTCTTTAACCTTGGAATGGTAACCTGTTAAATTCAGCGGAAAACTAGACTTTGTTTCGCGTCTTGCTTGCACAGAGATATTGGGCAAATTCTTAGTATTGTTTTTTTGTAACCAATACTAAAATGGATTGATGTAAATCAACTTCATTGTTCTCCGAAAGGCTTACATATGTTCAATAATAGATTGGCTGGATCTTTTATTGGCATGGTGCGTAGTAATCTAAAGAGATTGTTGTCCCAAAAGCGGTAACCGTTAATGTCTAACTAAGTTTAATTGAGTTTAATTGACACTTAAGGGCAACTATTCTCTCTTAGAGGATTGTAAAATTAGGTGACTAAAATCACATAAGTTAGAAGATAGATTTTAACTATTAATTAGTTAGACAAGAACCACGGAAGAGAAACGGTCATCAATTCCATCTATGGCCAAACTATCTAATCACGGATCTTTTCCTGTAAATGAATTTTTATCTCTGAAAGAAAAAGAAAAACCATAAAACATCAACTCGTGGGGATTAAAAAAATTAGAATAAAACAAAAAATAACAAACTCCCATGAACCTTCACCGGAAGAACCCTCCGCGCATGCGAAAGGAAAAGGACTGACTCCCGACCATAAAGAGAATATCTTGGCCATTCGAGTTTTAGGCCTTAACTGTGTGTAGTAGTTCCCTCGGCCAGGGAGATATCCCCTGTTACGGGTGACTATCACCGGTCAATAAAGCCCAAGTCATGAAATCACCTTCTGTCTTTGTCTCTTTCTTTTTCGTTCCTTGAGTTCCTTCTCTTTCAGCGCGACCACCAAATGAGATGGGGTTAAAAGAGAAACCCTAAGAACACGCACCAAGAATATTCAGCTACCCTTAAACCTTACAATACCAACAAAAATCTTGTAACCACCTAAGCTTTATTGAAATTATCAAATTAGAAAATGATATATTTTTTTCTTCTGAAACACACTGTGATTACATAATATGGAAGTTAATGTGACAACAAGTAAAGTTTTCAAAATAAATCATTAAAAAATAAAATAAAAATTGGATGTGGATTAGTGGCACGATATTTTGAATTTATACAATGCATATATAATAAATTAATGATAATATTTATTTCTACAAAAATGCATTTATTATGGAGGCCACATGATATACACATATGTGCTGTTAGCTTAACGGTTATCATCGCTAGAAATGAAATCGCCAACCCGAGTTAAAATCTTTGACGGGACTGTTTGCAGTTTAATTCCCTCTAATGGCATTTGGAAATGGTTGAATCAAACTTTTCTGTCCCTAGCTAAGGGTATAATAGCAGACTGTTTTTGGCATTGATAAGGAAATCAAGGTAAGAGAAAGTGATGCATTCCAGGTTCAATGCCAGCCTTCGCCAAATCAGTACACGAGTAGACACTGCGCGGTAAAGAGGAGAGCTCCACCTCAGACGCAAAAACAATCTCCCTGGTCTATATCTAATGACAAGGGGATAGACCCCCTCGTTGTAAAGTTGATACCGATAAATAGGCCACTCCACGCCCGACATTGTCCCATAATGAGAAGACTTAGCAGAACTAGAACACTTAGAAGATATATCTATCATTTAGTAATGTTAATATATCTTTTAAGTGTTCTTAGTTCTGCTAAGTCATCTCGTCTCTGCTGTCTGGGTTGAGTTCTTATCTTCTTTAAGTCTCTCGTCTCGGGTCGGTGTCGTTTCAGGTTCATCTCTCCGGGTCCATCTTCACCAGTTATTATTCAAATCAGGAACCAGAAGAGATAATTCTGTTGTTGATGTATTTATTACCCGAGACCCAATATCTCAACGGGCGTGGAGGGGCATTAATTCAGTGGAGCCACTTGTTTGCGTCCAGCATCAAAGAGCTCTTTAACTTAACTCAATAACTTTCCTACAGATTTTAGACATGTGACCTTATAAACCACTGAAAATATCCCGCCTCTGGTCAATCAGGGGTCAAATGCTGTCAATAAAAACCCTTGGTATTTCTATAGGTTATACTAAACAAACCGGTAACTTTTTGAATTTAAATATTCTACAATACATTACAAATATTGGCTAACCCCATTCATTATAGGTCCATACAGTTAAACATTTTTTTTTAAATTAAAATATTTTACACTACATTACAAAATTACCCCATTCATTATAATTTCTAACATTTAAATATTAATTTTCAAATTAAAAGCTTTTACACAACATTACCAAATTAATAGGCTACCCCATTCCTTTTGATACAAAGTCGGCGGTGGAGTAGCCTATTGTCAGTTTCAACTGTAAAACGATGGAGTCTAACCCCTCGTCATTAGCCCAAGACCAGGGAGTTTTTTTACGTCTGAGGTAGAGCCCACCCCTCTTTACCGCACAGATCCAATGTGTGCTACTTATGCGCTGATTTGACAAGGGCCGGTATCGAACCCGGAACCTTGTTTTTCCTTGGCGTATTCTATACCGAAATACTCTAAATGAACATCAGCTACACCCCGTTTAAAAATTGGCCTTGTGCCTATTCCTTTTCGCGGCGGAGAGGTTGAGTAAATAGATACATCGGGACATCATAATGTAAGATGGATAATTCTTTAAAGATCTTATCACATTGCGTGATGCGCATTTTATATATATATATATTACTATTATTATATATATATATATATAATATTATAAAGCCAGCGTCGTGTTGGTGGGAATTACAATGTTTGCTACTGGATCGTTAATCCTGCTAAAGTTAGGAAATTAAGCCTTTTAGAGAATAATGATCTGTCCGTACAATCTCTGGTAAATTAAATGATAATTACAACGAGTTAAAAATGCCAATATCCAGTAGCCCATTCTGCTTTATTTGGGAAGGCCCAGCGCCATTATTGAAAGAAAAAGAAATGCAGAAAAGATTTCATTACGATAATCCACCAAAGATACGACGGTAATAAATGACCATTTCTAATCCTCGGCTTTATCTCGAGTAAAGTGATGAACTTTGACTAAGTAGGAAATATAGTTATGTCAGTCATTTCCGGACTTGGGTTATCTATCTACTTCCGTTACATCCACGTCAATGCCATAAGTCTGATGTAGAGATGGAGTAGGTGTGTGGTGTGTCTGCGGTATAGTGGTTTGTGTGTCGGGTGTGTCGATATGGTGGGGGTAAGTCGTTAGAATCAAACTAACACTGAAAATACGAGAGTGAGTCAAAAACAATGGTCTGTTAAGCTAGCTTGCTAACCATTAGGGTACATGAAGTGTCTAAGATAGTTATGTACTAAGCCTAGCTTATATGTGGCACATGCACAGAAATAAGGAGCACCCAGTGAGAAACGAATTCAGTAACTATGGTCTGCTAAGCTAGCTTGCTAACCATTAGGCTACATGAGGTCTCTCTTGCACACAGATATATTGTATCAAGTACTCCTACCTAAAAAAAAAATTTTAAATAATTAAAAAAAACAAGTTAAACACAATTATACGGATTATAGTATATATTCCTATCTAATAATAATCATTTGTTTATACATAAATGTATGACAAAGTTTTCTACCGAATATAAATACTGTTTAAACAGATCTAATTGACCCATAGACGGGACCCTAACAGGTTCAAACACTCCAGATCAGCGTGAACGTGGGAGTAATGGCAATGAAGGGTACTCTACTTTCCCCATTTCTCCAGAACAGGAGCCTCATTATCAGATAAAGTGTCATATCCCGGACAAGTTTTATGTTTTCGATTAATAATACTAGCAAATATATGAATCCTCCAGGTGCAAGTATTTAAGTTTTAATGTAATGAAATATATTAAATTAGAAACGCTAATGAAACGAAATAAAAATGCTGGTAAAAAGATTTGAAACAGAGGGAGGTATAATTGAAAAATAGAGCAACTGAATTTTACTCTTCCTTCACTCCCGTCTTTCATTGCTAAATTTTCCTAATTTAACTATTTAGTTAGCATAAGAACTAATGAATAAGATTGAGTTTATTTCTTCTTGTTAATCGAATTCTTTTAAGATTTATCCCCGAGATGGTTGCTCATATTCATTAAGATTAAACCAAACAATTCAAAATCAATAATACCAAGCACGTATTTATTAAAATCACATGTTTAATATCAATATGCAAATTAGCCTTCCCGTTCACATTGTAAACCGCTATTTTGTTGTATATATAAATACAATTGCCTGTTATTAATATATAGTTAATTCCAACAGTATTAATAATGTAAAAACAATTTCATTAATAACTGAGGTTTAAATAAAATAAAAACCATAGAGGATGTGACGTAAATAACAAAGGGAATGTTGATATAGTCATGATATAGCTTCGGTTAAAGACACACAAACTTCATTATCATAAGATATACGTTTTCCACCCGTTTGTTGAAAAGGTTCTAGCTGTATTGAATGCCAAATTCACATTTGCAATTTATTTTCAAACCACTGAACAGCATAATATATGGGTAAATTAATCTGTTTTTTTTTAATATAATAACTTCATGATTATTATTAATATATTTAGTATTACTAGCGGGACCTGTGGATACACCACATTGTGATAATTCAACGATTACAACGTTTAATATGCACACTATATGTATACTAGATCTATTGCAAATTGTTCGTATTTAAAAAGTATAATAATCTTAATTTAACTCACAGTCAATCTCACCTTTTCTCTCTTTTTTCATTATTTTCAGTATTTCATTCTATTCTATTGAAACAGATTACCGTTATCTCTTCTGCGCTTTCACTTCCCCTTTCTTTATCTTACCCACTCACTAACTTTCCTTCCTTCTTTCTTTCTTTTCTTTTCTTTTCTTTTCTTTCTTATTATATTTTTTCTGATATGTAACATGTCCTGTTTCATCCCTTTATTCCTCCACATTTAAATGGAATGGCCATTATTTAGCTGAAAAACGACACCCATCTCCCTAAACCCTAACCCCTTTCCTATGAACTCCCCAACTACGAAGCCTCTCGGATCTTTCACCCACATATTTCACACAGTATTTTAATTCTCTAGCTGCGTCCAGTATATTATTATTATTATTATTATTATTATTATTATTATTATTATTATTATATTGTTTTTCACAACAGCATTAGCTGATGGTATTTTTCCTGGAATCAGAACAAGTTTTCCTGGAGTGACAACAAGTCTCCCCAGGTCTCCAGGCCTCTTCTGAGTATTCTGGCAGATTGTAGCAGTGCAGTATTCTGGATGGTCTCAATTCTTCCTCTGATTTCCAGATTTTCTAGTCTTTTTTCCAAGCATTTTGGGACCATTCCAAATGCACCAAATGAACCCTCATATTCCACAGCTTTCTCAATTCTCTGTTTTAGTTTTCTACATTCGCTTAATAGATGATTTATGGTCTCATCTCTTTCACCACACACTCTATTATTATTATTATTATTATTATTATTATTATTATTATTATTATTATTATTATTATTATTATTATTATTATTTACTCCTTTTGAGTTTTCACATCAGCATTAGCTGATGGTCTTTCACTGGAGTCTGAGTGATAGCAAGACTCCTAAGGTCTCCAGGACTCTTCTGAATAGTGCGGCTTAGAAGTCCAACTTAGTGATCACATGCCAAAGAATGTCTCTTCATTGCCCTCTCTTTATTACTTATGTCATGGCTTATTAGAGGGTTGTGTTATTATGATATAGACCCTGTATACATCTGTCATTGTCAGGATTCTTTTGGTTATCTACGAAGATGTCCTTTGTAGGATAATCAATCGTATTCATTAGATTCGGAAACTAGTCTCTCTTTGCTTAGTCAGTGGTTCATGTCATTCCATACAAATTGAAACTATCAAACACCAAAGTAGGTCTGCAGGCATCGCATGACAAATAAACAATTTCCTCTCTTTTACAATTAGATCAATGACCAATGCAAAAGACCAGAGACGCCTTGTGTAATGTTTATCATCGAATAAAATTGACAAGGCAACACGGGTTCAAATCCTGCAAGAGGCTCTTTGCATTCCATATATCACTAATACTCTTGCGAAATTAGTTAAACTAACAAATATATGCACCCCCCCCCCAGGTGAATGTATTTACGTTTTAACGTAATAAAATATTATATTAAATTAGAAATTCTAATGAAACTGGATAAGAATACAGATAAAACGAATTGAAACAGAGCTGAGTACAATCGAAAAATAGAACAACTGAAAATTACACCCCTTTCACTCCCATCTTTTATTGTTAAATTTTCCTAATTTAACTATGTAGTTAAAATAGAAAGTAAAGAATACAATTACAATTATTTCTTCTTGTTAATGGATTTATTTTAAGATTTATCCCCGTGACTTGTGTTTATATTCATTGAGATAAAACCAAACAATTAGAAATCAATAATATTAAGCACATATTTATTGAAATCAAATTTTTGATATCAATATGCAAATTAGCCTTCCTGTTTTCACCGTAAACCGCTATTTTGTTATGTATATAAATTCAATTGCATTTTATTAGTATGTAGATATGATCACCAGTATTAATAAGGCAAAACGATTTTATTAATAATTGATGTTTAAATAAAATAAAATCATGGTGAATGTGACGATAAATAACTCAGGCAATTGTGACTTGAGTTTTAATATAGTTTCAGTTACAAGCAGACAAACACACTATCTACATTATACTAAGAAGATTAGTGAAATTGATGACTAATTTGGTATGAGCCTATTTTAGTAGTGACCTCTCAACGCGGAGTTTAACACGTTTGTATTCTGAGTTTTCCTTATCCTAGACCGGTTGCTTAACAAAATAATTAATGAGCCTAGTCTGCCCTACTATTTACCCATAGTTAAGGGGGAGTAGTGGGATTCATACCTTTCCCAAGGGTATAGCACTATATGAACTGTAACTTCACCCAGGATTTGAACTCGGTTTGAGGATTCCATTTTCTACGACTCTAACCATTACACCACGCGCGAAGGTATTCATCCAACTCTTCTCCATTCAATTATGGATAAATAGTAGGGCAGATTGGGCATTTTAACATTGGCCAGAAGGAAAACTCTGAATTAAAACCTGTCAATCCCTCATCCGGGTTTAATGGTTAGAAAGCTAGCCTGTCAGACACATTACTAATAATAGTGAGTTCGATCCTCGCCGGATTCCCATAATTGCGGAATCTTGTGTCATGTCATACCCAGTGCGAAATGGTTGGGTAAATACTTTAGGGCGTCGATCGTGATATAAGGGTCAGTAATCTAGTTTTGCAGATCTATTACTATTGAATCGAGATTTGATCTCGGGAATGTCCCATACAACGACCTTGTGTCACACATTACACGGGGTGAATAGGTTGGGTAAATACCGATTTCCGCTCAAGAAATTGACCATATGTCACATCTACTCATGTAAAGGGTTGGTAAAAAGATATATACCAACGAACGACTGAGGAAAAGAAATTGCGTACACACAGCTTGTTTTTACATAAACATATTACTGAACCCTTCGCAAGAGTAAGATGTGACACAAGGTCACTTTTCTTAATCGGGGTTTAACAGGTTTCACTTTAGGGTTTTCTTTCTCTTAGACTAGTTGCTTTAACAAATGTTACAGAGCCCGTTCTAACCTACTATTTACCCATAGCTGATGGGAGAATATTTGGATTCATGCCTTTCCTAATAGTATTAGCGCTATATAAAATGCAACCAGCCTCGTTCTCGATTTCAGCTCGTCTAGCCCATGTCAATTCCTTCGACGGTAACCGTTAGACCACAATACCATTGTTTTACATATACTGATTCTACTGGAATATAAATGTTGCAAAACGTTTTTTTCATGGTTGCTAAATATTGGCCAAACATAATAGATATTTCATGATCGATGGTGCCATAGATTTAATTCAACATTCATTAACCGAATTTGGGTTGTGCTGTTTCCTGTTCCCTATTTCGTTTTGAGTTTCTTCAGCGGAAAATTCAAAGAATGAAGACGCCTCCATGACTGATACTTGAACAATATAGACTAGATGTAACAATAATAAAAATAGATGAATAAATGAATAAATAAATAAAATAGAAATCGCAGCAAACATCGAAAGTTAATCGTTTGCATATCCCTGTTTTTCGTAATTTTGCTGTTGAGTTGCAACATGCAGACATTTGAGATCTGACAATACAATAGAAAAAAAACAAATCTACGTTCACCGTGTTTAGTGGGTCTTAGAATATAAGAATCTATCTCCTGTGGAAGGGTAAACCTACCCTTCATAAAAGGGTGTCCAGAGTATGAAAACTAAATTGTATTTGGTGGTGAATTCGACGGGTTAGGAGTACTCCTTGATTGTTGTTACTCCCAAATCAACTCTGACCAAGGAGTGGATGTATTTACCAAACCTCTTGACACGAACGATAATTTAACATGAATCAGTTTCTTAATCAGAGTTTAACAAGTTTTCATTCTCTAGATTGGTTGTCATACCCAGGTTAAAGAGCTCTGATTTGGCCTGCTATTTACATATATTTTGGAATGAGAATAGTTTATGCATTCTTTCCCATGAGTATTAGTTTATATGTAAAATGCAAAAATCCTTGTCAGGATTTGAACTCGTATCTACGTGTCCATTTTCCTACACGGTAATCATTACACCTTCATAATTTATTATTCCTATACATCTCTTTAATGATGGGCCCACATTAATATTATTGCGTTATTTTCTTTGTCGAAATTGGCAATATCATGGTTGGCATAATGTATTGGATTACATAAATAAACTCTTTTAGCTTTTTTGTTTTTTGAAAGAGTTAAGTTTGGAAAATGTTCATAACGTTCGTTGATTTGTCAATTTTCTACATTATGTTCAAAACATCTGTCATCTTTTTAACAACAAAAAAAACCCGTTTTCTTTTTAATGAAGAGATTTCTATATAAACCGAAACGTTCGAACATCACACTACGACCAAAAATAAACTTCCATCCAGTGTAACATCCTGTGTTTGTCTACTTTCTCCACATATTCAACATAAAATAAGAAAGCAGTTTTCACGTACTTGTTCTCAAAGTTTCTCTCTTTAATGATTATATTAAGGTCGATAGGTTACCTCAGGTGGTGTAATCATTGCAAGATTAGCAAGCTAGATTTCCAGACCATTTGTTAGTGACTTCGATTCTTATTGGGCGACCCATACTTCTGGCCTTTTGCCACATCTAAGCAATGAAAATCCGATCTCACTGACAGGTTAAAGCGAAAATTCTTCAAGCCGTAGTTGTATCAGTGCTAATGTACGGCTGCACTACTTGGACCCGAATGAAGCGCCTTAATAATAAGCTAGATGGGAGCTGCACATGAATGGGGCGCGCAATCTTAAACAAGACGTGGAAGCAACACACCACGGGAAAACAGCTGTACGGCCACCCACCCCGTATCACACAAACCATCCGTGTAAGGCGAACAAGACACGCTCAGCCCTGCTGGAGAAGCAAGGATGAACTCATTAATGACGTTCTACTGTGGAAACCATCACATGGGCACGCCAGCGTAGGCCGACCAGCAAAGACGTACATAGAAAAACTCTGTGCGGATACTGGATGATGCACAAAGGACCCCCCAGGAGAATGAATAATAGGAACGGTTGGCAAGAGATTGTCATGGGTATCCGGGCTGCTAGCGCGACATGATGAGGACGAAGCTAAGCTTAGTAGATAACTATGTTAAAGTCCACGTTTATTGTTTTCATATATTTGACAATGTTTTTTCTTTGAAGTACCTTTGTAAGTAATCAATCAGTTATACAGGTAGATATGCTAATATTATATTACACCTATATTAAAACTTATATATTTTGCTATGATTTGATTTGGCTATATATTTACCTTTGTAAATAATCAAATCTTTTATACGGTAGGTATGCTTGTATCATATTAAACCTTATATGCATTTACTACTCAAACTTTTCACAGAACAACGGATTTGAATTCAGAGTTTTTTGTTTCTCCTAAACCTGTTGCCATGCGAAGGTTAAAGAGCCCACTTTTCCTTGCTCTTACCCATAGCTGGAAGAAGAATCTTGGATAGAAACCTTTTCCATGTGTAAATTTAAAACAGGTCATTCGGTGTTATTTACATTTTCCGGACTGTCGTCCTAATCTTCATTGTATAATACAAGAGTTTCGTCCGATTGGCGCTTCGGTCTTCTTCAGATATTTCTTGTCGA
>CM042144.1:27924635-27932256 GCA_023376005.1 Doryteuthis pealeii
AATAGAAGAGGTTACTCAACATTTTCCAATTTGGAAGCGTAATCCACGAAAAGAAAACCTTACAGTAAAGTACAAATGCTTTACATTACCAAAATACGGAGATCGTCTTTTTGTAAAGTTTCTTTTAAACCATATTCTTTCTCATAAATCTAAAAGAATATGGGGAATTACTATTGATTGGTTTAAAAGATAAAGAAGTAATCAAATACCAACAAAAATGAGATCCAGTCTCTACTTTATATCTAAAATTAATACCCTTTGTTCTTCTTTTAGAAAATACTTATATCTGTTGAAATATTTTAAACCAGAAAACCTATGAAATAGCAGAGGTGGTCACTACGAGAATAGGCTCATTCCTAATTAGTGATATTCCTCCACACATTAATCATTTATTGTGTTTTTTGGTAAAGATTGTGTGAAAATAAGCATATTTCTTCCTTTTTTTCTTTCTTTCTTTCTTTTTTTATTTGTAAAGGGAATAGAAGAGGTATACAAAATTTTCCATTTTCGAACGTATTCCACGAAAATTAGATCTTACAGTACAGTACAAAAATATTTACATTACAAAAATTCCTAGATCTTCTTTAATTTTTGAAGTTTCTTCTTTCTCTATATTTTAAGCATATACTTCTCATAAAAGGAAATAGAAGAGGTACAAATAAAAAATCCAGAACGTATTTGACGAAAATAGAATCTTATAGTAAAGTACAAAACTGCCTACATTACACAAATTTGTAGAATCGTATTTTTTCCAATAAATAATGTCTGCAGAAAATTCGGAAAAGAGAAATAATGAAATATCACGGACTTATAGATTCAACTGGTAATTAGAAATTACTCTGTTCACTTGTATCTTTACGTAGCAAACCATTCCCTTCTCCTTAATACTCGTGTTTTCTTGTTATGACTTCTCTGTTAACTCTGATACTCGAGTTACAGCAGTTAAGCAAATGTCTAGAAGAGCTGAAGTCAAACATGTTAAACCACTGCTTTAAATAAACCCTTGTGTCACATCATGGTCATTATATATATTGCAAGAGTTAATGTTTTTTCATCGTATATCTTAGTCACCGATGACTACAAAGTTGGTGATGAGCAATCGTCGGAATGGTGGAATCTTAATACAAAAAACTACAAAAACATAACCTATCTTTATTCTTTTTTTTGTACTTGTTTCCTTCCCATAGTTTTTCTTTCTTTCTTTTTTTTTATTTTCCTTCTGTCTTTTTTTTTCTTGTCCATTATTTCCTTCTCCTAGACTTCTTTCTTCTTTCTTCTTTCTTTTCTTTCTTTCTTTACATATATGGAGTATTATAGATTAAATGAAATATATACATCTGGTGTAATATAAATAATTCGAAATAAATTAAATTCATATCCCCACCAAGTATACATCCACACACACACACACAACACACACACCACGCACATCTAAATAATGAAACTTTGAATTCATTACTAGTTGCACACCCAGTAAAATTGATCTTTTTTATGTTGTACATTTTCTTTGTAAAAGTTTATTTTAACTTTTTTTCTATGTTACTTCCATGTAAAACTTTGTATTTTCAATTAACAAATTGTCATTGAAGTTCCATGAGAAAATAACAACTTCTAAAACGTCAATTCATTTTTTTTTAAATCCAAGTAAACATTCTTTTTAAATTGAGTGATTTATTTTCAAAAGCACCGTGTGTCTCATATTATTAATTTTTTTTTCGAAAACACCATGTGTGCCTATTATCGTTCAAGATTTTTCAAACCACCATCTGTCTGTATTATTAAATACACTAAAACTTGCTGAGAATGAATGATGTTGGTTTTATGAAATTTCTGTAGATATAATGGAAAAACCTTCAACATATTAAAGTTTTTTTTAAATTCATATTAAAATTTCCCACGCTACTTATTTGGAGGACGCCATAATTGTTTTTCAAAGGTTAAATTCGATTTTTTAGTCTTTTTGGAAAATAATTTCAGAAACATTTTTCTACATAAGGTAAGTGATAAGTGGTTGAATGATTTAAGGGTATTTTCAGAAAGGTTTCTTTATAAAATACTATTTGAAAAAAAAATCGATTATTTTTATTAAATTTTCATTAGAATAAAACGACAATCTTTTATGACTGACTGTGGCATAGATTTAATTTAACATTCATTAATCAAATTAGTCAGTTTTGAGTTTCTTATTTCTTTTGGAGTTTCTTCAACAAAAAATTAAAAAGAATGAAGGCGCCTCCACGGCTGATTATTACAACATACATTCTTGATTTAACATTCAAAAACAGAAATTAAACAATCAATATATTTTTTGTAAACTTTTAAAAAAGTCAACGTTCGTGTTGATTATAATCAAAATCTGTTGTTTAACAAACAATATAAATTTTCAAGTATAATTTGTCATTAATCGAAGAGTGCTTTTAGCCTAAATTTTTTATATTGCAATAATCAATATTATTTATGTTAAAAAAGTTACTCGACATCTATAAATTCCCATATATATATATATATATATATATATAATATATATATATATATATATATATATATATATATATATGGGAATTTTATAGATGTAGAGTAACTTTTTAACATAAATAATTGATACCGCAATATAAAAAAAATATTAACTTACCGTGGGTATAAGAACGATCGTTGAAAGCGCACAATATCCAGAGGTTTAAGGTTTGAGAAAAAAAACAAATACAAGTGCTCAATACAATGTAGAGCATAAATTTATTTTAAGAATGGAAAGGGAGTAACCTACTCGAGTTTCATCGATTGATTCTTCAGGGTTACTTTTAAATTTAATTCGAGTTTACAATTAATCTTACGTGTTATAAACATGCCCGTTGGAATCCAACGGACATGTTTATAACACCTAAGATTAATTGTAACTCGATTAATTTAAAGTAACCCTGAAGAATCAATCGATGAAACTCGAGTAGGTTATCCTTTCCATTCTTAAAAATATATATATTTATATATATGAGTAAAGTAAAGTGGTTGGGGTGGCCTAAAGTCGGTATCAGCCTGTCAGCGAGGGAGTCTATCCCCTTTTCAATAGTGCTAGACCAAAGAGATTGTATTGGTGTCTGAGGTGGAGCGCCACACCTACCATTAGCTCCTTACTTTACCGCACAGATCCCTGTGCTACTCATACGCTGAGTTGGCGAGGACCGGTATCAAACTAAGAACCTTGTGGTTTCTTGCGGAACGCTCTACCGACTGAGCTACCCCGGCCAATGGTACACTAATAACCTACTCAAGTTTCATCATAAGGATCTTCAGGGTTACACGTGCAATAGACTGCAATTAATCAATATATTGATCAATCCAGTGGATTTAACACTGGAGTTCCTTATGGTGAAACTTGAGTAGGTTATTATTGTGTACCATTATTATAATAAATTTGCTCTACTCACGTGTTGAGCACTTTATATTTGTTATATCGCTGTCTTATCATTGTGAAACTTGCATCAACTAACCATTGTGACCATTTTCACCGGTAAGTCACCTTCTCCACAAATACCATATATATATATATAATATATATATATATATTATGAGATAATCCAATTGACTTGCTAAATAATGGACGATTCTATTTGGGATCATCGAAATCTCACTGTACATCCATACTGTAGGTTCATGTAGGTGCAAACTTACTAGGACTTATACAAGGATTTTTATAAATCTCTAATAGAGCTCAATGTATATAACTAATAAATTAATTATACGCAGAGCATTATGTAACTTTCAAGAAAGAAAAACTTGGCAAACCGTCCATTTGACTATTAAACTAGTCAAATAGTCAAAATGACGCGTTTGTTAAGTTTTTCTTTCTCTGAAAATATATATATTATATATATATATATATATATATATATATATTATATATATAAGTACCGGTCGAAAAGGCCTTCGTACTCCCCCTTTATTTTATATGTTATTTCATAATAAAAAACTATTACCTCCCCATTTTTACATATGATTCCTCTACTTTAGTAGTTTATAAGTTTTCATGTACCAAAACATCTCCGTATACACACACACCACAACACACACACACACATACATATAATATTAGTATTATTATATGTATATATTATATGTCTGCTTTGAGCTAAAGCCTGTTGAGTAAATCTAAAGTTTCTGTCCTTCATTTTATTTACCCACTCACTGAACAAGGCACATTGAGCTTCACTACAGATCACTCGTATTTTTACAGTAGTGTCCCAGATGGAATAATCCTCTTAGCTTATATATATATATTGGGGCTCTAAATTATTTCAGGTTTTGAAAAGCTGCATCATAATACTACTGGTAGGCTTGAAAGTTAATCGGCTGAAAAATTTATATTGCATGACGTCATATCTACTGTGTTGATAACTTTTTTGATTAAAACTAGAATACCTCTGTAAGAAATATGTTGACCTCAAAGAGAACTATGTTTAAAATAACTTATTTCTGTCAGATTCCAATACAGCCTTTTAGTTAGTCAAGTAATTTTCATAATTCAGGTTTGGCCTTTGCAGAAGGAGATTAAAGCTTTTCAATATTCATCACGCCTGCAAAAAATATATGCTCAGTATCTGGTCAGGCAACACAGCATGCATTTCCTCTTCATACCACCACGTCTTTCCAACATACGCCCCGTTGCGTAGGGAGCTGCATCAACCCATGCGTTTAAACCGCCACATACCTGTCATCTCGGACGTGGTCATTTTTGGTCAGATTTGAGTTACTAATTTGGTCTCATTCACTTAAGAGGGAAAACCAGTCACTGTGTTGGTGTCCTCCATTCATTAACACTCTTATTCGTCTCTTTATTACTCCGTTACCTGACGGACTCTTATTCGTCTCTTATTCTCCGGTACCTGAACGGCGAGCTACAGGTAGACAGAAAATGCCAACACCTTTCCAATCAATCAGCTGGGTAACGTCAAGCCCGAGCACCTATATGATTGTTTTCCCCGACCCTATTGCAAGTCCCAACCTTTATCCATATGGGTGCTAGAAGGTGGTGACTAAGGTCTTCTATGGACCTGATTCCAGGTTTTGGAAGAAGAAAAAGAAAGAAGAAAAATCGGAAGTTAAAAATCTCCCGAATTGTTTGGGTAGAAATACAGGGCCGCGATCGAAATATGACCTGATACTAAGCGTTTTAAATAGAAGAAAGAAAGAATTAATAAACGGAAATAAACTCGTAGATCCTAAAACAGCATGGCGATCCGAAATGACCTCGTCGAGGCGATAGTACCGGTTCAGTAAATCTCAAGTAGGTCGGAACTCCAGAGTGAGGGAAGCCGTTTCTTTATACGAGTCTTTGATGTATCCAGACTTTTAGTTCTCTGGAAAAGATAAATCTCTTGTTTTATTAGATTACCGGAACATGTAAGAAACCAGCGATTAAGAGAATCTATGTTTTTCTATGTTTCCCTTTGCTGGATAATGGAGATAAAACTCTTGTTGGAAATCGACATTAAAAAAAAGGTCGAATGTATAAAAAAAAAAACAAAATTCAACGTGGCGGAAGAGATGGTACCAGATTTGTGGGCGGAAGTAAATTTGATTGGCCTCGTTGACAAGAGAAGGCGGTTACCCTTCTTGGTGGTTGGCAGCAGAAAATCCCGATGTTTTTTCATGCCGACCGGAAATACAAATTGTTCCGGCGTCCGGAAGTGTTACTTTTAACTCGGGCGTTTTTGGCTTGAGGGCAGATAAGCCACGCTGCGCTTGAAGAGACGTTGATTCTGTAAGGATCACATGCGCTGACATCGGGCTTAGGGCTGACAAGCATTAACGCAATACTTGAAGAGCCCGAGAGTAACTGACTTCAGCTAGAACCACCTTTTTGAAAACGTAGTCAACTTACGAACTGTTTGCCCACAATACTTTGCAGAAGACCAGAAGTATTTAATTACGGGCAACATCACTCCCACACAACCTTGAGAAGTAATTATTGCTATTCTTATATTTTCGAATATAATGTTGTTGATTTTTTTAAAAGAAAAGATTCGTTATTCTTTTTTTTTCATATGACCAATCGGCCGCCATTTAATCTCTGTGAAATCAGTTTCTATAGCAGATTTTTAGTCGTTTGCGATGCTTAGCACAACGTGGGCATTCGGCTAGATTTCCAGCAAATATATACCCTGCAATCCGTTCGGTTGCATGGCAAGAAATCCGAATCTTGACGGCCCCAATTTCGGAGATTCTGTGAAGCCTGCAGCTCGTGGGATGACACCGGACGGGTTATATTTGGTGCCTTAATGACCCAGGATTGTTTCGACGGACGTGACCACAGTGAAAAAAAAAAAACCAAAGAAGAAACCACCCCAGGAACCCACTGACAGCAAAGGACGCTGAAACGTTGAGACCCAGGAACAGGAGCTGTTCTGACGAGACTTACAGTTTTTAAACAGAAGAAAAACAAAAACAAAAGAGGACTCTAGTCAATTTGACTTTTTAAAAAATTTGACGAGAACCAGCAACGCCAGAACTGAGGAGGCAAGATCGTTTAAAGGTAGGACACTCTTTTGGTTTTTTCCCTTTTTCTTTGTTATCATATATCTCTTGCCGTGTTTTGAGTATTAATGAGTGTGGGCGGTCTCAAGATGTTTGAATTAGGGGTGTCAGGAAAGCTATGATGAGGGTGATTAGGAAGAGGAAACCTTCATAGGATATTAGGTGGGATGCGAGGGCCAGTGGTTTAAGGGCGATTCTAGCAGACTGCAAGGACTGGATAGAGCTCGATAGAAAAAAGAAATTGATTCTATGGACTATCAGATAGAGATCGATGTGCTGTTAGCATGTTGAGGCAACAGCGGGACCGGTTTCAAAATCCATAAGAAGATGGATTGAAGAAAGTCCGGTTTAGGGTGGAAGAATTGAACAATAGAGTGATAGAAAGTATGCTAGGTTCGTACCGAGATAGAGGCAAATAGGAAGACCTATTAGTGAAGCAGGATCCGGGAATCTGGAGAAAACCCCTTCAGAGTTAGGTGAGAGAGCGACCGACATGGCGTGCTTGCCACCGGGGATGGTGGCTCGATTAAGGTGATCCGGCCCAGTCTGGTGATCTATATGTAGACTGCCTTACAGGACGACGAAGTGAGAAATGAGAACTTCGTGGGAACCGCCAGGTTGGCCGATGCGTTAGAGCTAGCCCGAGATTGGAGAGAATTCTGGATCATCTCGTTAGAAAGAGCCAAGCTCAGGAAAGGATTCAGGGAAGGAGGGAGAAATATTTGGGAAAGAAGGTCCCGTCCAAGGGGGGACGGAGATACTCCAGGAGTAACGAAGATTGGGAGGAAGAAATAGACCCCAGGGCCGTGAAACATAGGTTCAGGTTGGCGTGGATTCATAATCCCCACCGAGACAAACAGGATGGTTGTTGACCTGTAAAGTGAAGGACATAGGTCCGTGGAAGTGTCCAACAGGTTGAAATAGACAGAGCGGGTGGGATAGACAAGATTAAGGATAGGCCTAAAAAATCTCCAGTAGCTTAGTCTCAAAGCCGCCAAGAAATCAGGAAAAGGCCTATGAACAACCAGGTAATTGGGACCAGTGGTGCTCCCTCACATAGATTTAGATGCTATCTCTCTCTTTTTTTTTTTTT
>CM042144.1:27932356-27947356 GCA_023376005.1 Doryteuthis pealeii
AGAAGAGGACTAGATATGCTTGATGAATCTGAGGTAACACTGGTGTGCTGTTAGTTTTCTTGCATGTAGTAATTCACAATTCAGTATTAAAGAATATTCTAAATAAATAATATCCCCACATCAAAAAGTCGCATTTTATTATTGAAAGAAGAGTTAATGTAATGATATATAACAACATGGGGATTTAAATTTGGTTTATCGACAACGTGCTTCACGATTTCTATATCAGATAGCTGGTTGAATCGTTTGATATTATCGTTTTTATCTCGATTTTGAAAGAAAAATACACAGCAACGAGATAACATTAGAAGCTGCGAAAGAGTATCTGAAGTGTCAGTTCATTTTTTTAATATGACAACATATGCAACGAGGACCTACCCTTTTTCGAAACAAAACAAAACACGACAAAAAATCATGTGGTGTATATTATTACTTGATCAGTAAAAAGGCTTTCAACACCTGTTCAGGTGCTCAAGGTCGTGTGAACATATTTCTTTAACACTGAATTTTTCATTTGTTAGATAAACTTACCATCGTTAATATCCTTTTTTGGCTGGTAAATGAATTGACATCAACTATCTTAACAACGTGTCGATAGGAGTTACCTGTTTTTTGTCTGGTTTTTTTTATTTATTATTTTTTTTTTTTTTTTAAATTTTTGTTTTGTGCAACAAATAACCATCTTATAGAGGTCTGTCTTTTCCGCCTGCAATGAGTAAATTGTTATGTTCTACAGTAGAGCAAAATTTCATCCTTTCCAAAAAGACAAGTGGTGAGGAAATCGTACCCACATATTCATAATACATGGATATGCTGCATTAGAATTAATGATAGCTACTGTGTGATATTTTTGAATTAGATTAGATTAACGTGGGTTGAGTGGAAATCCCTTTATACGTTGATGGTTTATGGTGTTTATTTGGGTGTATGTTGACATATGGCCTTGGTCGGTTTTTGTATGCCTCTGACTGGAAACGCACAAGTAGAGGAAAGCGTGTGACAATTTTAGTTAGTTGCAACCAGAAAGTTAAGTGTGATTTGTATGCATGAAGTAGGTCTCAACTTCGCTGGAAATTCGTCGCCTCTTCTTGCAGTGTTTTTTTGTGGGCTGGTGGATGTTTAATCATAAAAGCTATATAGAAAACAACTAATAAATACATAAACAAGATTGTTCGCAAGTACACTCCAGCCCGACCCTAGAAGAAGAAGTCAACACCAATGAAGCAGAGACTAACAAGAGAAGATGAGAGAGTGTTGGTTAAATTACATATGTTGGTATTTTTGGCTTGGTAAGGGAGTTTCATTACTCACTTTTGTGGTAGTTTTTCTTAACAGTTTTTTGGGCACGGAGTGACTTATATTGATTAATTAATTATTTCCCCCAATGTGTGCAAATCTTTGCAAACAATATATATTCACTGACGAATAGATGGGGATCGGAACAAGCTCACTACTATATGATCTACCATATGGCGCACCTGGGAAAACGGCAATGAATGGGTATTCCCCATACACGGGCTTTATCCAGAGCTCACCTCCAGATGTCCAGATTTAGTTTTATAATAAGTACAACCCTTTTTGGGGTGGGATCTGCTCCCTCTAAAATAGAATACAGTCTGCATATATCTTAGGCTACACCGAAGAGGACGTGGTGATCAGCAACTACAAACGGGTTTTAAGCGAGTTTGATCTATAGATTAAAATGTAATTTTAGCTGACCAGTGGCCAAACTCGCTTCTTTATGAAACTTAGAAGTCTTCAGAGAAGTCTCCTTAACGTATGTATAATAAATTTCCAAAAGCAGGTACAGTACTATATCACAATATACATACTTTTATTGTCTGAGGTCAACATGTACATATCTGTTTAGGAAGTGAGACAGGTTTCTCATAGAATTATAATAAGTCACTTGCATGTGTATGTTCCACGTGGATATGGGTCTATAGTACGGGCTACGTATCACACCATCGTCTAGTGCATCTTGTGGAGCCAAACCAAAGAGAGAAGATAGCCCCCAGGCTGAGTTAAAATATGCCAGGTAGTAGTGCCGCCTAGTGGCAAATCCTGGCGGACATGTGAAGATCAAACCGTTTTCCACTCAATTCCATCCCAGCAAGGAAAGACAATCGATTGAAATCGTAACATTAGTTGATGATTTGCAACGGGTCGGGTGAGACCTTCTATGTGTCTCTCTTAATTTATTGCCATCTTTTTGAGCGCTCTAGATTGATTTTTGGGGATCTGGGTGTGGTCCTTGAATGGTTGGTGGTGTTGTGCACTGTGTGTGGTGTGGTGTGTGGGTGTTTCGGTGATTTTTATCTACTTAGTAGTGACGAACTGCAGAAAACGTTGCTTTAAGGACTCTTCAGCGCTAAACCGTGAAGAATTGTTAGATCTCACCATAATTTTTGCCTCTATCTTAACAAAGGAATATAATGCCAACGACAATCTTAGAAACTAATCGGCTTTCTGAACATCTTCAAAGAAAAATAAGTAAACTGGATGGAATAAGATCCTTTCCTAAGTCCGTTTCAGATTACAGTTCAACTGAGTTCCTTTTTTTTTAATTATTTCCTAGCCTAAGCCGTAAAAAGTCTAACCATAACCAAGGAAACAAAACAAAGAGATATTTTATATATATTATTTAATGATATATTATATATATATATATATATTTATTATACGAACACGACACGCAACACAACTCGCCATACACTACATCACAACACACACACACATTATATATATATATTTATATATAGTTACTTATATATATATAAATGAGGTATGCCTATTCTCTGTGTTTGGTAATTCCTAATCATTTCAAGTTTATTTGCTGGTATCCTGAATATGAAACAGTGCAATAGAAGTATACATTGACAACCGACCCGGGCATTGTTGCTGATCGTTTCAAAAGATTGCTTTTCTTAAAACGTCTTATGCGAAATCTGATTTTTCATACAGCGCAACTTGTCTTATGTTTATAACTGGTCATATCATGATTATAATAGAGACGCTTTTTAATGTCGACTTGCATTTTCAGACCAGGAAATGTCATGCAACTAGAATCTAAAGAATTGTTCCCTTATTTGCAGTAAACGTAAGGACGTTTCACATGTCCTTTATTCCGAAGCATCGCACTCACTAGCAGATGTTGCCTAATTTACATTTTTTGGACATAAACTCTCCTTTCCCAAATACCATGCGAGGAGAAAAATATAGCGTATAATTAATTAATAACAGTATTATGATGGGTAGTATCCTTTATAACTACATCAATTCTTACAGGGATCGGAGTGAAACATGCGGAATGAGCATCCGGCGTGTATTTATAACATCCTATACAGCTGACGTTGCTATTTACTCTTTGAATATATACTTCTTTCTCCTCATATAACGAATTTAGAAAAATATATTTTGTTAGATAATAAATAAAAGCCATGTATGGAATATTTATACTAAGACTTTAAATACCGAAAGAAAATATATTTGTTCAGATTTAGTAAACATCAAGGCAGTATGATAATGTCTAACCCCTTTCAAAATAACCGGAAAAGAAAAATATATTTGTTATGAGTAAAAATACAAGCAGTATGATAATATCTAACGACCTTTCACAAATACCGAAGAAAAATATTTTGTGTGAGATAAATTAAATACAATGCGCAGTATGATTAATATATAACACTTTCCAAAAGTAACCGATAGGAGAAAATATATCTTGCGTACGATTATAAAAACAAGCTGTATAATTGGTATAACATGTCCCCTTAATATGGGGTATATTAATTGGGGATGAGAGTAGAGAGAGAGAGATGAGAGAGGAAGAGCGTAGAGACGAGAGAGAGAGAGAGAGGATTATTTACAGAGTTCAGAGACAGAGACAGAGAGACATGAGCGGTGAACGATGAGTTGAGGGCTATACGATTTGGTCATACCTGTTTATTCGATTTCCTTGCTAGATCGTTCGGACACGCATATTCTTCACGTGGCTAGATTTTCTGTTGTTTGCTTTCCTCTTTCTGTTCTTATTTTTCAAATATATGCAAAGGTTAATCTTTTCCAAAGAGACAACTGGTGAGTAAATCGGCACCACTTGAGGTAATAGATTAAGATTCTCACATTGGACAAATTTGATTATGGATTAATTAACTCCACATTGAAATCATATTCGACCTCATATTGTTTCCCATGTCTGGTAATTAAATAACCTGTCCGAAATAAAATGACATCACTTTTTGACTCACCGTCGTACTATCAACATGATAACGCGACATTGACGTTCTTTAACAACAACGAAAAATAAAATGTTTTGCAGCTTAAAAACATTTCTTTACGGTATTATTGATTTCTGTATCCACGAGAGAAGCTCTCTCTTTGGAAATAAATTAGAGGTTCAAATTCCGGAACGCACCTTGCATATCTTTTCAAAATGGAGGATTGTATCTAATATCATTTTGAATATATAAGAAAAAAATATAAATGTCGTGAAAATAACCCACTCCTTCAGGAATAGAATTAAAGAAATTTAGTTACGCATTGCAATCGCATTTCCTGAAACTCCTTTTAGAACTCTCGAATACTCGATTTTCAGGTTTGTTTAGCTTAGTTGGTAGATCGTCACCTAAGAATCAAAAGGTTCCGAGTTCGATATCGGCCCTCGCCAACCCAGCGTATGAGTAGTACATGTATCTGTGCGGTAAAGTTAGGAGCTGATGGTAGGTGTGGCACTCCACCTCAAACGATAAAATAATCTCCTAGGTCTAGCGCTTGAGAAAAGGAGATTAACTCTCTCCCTATCTGGCTGATACCGACATTAAGCCACGCCGCTTAATGCACTACTTACTATGACTAAATAATGTTTTAATTTAAATCTACATTTTTTATTAATTCAGTTATATATTGGGATGTTAGCACGTTGTGTAATGGTTATTGTCATAGAAAATAGCTGCAATGACCCAAAATTAAATCCTAGACGAGGCTTCTTTGCATTTTCCATAGAACTAATACGATTGGAAAATGTATGCATCTAATTATCCTCCCTACAGCTATGGGTAATTAATTGTCAGACTAGGTTTTGCAAGAAGTAAGACTCTAAAATCAAAACTCCGCTTAAGAAATCGACATCGTTTCACATTCTACTCATGTGGTGGTGTTGATATATATATATATATAATATTATATATATATATATATATATATATATATAATATCAGAGTTGAAACCACATACAAATATGTGGGTATCGACTCTGAATTCTAGGATGTGAAACGACGTCGATTTCTTAAGTGGAGTTTACCAAGTCAGAATTTAGAGTTTTCCTTCTTGTCAAAACTAAGTTTATAGACCATAGTCTGACCAATTAATTACCCATAGCTGGCGGGAGATAATTGGAAGGACAGGTGTGCATCCCGCAAAAGTTATTGTCCTAGAAAATGGAATCTGTAAACCGTGTTAAAATCCTAGACGAGGCTCTCTGCGTTCCACTTTGTGCTTATACCATTGGGAAAGGCATGCTTCGATATGTTCCCCTCACCTCAGCTATACTGAGTTCTTTACACTTGCTAAGGCAATCAGACTAGAAGTAGGCCACTTTGTACGATGGGGCTGTAGAATATGCTAACTGAACATCCACAGAAGGGCAAAACCCTACCAATGAGATACCTGCTGGTGGTGGGTGGCAACCAGTAATGACTGAGAAGAGGATTGTCGTGGCTGGGTGTTCTGTGTCTATGGTACTTAGTGGTCCGAGAGGTGAGGTCAGAGCCACATCTGATAGTCAAGCCCTAGCAAATATATGATTGTCCTGCCCGTATTCTTCAAATTGTTCTCATAGTAAATACTCACCCCTCTCTAACATATAGGCACAAGAGGGTCATCCACAAATATCTATTAATACACATGAAGGTAATGAAAAGCAATTTTTGCCAAATTACTACTGCACTTAAAGTTAATGAAAATTATTTTTATCTATTTATTAATTCACATAAACTTAATGAAAAGTATTTCTTAAACAAACCATATACGAGTTAGAATAAAAAACAAAATTAGCCGTACTATCACCATATCTTTATTATTGTCACACTGCGTTTTCAGCATACGTGCTTAGAGTTGTCTCAGTCATGGACATCTGACTGAGACAACTGACTCTGTAGCACCTTTTGCTTGCTGTCTTTATAATGTAAACATGGATGATCCACTAGCATTATGGACTAAGGAAGTGAACCGATTCCTCTGGTATGAAGGAATGTCGGGATCTGAAATTCATAGTAGGCTTTTGGCACAATACAGGAAAATTTAACTAAAGCCTAGAAGTGTATATGAGTGAAAAGAGAAGTTTAAAACGGTCGGACAAGCGTGACGCCCGTCAACATCCACCACTGATGAGAAGTTACAGCAAGATTGAGAAATGGTAATGACGAACCGGGGAGTTATCATCGATGAGGTAGTTTGTACTCAGCAGATTAATTATGGTTCTGCCCATCAAAGAGATTGGCTTCCATAAAATAAGAGTGGGGATGCTTTTTAGAATTTCCTTCATGTATAGAAAAATAACCCGCAATGGTTTAAATGCCAGTAAACCAAACACCCTCCCAACCAACTAGAAGTAGGAAAACCCTAAATTCAAACCAACTGTGGTGTGGCGTATTGTCGGTATCAACCTGACAGCGAGGAAGTCTAATCACTCTTCCCTATCATTCGACAAAGTAGATTGATTTTGTGTCTGAGGTGCAACGCCACACCTACCAACAGCCCCCCCCCCACTTTACCGCACAGATCCAAAGTATTCTACTCATGCAGTGAGTTGGCAAAGGCCGCTATAGAACCTTGAACCTTGTGGTTGCTATGCCGATGCTCTACCGACCTAGCTAAACCCGTCACCAGCTGTAAGTAAATTCGTAGGAGTTGCCTAAAGTCGGTATCAGCCAGACAACGAGGGAGTCTATCCCCTTTTCACTAGCGCTAGACCAAGGAGATTGTTTTTGGCGTATGAGGTGGAGCGTCACACCAACCGTCAGCTCCTCACTTTACTGCACAGATTCCTGTGCTACTCATACGCTGAGTTGACGAGGGCTAGTATCGAATCAGGAACGTTGTGGTTTCTAGGCGGACGTTCTACCGACTGAGGTACTCAAAATAAAATACCTTATACCACACACTGCCAATTGCAGAGAGATTGGTCAGATTCGTACTCAGAAATGTCAACGATGATAAAGTATGTACAGTTTTGATATAATATTCGCGCGCAAACGAAGTTTATTTTGTTGTTGAAATCGATTTGTTTGAGAACGTTGTTGAAATTCTTTGTTAGAGAACGTCTAATTTTATTGCAGACAAACGTCTCACTCGTTAGAATCGATGTTTCTCATTCGTGTAATTCTTTCTTTCTATGTATTAATATTTTCAATCAAACGAAAATAACTGCCTCGAAGGGAGCATTCTCAGTACAGTTTCTCACGTATCATCTATGATAGAATTGAATAAAAGGACGCTTCATTTATTTCTTCACCCTAGAAATTATCGATATATTATAGATAAAAAGTGCAAATAAACTAAATTTTCAAGATATTTATCATGGCAATTTTCCTATTAAAATGCAGGGAAGGACAACTTTTGAATAGTTTGAATATATGTACTCGAAAACTTTTCATTTCTTATAAATGATCCTTAGTTAGTACATGAACAGTTATTATTCTAGGAAATGGATTAGGGGAGCTGACTTCATATCCTGGACAAGGCTGTTTGCTTGTGATGTTTAGTTGTCTTCGATCAGATGTAAGTTCAACGGTAGCTCAGTCGGTAGAGCGTTCGGCTAGAAACCACAAGGTTCCTAGTTCGATACCGGTCCCCGCCAACTCAGCGTATGAGTAGCACAGGGATCTGTGCGGTAAAGTAAGGAGCTGATGGTAGGTGTGGCGCTCCACATCAGATGCTAAAACAATCTCCTTGGTCTAGCGCTATTGAAAAGGGGATAGACTCCCTCGCTGACTGGCTGATACCGACTTTAGGCCGCCCCGCTGAAAGAAAGAAAGAAAGATATATATATATATATACATATATATATATATATATATATATATATATATATATAAAAGAGGAGAATTCAACTCTGTTGAACTTAACTGTCTTGCGATTATTTAATTTTGATGTAATAAAATATATCAAATTAGAAAGGCCAATGAAACTAAATAAGAATACAGATAAAAAGATTTGAAACAGAGGGGAGTATAATCGGAAAATAGAACAACTGACACTTACTCTTCCATCACTCCCGTCTTTCATTGCTAAATTTTCCTAATTTAACTATTTAGTTAAAACAGGAAGTGCATAATGAAATTACAGTTATTTTATTTCGTTAATGAATGTCTTTCAAGATCTATCCCCGAGATCTTTTCTCATATTCATTAAGATAAAATCAAACAATTGGAAATCAATAATACTAAGTATATATTTATTACAATCAATTTTTTAATATCAATATGCAAATTAGTCTTGATGTTCACCTTGTAAACCGCTATTTTGTTTTATGTATAAATTCAATTGCATGTTATTAGTACGTAGATATGGCTAACAGTATCAATAATGTAAAACAATTTTATTAATAATTGAGTTTTGAATAAAAAATAAAATCATGGAAAATGTGACGTAAATAACTAAGGGAATTGTGACTAGAGTAGTGATATAATTTCAGTTTCAGACAGACAAACACACGATCTCCATTATAATAAGATATGTGTTCAATCGCTGTACGAACAATCATGCATACATTCAGACAGACATACAGCATATTTCTTTCATATACACATATTCTAAAAATAATTCTAGGCTTTTTTTAAGGTTTTGCATAGCTAAAAATGATAATAGTTTTTTTTATGTAATTCAATGAATAGTATAAATGTTAATTTAGAAATAGTAGTTTTACTTTTTATGGTATTTTGATAAATACAGGCGTAAAAGATGAATTATTCAAAATTCTTGTCTTTAAAAATCAAACAGTTCGCTAAAAATTTATGTACCTTAAATTGTAATTTAGTTACTTCTAAAACTAGTGACAGGAAAATGTTTCTCATAAGTCACTGATTTAAACAAATGACTTTCACTGTAACTGACACGCAAAAAAGTACTCACAGCTTTCTTGTAAAGTCTTCAATATTTTATATTTAACAAGCTGTTTTTCGAATATCTGTAATGGATACTATAGCGAGAGGTGAAATGAATTATCTCGCGAGGCTAAGAGGGTGCGCTGCGCATGTGTGTTGCGTGCAAGAGGTCCACGTTCTCCTTAACCACTCATAAGAAATAAGCGGAATGAACAGTACTGGCCAATACAGAGATTGAACTCACAATGTTAAGGTTAATGTCTTTTAGGAAGCATCCACTCACTCTTCTTGGTTGTCATGGAGAGAGGAGAGATAACATCGAAGGCAGTTTCTCAAGAGAGAGGATTACTTTTTATCAGTTTGGAGAACCTTTGCCTGTTTAATATTACTTTTATGCCAGTTCTGTGTGTGTGTGCGTGGGCTGTCGTACAGAATGATCATCGGATTAATTGAGTGAACTGGGGAGGAAATTCATGGTCGGGATTGGATTTTCCAATGGACTAAAGAAGCGAGAAACTGAGTGAACTATGCCAATTCCTTATGTTACACATTTTCAAATAGAGATAAACACAAATGTGAATATGAAATTCAATAAAACTCCATTTCAAAAAAACTAGTCCACACACACATACACACATACATACACACACACATAAATACACACACACACACACACACACACACACACACACACACACACATATATATATATATATATATATATATATATATATATATATATATATATATATATATGTATACCAAGCGTGTTGGTAGATCCTTGCGGAGATAAAAAAAAAACAGCAGAAAGTTTGATTGTAAAAATATACTACCAAACATCGACCAGGAAGAAAAAAAAATTGAAAAAAAGAAAGGACCAAGATATTCGTACCAACAAAAAATAATCTATTGGTACAGTATTTGGCCAAAAGAAAAAACAATTTATATGTATATATATGTATATAAGATATATATATATATTCATATAACCGCTAGGAGAAAGCTAATATGTAAAAAGTGCTCGATACCTAAGTAGAGCCAATAATAAAGATAATCTAATGAGTCAGACGAACCTACTATTAGTTTCACATAAAGCTCTTCAGGGCTAAAATCTGAGTCAGATTTTAGCCCTGAAGAGCTTTATGCGAAACTAATAGTAGGTTCGTCTGACTCATTAGATTATCTTATATATATATATATATATATATATATATATATATATATATATGAGGAAAAGGGGGTTGGAATTAATCCGACAGAATGAGGTAAAATATAAAAATGAAAGAAACAAAACTCCGACAAAAATGTGTAGTATATTTCGCTGGAGGATTTGAACTCGGCTTCATCAGTTTAAAAAAAAGCTGAGGAAGCCGAGTTCAAGACTCCAGCGAAATATAACACATTTTTGTCTGAATTTTGCTTCTTTCATTCCTTGTATTTTACCACACACACACACACACACATATATATATATATATATATATATATATATATATATATATATATATATATGTATGTGTCTGTCTGTCTGTCTGTCTGTGTGTTTGTCTGTCTGTAATGAATATAAAAGTAAAGGTCAATCATGAACAAGAAAATCGATTCAATTAATCTTTCGTCTTTATTTGTTTAACAACTTTTTCGGAATGATTCTGAAGAAGTCTCTGAACAAATGAAGACGAAATATTAGTTGAATAGATTGTATAATGTTGTTATTCTCCTTTCCACTTTATTACATTTTATCGGATTATCTTAATCTGTTGTCTTCATCATATATATATATATATATATATATATATATATATATATATATATATATAATGTGCATCAGTTTTCAAAGGGGGGTATCATTATATTCCTTTGTCATCCGTCCCCAACTTTATAAGAAATCTCTGTCTTCAGAGATGTCTCAGATGAAATTGATATATTCTTTCTTTCAAACTAAAGTACTGTGAATTCTAATGCAAATGTTGCTGGAAATCGAAATGTTGATGGAATAAGAGACGGGCCTGGAATTGGAAAATAAGAAAGATAAAAAAAGGAACATATAACAGAGAACTGTTGGTCGCGATAGCTTTGTTTCTAGAGATATTAAATAAGTTCCGACTGATTGGTAGCTGCTGGTGCGTGGCATTTCGCATTCATTTTGAGAGATAATCAACTTCTGTTGTTTAAACACAGACAATGATATCCTGGGAGACTTTTGCTTTTATTTTTCATGCTTGCCACTATCATAGTTGAGATAAACCATTATGAATTGGGAATTGTTGGTGTGCATTAAATCACAAATAAGTAAGGAGACAAAGAGTAGAGAGGGGATATAATAAGGTTAGAAAACGTGAAAGGAAGACTCTTAGAAATAGACAATGGCAGAAAGAAAGTGTGAAAGGGAAAGTGAAAATAGAAGAAAATAGTATTGAAAAAGAAAGACATAATCAGCTAACAATAAGAAATAAAAAAAAACTTAAAATTTTCAATGAGATAATGAAACAGACAGAATAGACGAAGAAAACTGATAGTCGGTTAAAATATAAAGACTGAAATGACAATGTATGTATAGATAGATATGTGCATTAGAATATGGATTGATTGATTGATGAATAGATATATGTGAGTATTGATGGTTCGATAGATTGTTGGATTATTTTGTGTATATACGGTGTGCTGGAGGCCACAACATAAATTTATAGACTCATAAATTTATAGAATCTCCGTGGCCGCGAGGATTCAATTGGCCAATCAACACGCTTGAATATGTGGTTGGTTAACTATATAAAGGCCGTCATGGAAAGACGTTCAGTTGCTCGTGCTTAACACGGACAAACGGATCAACAACCAAGGATTTTGCTTAACATTGAGGAACACTCGCATCGTCTTATTCAATATACACGGACCCAACGGAAAAAAAACATTATTGGATAGTACACAACACGGATCAAACTTTATGCCCAAGGGGATATACACTGTAAAGTGCTCTTGTAACGTAGCGGCGTCGTCACGGTACCAAATAGATATATTATGTTATATACCTCTTTTATTCTTCTGGCCGGATCTGGTATATCTTCTTTCGTCTATCTTGGTCTGGTCTTTCTTATCTGGGTTCCGTGTCTGGTTCTGTTGGGATCACTACTTATCAAAAGCCTTGTGCTATTGTTAGCTTTTAGTAATAACAACAAGACTTCCATTTACAATGATGTTACTTTATTCATGAACCCCAGACCAGACAATGCGCGCGGAGAGTCACATCTTGCTAGCTTCTAACTCTGCAACTGACTAACTGCAACTCTGCAACTAACTAAGTTGCTTACACCTTAAACCGGAAGGGCCTTCATCGGCTTCCGATTCTCACGGTTCTCCCCAGAACGCAAGGTGAGAGTGAGATCAAGCATTGTCACTCACTCTCAAGGCCATCAGCTGTACTGATCGCCATAAGGATTTCTATACTACGTTAAAAAGATATTAGGGGTCCAATTAATATGTAACACTCTCACCTGCAGCCTAAAAATAGCCACAAGTATCTTAACATATATATGTTACATAATGGGGGTGGCGCAGCGCCATAAGTGTAACACTGACGTGTAAATCTTTTTAGCAAAACTATGTGTTAGATGAGAATGTAAAAGTTTAAGGGTGAATCATCGGCTGACTCTGATTTACGTCGGAAAATTAAAACGGAAAGTTTTTTGGAGGTACCCAATGACAGTTTAACTACAGTCTATGAATTAACATTTTGCGAATTGGGTTACGGTTTTAGGGGATTAAGGTTGTTTTTAATTACGTATTGTTTAAAAAAATAAACAACAAAAAACCCAAATTACTATACATTTAATGTTGAAAAATATTTTTTAAACTACATTTAATTGAAATTAGACATTGCAATACTAACACAAACAACTGTCTCAATAATGGGTTCAATAATTAATTTCAATGGTTAATTCAATGTGTAGTCATCTCTCAATTCCAAAATTAGTAATGTTAGGAGCTGAGGGTAGGTGTGGTGCTCCAACTCATATGCCAGAACAATCTCCTTGGTCTAGCGCTAGTGGAAGGGGGGAGACTCCCTCGCTGTCTGGCAGATACCGAATTTAGGCCATCCTGACGACTTTCATTTTATTTTACTTTACATTACCTGCCTAATAACTAATTATTATGATCTTTTTTGGCTCAGTGTTGTGTTTACGTATATATATAAGAATAAATACCACATTGTAAACACACAGACACAGACACAGACACACACACACACACATATATATATATATATATATATATATATATATATATATATATATATATATATATATATATTAGAAGTTAGGAAATGACTCAAATGTCAACTGAAATACGAATAAATCACAATTTAGAAAAAAAAGGAGAAAAAGGAATCGGATTAGTCGAAATAATAAATATTTGAAAATACTCAATCCATACTGGTAGAGCCGTACATATTAAATCTTATTGAACTTGAAAAATATTTTTCAAAAAATAACAGTTTTTGTGAAAACAATATAATTTGTCTATTTGGAACTTACTGCAAAGCTGCATTATAAACAATATTTTTGGTGCGTGACTTTCGATGAGTTTCGCAATTAATTTAAATCATTCCCAAATCTATTTCCAAGTTACAAAAATGTTATCCAATGAAAAAAAAAAAAAAAAGAAATCACCGCCAAAAATCTCGTAAAAATTGCCGAAAACAATCGCATTGACTAATACTTACAAATCCAAAATTTCAAGATTCCAGGTACAGATTCAGCACGGAATATTTAAAATTAGCTGATACCAAAGTGGTATGATATGTTAGGCTACGACCTCTAGGAGTTAATTTGAAAAATGTGACACACTGACACATTGACATTCGCGTTTGTAATTAGAGATTTAGTTAGAAGGAATTAAAGTTGACTGAACCTATATATTTTTCTTCTGCCTGGAAGTTAGAATTATCGTGAAAGCGTAGTTTGTTTGAGTGTTTACGCATTTCTCAGTGTCCAAGTTTAAAAACGTGGGATAGGTAATCTCTTTGTGATAGACAATCGAAATATGTATTATTATTAGTAGTAGTAGTAGGAGGAGGAGGAGGAGGAGGAGGAAGGGTAGTAGTAGTAGTAGTAGCAGTAGTAGTAGTAATAGTAGTAGTAGTAGTAGTAGTAGTAGTTTTAGTAATTTCAATGGAAATAATAAAAGCAATAATATAAGTAGTGGTGATTAAAGACAAAGTAGACAGTGAAACATTGGGCGGAGAATGTGAAATATAGACATAGGGAAAACAGTAATTGAAGACAAATATAATGACAACTTTAGTAGAACATTGGTGTCACGTCGTAAGTGTGCTCCCATGGGTGTTTCGATGATTCTATTTAGGAATTAGTCAGTTATTCTAATACTGTTCAGTGTGTTCTGTATGTCGTTGTTTTACATAGTTACCTCATTTTTCTTTACAAATGCAATTTGATAGCCTTCAAAATCAACCATCAAACCAATATACACACAATGCTTCAAGCAAATTATAAAAATAATCTATATATGTATATTTATCATATTATATATATATGTATATATCAATATATATATATACCCATTTATATGTGCATATATACACACCGTATAAATATATGCATACACTCACATATATATGCACATATATAAATACATATACATACGCATAAATAAATATATATACATACACACATATACATAAATATATATATATATATATATATCCATACACATAAATACATATATGTCTACATACACACACACACACACACACACACATATACATAAATAAATACACACTCATAAAAAAGTAAAGTCGTCGGGGCGGCCTAATGTCGGTATCAGCCAGTCAGCGAGTGAGTCTATCCCCTTTTCAATAGCGCTAGACCAAGGAGATAATTTTAGC
>CM042144.1:27952356-27964856 GCA_023376005.1 Doryteuthis pealeii
TAGTCATCGTTTCTCTCAATAACAATGTTCCACCTTCGAATGAGAGCATGTATCACTGCCCCGTAAAATTCTGTTGACTATTTTAAGAGTCACTTCCTCATTACACATTTCAACGGAAGAATGTTTGCCTCTCAAACCCTTTTCATGGGGCTGAAGAGATGATAGTCTGAAGGCACTAAAACTGGTAAGTATGCAGGATGCGATAAAGTTGTCCACCAGAATGAAGCGATTTTCTTCCTTGTCCTGATGCTTGTGTAGGTTGAGCATTGTCATGCAGAGGGAGGACATTGTCAATTGTAATGTTGGATCTTACTTATCGTATTCTTACTCTCTACCTCGTTAGGCATTACTTCCCCCCCCCCCACCCTCGTACATCGAATTTTTTCGATTATGACATAATTCCCAATGATATCATAGTTATCAGAAAATACTAGCTAGCACTTTTGAGCATTGATTTTAATACCCTATTTCCCGTATGACTTTTCAAATCCATCTCTAGACAGTTTTAATATGGTAGATATAATAGTAATTTCGTCAGCGTAGCACATATCCGTTGTAAGGCTTTCGTCTAGGTTCCGATTGTGTTGCAGGCTGACTATCTCTTTGATAACTTCAAGAATAATATTGAAAAGTCTGGCGAATAATATACAATATTGTCAAATACCAATGATCATATTTAAAAATCTTAGAGGCGCGTTTAACTAAACTGTCAATTTTGTAGAATATGGACTCGGCGACCCGAGTTAAATCCAGGAGGAGACTACTCGCATTTCTCTTTGAGCTAATACATTTGGGTAAATAATTAGTCTATCTCTTCTTCTTCAAATATGGGTAAATAGTTGGACCGACTGTGTTATTTAGGTTTCGTTGGGCAACCTTTTTAGGGGAGTAATTGGGAATTCTGATGAATGATCTTCTGTCAGATCCAGTTCCTACTGGAGTAGTTGAACTACTTGAATTAATCTATAATGAAGCTGTTTAGGGGGGCATTCGTGCAGTAATGGACATGGCAAAACGATTTCAAATCCTGGACGAGGCTGTTTTCATTTCACCTGGCGCTAATATTCTTAGGAAAGGTATGAATCCTTTTATTCTCCCTCCGGATATGGGTGATTAGCAGGAAAGATCGGACTCTTTAACCTTGGAATGGTAAGCTTTAACAGCTTACCATTCCAAGGTTAAAGAGTCAGCGGAAAACTAGACTTTGTTTCGCGTCTTGCTTGCACAGAGATATTGGGTAAATTCTTAGTATTGTTTTTTGTAAGCAGTACTAATATGGACTGATGTAAATCAACTTCATTGTTCTCCAAAATGCTTACATATGTTCAGTAGTAGAGTGGCTGGATCTTTTATTGGCATGGTGCGTAGTAATCTAAAGAGATTGTTGTCCCAAAAGCGGAAACCGTTAATGTCTAACTAAGTTTAATTGAGTTTAATTGACACTTAAGGGCAACTATTCTCTCTTAGAGGATTGTAAACTTAGGTGACTAAAATCACATAAGTTAGAAGATAGAATTTAACTATAAATTAGTTAGACAAAAACCACAAAAGAGAACGGTCATCAATTCCATCTATGGCCAAACTGTCTAATTCGCGGATTATTTTCCTGTAAACGATATTTTTATCTCTGAAAAGAAAAGAAAAAAACATAAAACATCAAACTCGTGGGGATTAAAATAAAATTAGAATAAACAAAAAATAACAAACTCCCATGAACCTTCAGCGGAAGAACCCTCCGCGCATGCGAGAGAAAAAGGACTGACTTCCGACCATAAAGAGAATATCTTGGTCGTTCGAGTTTAGGCCTTAACTGTGTGTAGTAATTTCCTCGGCCAGGGAGATATCCCCTTGTCACGGGTGACTATCACCGGTCAATAAAGCCCAAGTCATAAAACCACCTTCTGTCTTTGTCTCTTTCTTTTTCGTTCCTTGAGTTCCTTCTGTTTCAGCGCGACCACCAAATGAGATGGGGTTAAAAGAGAAACCCTAAGAACACGAACCAAGAATATTCTGCTACCTTTAAACCTTACAATACCAACAAAAAGCTTTATTGAAATTATTAAATTAGAAAATGATATCATTTTTTCTCTTCTGAAACACACTGTAATTATATAATGTGGAAGTTAATGTGACAAAATAAATCATTAAAAAATAAGATAAAAATTGGATGTGGATGAGTGGCAATATGCTTTGAATTCATACAATGCATATATAATCAAATTAATGATAATATCTATTTCTACAAAAATGCATTTATTATGGAGGCCACATGATATACACATATGTGCTGTTATCTTAAGGGTTATCATCGCTAGAAATGATATCGCCAACCTGAGTTAAAATCTTTGACTGGACTGTTTGCAGTTTAATTACCTCTAATGGCATTTGGAAATGTTTGAATCAAACTTTTCTGCCCCTAGCTAAGGGTATAATAGCAGGCTGTTTTTGGCATTGATAAGGAATTTAATGTAAGAGAAAGTGATGCATTCCGGCCTTCGCCAAATCAGTACACGAGTAGCACACTGTGCGGTAAAGAGGAGAGCTCCACCTCAGACGCAAAAACAATCTCCCTGGTCTATATCTAATGACAAGGGGATAGACCCCCTCGCTGTAAAGTTGATACCGATAATAGGCCACTCCACGTCCGACTTTGTCCCATAATGAGAAGACTTAGCAGAACTAGAACACTTAGAAGATATATCTATCATTTAATAAATGTTAGATATATCTTTTAAGTGTTCTAGTTCTGCTAAGTCATCTCGTTTCTGCTGTCTGGGTTCAGTTCTCTGGTCTCTATCTTCATTTAAGTCTCTCGTCTCGGGTCGGGTGTCGTTTCAGGGTTCATCTCTCCGGGTCCACCTTCAGTTATTATTCAAATCAGGAACCCGAAGAGATAATTCTGTTGTTGATGTCTTTATTACCCGAGACCCAATATCTCAACGGGCGTGGAGGGGCATTAATTCAGTGGAGCCACTTGTTTGCGTCCAGCATCAAAGAGCTCTAACTCAACTCAATAACTTTCCTACAGATTTTAGACATGTGACCTTCTAAACCACTGAAAATATCCCGCCTCTGGTCAATCAGGAGTCAAATGCTGTCAATAAAAAACCTTGTTATACTAAACAAACCGGTAACTTTTTGAATTTAAATATTCAACAATACATTACAAAAATAGGCTAACCCCATCCATTATAGGTCCATACAGTTAAACATGATTTTTTAAAAATTCCAATATTTTACACTACATTACAAAATGAACAGACAACCCCATTCATTATAATTTCATAGATTTAATTATTAATTTTTAAATTAAAAGCTTTTACACAACATTACCAAATTAATAGGCTATCCCATTCCTTATGATACAAAGTCGGCGGTGGAGTGGCTTATTGTCAGTTTCAACTGTACAACGAGGGAGTCTATCACCTCGTTATCAGCCCTAGACCAGGGAGATTGTTTTTGCGTCTGAGGTGGAGCACATCCCTCTTTACCGCACAGATCCAATGTGTGCTACTGATGTGCTGATTTGGCAAGGGCCGGTATCGAACCTGGAACCTTGTTTTTCCTTGGCGTATTCTCTACCAAAATATTCTAAATGAACATCAGCTACACCCCGTTTAAAAATTGGCCTTGTGCCTATTCCTTTTCGTGGCGGAGAGGTTGAGTAAATAGATACGTCGGGACATTATAATGTAAAGATGGATAATTCTTTAAAGATCTTATCGCATTGCGTGATGCGCATTTCTATATCATATATATATATATATATATATATATATATATATATATATATATATATATATATATATATATATATATATATATATATATATATATATATATATATATATATATTATTAAGACAGCGTCGTGTTGGTGGGAATTACAATGTTTGCTACTGGATCGTTAATCCTGCTAAAGTTAGGAATTAAGCATTGTTAGAGAATAATGATCTGTCCGTACAATCTCTGGTAATTAAATGATAATTACAACCGAGTTAAAAATGCCAATATCCAGTAGCCCACTCTGCTTAATTTGGGAAGGCCCAGCGCCATTATTGAAAGAAAAAGAGATGTGGAAGATTTCATTACGATAATCCACCAAAGATACGAGGTAATAAATGACCATTTCTAATCCTCGGCTTTATCTCGAGTAAAGTGATGAACTTTGACACAAGTAGGAAATATAGTTATGTCAGTCATTTCCGGACTTAGGTTATCTATCTACTTCCGTTACATCCACGTCAATGCCATAAGTCTGATGTAGAGAAGGAGTAGGTGTGTGGTGTGTCTGCGGTATAGTGGTTTGTGTGTCGAGTGTGTGGATTTGGCGGGGGTAAGTCGTTAGAATCAAACTAACACTGAAAATACGAGGGTGAGTCAAAATAGAATAATGGATAATGTGAGGTAAATAACAAATGGAATTGTGATATAGTTATCATATAGTTTCGGTTAAAAACAGACAAACACACAAACTCCATTATAATAAGATATACGTTTTCCACCCGTTTGTTGAAAAGGTTCTAGCCGTATTGAATGCCAAATTCACATTTGCAATTTATTTTTAAACCACGGAACAGCATTATATATGGGGAAATTAATAGTTTTTTTTTTAAGCTAGCTTGCCAACCATTAGGGTACATGAGGTGTCTAAGATAGTTATGTACTAAGCTTAGCTTATATGTGGCACATGCCCAGAAATATGGAGCACCCAGTGAGAAACGAACTCAGTAACAATGATCTGCTAAACTAGCTTGCTAACCATTAGGCTACATGAGGTATCTCTTACAAACAGATATATTCCCTCAAATACTCCTACCTAAACATAAAAAAACACCACCAACAAAAAACAAGTTAAACACAATTATATGGATTATAGTATCTATTCCTATCTAATAATAATCATTTGTTTATACATAAATATATAACAAAGTTTTCTACCGGATATAAATACTGTTTAAACAGATCTAATTGATCCATAGACGGGACTTTAACAGGTTCAAACACCCCAGATCAGCGTGAACGTGGGAGTAATTGCAATGAAGGGTATTCTACTCTCCCAATATCTCCAGAACAGGAGCCTCATTATCAGATAAAGTTTAGAGTCATATCCCTGACAAGTTTTATGTTTTCGATTAATAATACTAGCAAATATATGTACCCTCCAGGTGCAAGTATTTAAGTTTTAATGTAATGAAATATATTAAATTAGAAACGCTAATGAAACGAAATAAAAATGCAGGTAAAAAGATTTGAAACAGAGGGAGGTATAATTGAAAAATAGAACAACTGAATTTTACTCTTCCTTCACTCCCGTCTTTCATTGCTAAATTTTCCTAATTTAACTATTTAGTTAGCATAAGAAGTAATGAATAAGACTGAGTTTATTTCTTCTTGTTAATCGAATTCTTTTAAGATTTATCCCCGAGATGTTTGCTCAATTTCATTAATATAAAACCAAACAATTCAAAATCAATAATACCAAGCACATATTTATTAAAATCACATGTTTAATATCAATATGCAAATTAGCCTTCCCGTTCACATTGTAAACAGCTATTTTGTTGTATATATAAATACAATTGCCTGTAATTAATATGTAGATAATTGCAAAAGTATTAATAATATAAACCAATTTCATTAATAACTGAGGTTTAAATAAAAATAGAATAATGGATAATGTGACGTAAATAACAAATGGAATTGTGATATAGTTATGATATAGTTTCGGTTAAAAACAGACAAACACACAAACTCCATTATAATAAGATATACGTTTTCCACCCGTTTGTTGAAAAGGTTCTAGCCGTATTAAATGCCAAATTCACATTTGCAATTTATTTTTAAACCAATGAACAGCATGATATATGGGAAAATTAATCTGTTTGTTTTTAATATAATAACTTCATAATTAGTATTATTAATATAATTAGTATTACTAGCGGGACCTGTGGATACACCACATTGTAATAATTCAACGATTACAACGTTTAATATGCACACTATATGTATACTAGAGCTATTGCAAATTGTTCGTATTTAAAAAGTATAATAATCTTAATTTAACTCACAGTCAATCGCACCTTTTCCCTCTTTTTTCATTCTTCTCGGTATTTCATTCTATTCCATTGAAACCGTTATCACTTCTGCGCTTTCACTTCCTCCCTTTCTTTATCTTTCCCCACTCACTCACTTTCTTTCTTTCTTTCTTTACTTTTCTTTTCCTTTTTATTATATTTTTTCTGATATGTAACATGTCCTGTTTCATCCCTTTCTTCCTCCACATTTAAACGGAATGGCAAATTATTTAGCTGAAATAACGACACCAAACCCTAACCAAACCCCTTTCCTATGAACTCCACAACTACGAAGCCTCTCCGGATTTTTCACCCACATATTCACAGTATTTTCACTTCTCTAGCTACATCCAGATATATTATTATTATTATTATTATTATTATTATTATTATTATTATTATTTACACCTTTTGAGTTTTCACATCAGTGTTAGCTGATGGTCTTTCACAGCTGGAGTGACAGCAAGTCTCCTCATGTCTCCAGGACTCTTCTGAGTATTCTGGCAGATTGCAGCAGTGCAGAGTTCTGAATGGTTTCAATTCTTCCTCTGATTTTCAAACTTTACAAGCCCTTTTCCAATCCTTTTGGGACTGTTCCAAGTACACCAACTACAATTGGTATAACTTTTACTTTCATATTCCATAACTTTTTCGGTTCTCTGGCAAGGTCCAGATATTTGTCCATTTTTTCATTTTCCTTTAGCTTTACCCTGTGATATGCTGGCACTGCAAAATCAACCAGTTGACAAGTTATTTCCTTTTTGTTAATCAACACTAGGCCTGGTCTTCTTGCTGGGATGAGGTGATCCGTTTTTATTTCAAAGTCCTAGAGAATTTTATGTGTTTCGTTCTCAAGAACAGATTCTGGTTTATGCATATACCATTTTGTTGTATGATCAAAATTAATTTTTTTGCATAATTCCCAGTGGATCACCTTCGCAACCCAGTCGTGTCTAGTTTTGTTTTCTCGTTGTGCTAGTTTGTTACATTCGCATAGTATATGGTTTACAGTCTCATCTCTATTGCCCCAAAGTCTACACTTACTATTTTTTGTTGGGTCTTATCAATTTTCGCTTTGATATAGTTTGTCCTTATGGCATTATTTTGTGCAGCAATTATTAATGATTCTGTTTCTCTTTTGAGGTTTCCCTTTCTTAACCATGCCCAAGACTTTTCATGTGCAACCTCTTCGATTTGTCGTTTGAAGTGTCCATAAAATTGTTTTTCTTCCCATTTTTGTTTTCGAGTCTTTGTTGTTTTTCTGTTTGTCCATCTGTCACTTCTCCTATTGTTGGCCGCCATAAGTAGTTTGTCTTTGCTCTTTCTTGTGTAATCCCCAAGTTGTTGGATTGTGGTTTCTACGCAGTCCCCTATGCTGACAAGACCTCTTCCCCCTTCCTTTCTTGACACATATAATCTATCTCTATCGTCTCTAGGGTGAAGAGCTATTATTATTATTATTATTATTATTATTATTATTATTATTAGTTTTCCACACTAGCATTAGCTGATGGTATTTTCTTGGAGTCAGAACAAGTTTTCCTGGAGTGCCAAGTCTCCTCATGTCTCCAGGCCACTTCTGAGTATTCTGGCAGATTGCAGCAGTGCAGTATTCTGGATGGTTTCAATTCTTCCTCTGATTTCCAGATTTTCTAGTCTTTTTTCCATCTTTTTATGACCATTTTAAATTCAATAACTACAATTGGTATCACATGGACCTTCATATTACACCGCTTTCTCAATTCTCTGTGCTAGTTTTATACATTCGCTTAATAGATGGTTTATGGTCTCATTTCTTTCACCACACACTATATTATTATTATTATTATTATTATTATTATTATTATTATTATTATTATTATTATTATTATTATTATTATTTACTCCTTTTGAGTTTTCACATCAGCATTAGCTGATGGTCTTTCACTGGAGTGAGTGACAGTCTCCTAAGGTCTCCAGGACTCTTCTGAATAGTGCGGCTTAGAAGTCCAACTTAGTGACCACATTCCAAAGAATGTCTCTTCATTGACCTCTCTTTATTACTTATGTCATGGCATATTAGAGGAGTGTGTTATTATGACATAGAGCCTGTATACATCTGTCATTGTCAGGATACTTTTGGTTATCTACGAAGATGTCCTTTGTAGGATAATCAATCGTATTCATTAGATTCGGAAACTAGTATCTCTTTGCTTAGTCAGTGGTTGATGTCATTCCATACAAATTGAAACTATCAAACATCAAAGTTGGTCTACAGGCATCGCATGACAAATAAACAATTTCCTCTCTTTTACAATTAGATCAATGACCAATGCAAAAGACCAGAGACGCCTTGTGCAATGTTTATCATCGAATAAAATTGACAAGGCAACACGGATTCAAATCCTGCCAGAGGCTGTTTGCATTCCATATATCACTAATACTCTTGCGAAATTAGTTAAACTAGCAAATATATGGACCCCAGGTGAAAGTATTTAAGTTTTAACGTAATAAAATATTATATTAAATTAGAAATTCTAATGAAACTAGATAAGAATATAGATAAAACGATATGAAACAGAGGTGAGTACAATCGAAAAATAGAACAACTGAAAATGACACCCCTTTCACTCCCATCTTTTATTGCTAGATCTTCCTAATTTAACTATTTAGTTAAAATAGAAAGTAAAGAATAGAATTACAATTATTTCTTCTTGTTAATGGATTTATTTTAAGATTTATCCCCGAGACTTGTGCTTATATTCATTAAGATAAAACCAAACAATTAGAAATTAATAATATTGAGCACATATTTATTAAAATCATTTTTTTATATCAATATGCAAATTAGCCTTCCCGTTTTCACCGTAAACCGCTATTTTGTTGTGTTTATAAATTCAATTGCATTTTATTAGTATGTAGATATGATCACCAGTATTAATAAGGCAAACTTTTTTTATTAATATTTGATGTTTAAATAAGATAAAATCGTGGTGAATGTGACGTAAATAACTCAAGCAATTGTGACTTGAGTTGTAATATAGTTTCAGTTACAGACAAACACACAATTTACATTATAATAAGAGATAAGTGAAATAGATCACTAATTTGGTTTGAGCCTATTTTAGTAGTGACCTCTTCACGCGGAGTTTAACACGTTTGTATTCTAAGTTTTTCTTATCCTAGGCCGGTTGCCTAACAAAAAAATTAATGAGCCTAATCTGCCCTACTATTTACCCATAGTTAAGGGGGAGTAGTGGGATTCATACCTTTCCCAATGGTATAGCGCTATATGAACTGTAACTTCACCCAGGATTTGAACTCTGTTTGACGATTCCATTTTCTACGACACTAACCATTACACCACGCGCAAAGGTATTCATCCAACTCTTCTCCATTCAATTATGGATAAATAGTAGGGCAGATTGGGCATTTTAACATTGGCTAGAAGGAAAACTCTGAATTAAAACCTGTCAATCTCGCATCCGGGTTTAATGGTTAGCAAGCTAGCCTGTCAGACACATTACTAATTAATAGTGAATGCGATCTTCGCTGGATTCCCCATAATTGCGATCTTGTGTCATATCATACCCATGGCGAAATGGTTGGGTAAATACTTAGGGCGTCCGATCGTGGTATAAGGGTCAGCAATCTAGTTTTGCAGATCTATTACTATTGAATCGAGAGTTTGATCTTCGGTGAATGCCCCATACACGCGACCTTGTGTCACACATTACACGGGGTGAATAGGTTGGGTAAATACCGATTCCGCTCCAAAAAATTTACCATATGTCACATCCTACTCGTGTAAAGGGGTTGGTAAATAGATATATCCAACGACAGACCGAGGAAAAGAATTGCATACACACAGCTTTGTTTTTACATAAATATATTTACTGAACCCTCCGCAAGAGTAAGATGTGACACAAGGTCACTTTCTTAATCGGGGTTTAACAGGTTTGAATTCAGGGTTTTCTTTCTCTTAGACTAGTTGCTTAACAAATGTTACAGAGCCGGTTCTAACCTACTATTTACCCATAGCTGATGGGAGAATATTTGGATTTATACCTTTCTTAATAGTATTAGCGCTATATAAAAAGCGGCCAGCCTCGTTCTCGATTTCAGCTCGTCTAGCCCACGTCAATTCCTTCGACCGTAACCGTTAGACCACAATACCATTGTTTTACATATACTGATTCAACTGGAATATTTTCATGGTTGCTGAATATTGGCCAAACATAAAGTATATTTTATGATCGATGGTGCCATAGATTTAATTCAACATTCATTAACCGAATTTGGGTTGTGCTGTTTCGTGTTCCCTGTTTCGTTTTGAGTTTCTTCAGCGGAAAAAATCAAAGAATGAAGACGCCTCCATGACTGATACTTGAACAATATAGACTAGATGTAACAATAACAAAAATAAATGAATAAATAAATAAAATAGAAATCGGGGCAGACATCGAAAGCATAATCGTTTGCATATCTCGTTTTTCGTAATTATTGCTGTTGAGTTGCACATGCAGACATATTGAAGTATCTGACAATAAATAGAAAACGAAATCTACGTTCACCGTGTTAGTGGGTCTTAGAATATAAGAAATCTATCTCCGGCGGAAGGGTAACCCTACCCTTCATAAAAGGGTGTCCAGAGTATGAAAACTAAATTGTATTTGGTGGTGAATTCTAGTGATCTAAGGGGTTAGGAGTACTCCTTTATTGTTGTTACTCCCAAATCAACTCTGACCAGGAGTGGTATGTATTTACCAAACCTCTTGACACGAACGATATTTAACATAAATCAGTTTCTTAATCAGAGTTTAACAAGTTTTCATTCTCCTAGACTGGTTGTCATGCGAAGGTTAAAGAGCTCTGCTTGGCCTGCTATTTACATATAGTTGGAATGAGAATAGTTGTATGCATTCTTTTCCCCATGAGTATTAGTTTATATGTAAAATGCAAAAATCCTTGTCCAGGATTTGAACTCGTATCTACGTGTCCATTTCCTACGACGGTAATCATTACACCTCTCATAATCTATCATTCCTATACATCTCTTTAAATGATGGGTCACATTAATATTATTGCGTTATTTTCTTTGTCGAAGTTGGCAATAATCATGGTTGCATAATGTAAATGAGCATTGGATTACATAAATAAACTCTTTAGCTTTTTTGTTTTTGAAAGAGTTGAGTTTGGAAAATGTTCATAACGTTCGTTGATTTGCCAATTTTTCTACGTATGTTCAAAAACATCCGTCATCTTTTTAACAACAAAAAAAAAGTTTTCTTTTTAATGAAGAAGGTTTCTATATAAACCGAAACGTTCAAACATCGACACTACGACCAAAAATAAACTTCCATCCAGTGTAACATCCTGTGTTTGTCTACTTTCTCCACATATTCAACACTAAAAATAAGAAAGCAGTTTTCACGTACTTGTTCTCAAAGTTTCTATCTTTAATGATTATATTAAGGTCGATAGGTTACCTCAGGTGGTGTAATCATCTGCAAGATTAGCAAGCTAGATTTGCAGACCATTGTTAGTGAGTTCGATTCTTATTGGGCGACCCATACTTCTGGCCTCTTGCCACATCTAAGCTATGAAAATTCGATCTCACTGACAGGTTAAAGCGAAAATTCTTCCAAGCCGTAGTTGTATCAGTGCTAATGTACGGCTGCACTACTTGGACCCGAACGAAGCGCCTTAATAATAAGCTAGATGGGAGCTGCACAGGAATGGGGCGCGCAATCTTAAACAAGATGTGGAAGCAACACCCCACGGGAAAACAGCTGTACGGTCACCCGCCCCATATCACACAAACCATCCGTGTAAGGCGAACAAGACACGCTCAGCCCTGCTGGAAAAGCAAGGATGAACTCATTAGTGACGTTCTACTGTGGAAATCATCACATGGGCATGCCAGCGTAGGCCGACCAGCAAAGACGTACATAGACAAACTCTGTGCGGATACTGGATGATGCACAAAGGACCTCCCAGGAGCAATGAATGATAGGAACGGTTGGCAAGAGATTGTCATGGATATCCGGGCTGCTAGCGCGACATGATGAGGATGAAGCTAAGCTTAGTAGATAACTATGTTAAAGTCCACGGTTTATTGTTTTCATATATTTAGACAATGTTTTTTCTTTGAAGTACCTTTGTAAGTAATCAAATCAGTTATACAGGTAGATATGCTAGTATTATATTACACCTATATTAAAACTTATATATTTTGCTATGTATTTGATTTGGCTATATATTTACCTTTGTAAATAATCAAATCTTTTATACAGGTAGATATGCTTGTATCACATTAAACCTTATATGCATTTACTCAAACCTTTTACACGAACAACGGATTTGAATTCAGAGTTTTTGTTCTCCTAAACCTGTTGCCATGCCAAGGTTAGAGATCCCAGTTTTCCTTGCTTTTTACCCATAG
>CM042144.1:27967356-27969856 GCA_023376005.1 Doryteuthis pealeii
CTTTCTTCCTTTTCATTTCTAATTTGGATTATTCGCATCTTCTTTTATCAGCCGTAATCTTTCTTGACACTGAGTCCAAAAATTCTATATCTGTCAATAACTTCTTCGTCTCGATTGAGAGGTTTTCGCTTTTTATTTTAAAGTTTCTTTTTTTTTCTATATATTTTAACCATATTCTTCTCATAAACGGAATAGAAGATGTACTCAGCATTTTCCATTTTCGAACGTAATCCACGAAAAGAAAACCTTACAGTAAAGTACAAAAATGCTTACATTACAAAAAATCGTAGAATCATCTTTTTGTAAGTTTCTTTTAACCATATTCTTCTCATAAATCTAAAAAGAATAGGGGAATTACTATTGATTGGTTTAAAAGATAAAGTAATCAAATACCAACAAAAATGAGACCCAGTCTCTACTTTATATCTAAAATTAATACCCTTTGTTCTTCTTTTAGAAAATACTTATATCTGTTGAAATATTTTAAACCAGAAAACCTATGAAATAGCAGAGGTGGTCACTACGAGAATAGGCTCATTCCTAATTAGGGATAATCCTCCACACATTAATCATTTATTGTGTTTTCTGTTAAAGATTGTGTGAAAATAAGCATATTTCTTTCTTTTTTTTTTCTTTCTTTCTTTCTTTATTTGTAAAGGGAATAGAAGAGGTAAACACAATTTTCCATTTTGGAATGTATTCAACGAAAATTAGATCTTACAGTACAGGACAAAAATGTTTACATTACAAAAATTCCTAGAACATCTTGAATTTTTGAAGTTTCTTCTTTCTCTATATTTTAAGCATATACTTCTCATAAAAGGGAATAGAAGAGGTACAAATAAAATATCCATTTAGAACGTATTTGACGAAAATAGAATCTTATAGTAAAGTAGAAAACTGCCTACATTACACAAATTTGTAGAATCGTATTTTTTCCTATAAATAATGTCTGCAGAAAATTCGGAAAAGAGAAATAATGAAATATCACGGACTTATAGATTCAACTGGTAATTAGAAATTACTCTGTTCACCTTGTATCTTTACTTAGCAAACCATTTCCCTCTCCTTAATACTCGTGTTTTTCTTGTTATGACTTCTCTGTTAACTCTTATACTCAAGTTACAGCAGTTAAGCAACATGTCTAGAAGAAGTCTGAAGTCAAACATGTTAAACACTGCTTTAAATAAACCTTGTGTCACACCATGGTCATTATATACATTGCAAAGAGAATTAATGTTTTTTCATCGTATATCTTAGTCACCGATGACTGCAAAGTTGGTGATGAGCAATCGTCGGAATGTGTGGAATCTTAATACAAAAAACTACAAAAACATAACCTATCTGTATTTCTTTTTTTTGTTACTTGTTTCCTTCCCATAGTTTTTCTTTCTTTCTTTTTTTTTTCATTTTCTTTCTGTCTTTTTTTTCTTGTCATTTATTTCCTTCTCCTAGACTTTCTTTCTTTCTTTCTTTCTTTCTTTCTTTCTTTCTTTACATGTATGGAGTATTATAGATAAATGAATATATACCTTGGTGTAGATATAAATAAATTTCGAAATAAATTTAAATTTATATCCCCACCAAGGTATACACACACACACACACACACACACAAACATCTAAAGGAATGAAACTTTGAATTCATACTAGTTGCACACCCAGTAAAAATTGATCTTTTTTATGTTGTACATTTTTTTTGTAAAAGTTTATTTTGACTTTTTTTCCATTGGTAAACTTTGTATTTTCAATAACGAATATTCATGAAGTTCCATGAGGAAATATAACAAACTTCTAAAACGTCAATATTTTTTTAAAAAATCCAAGTAAACATTCTTTTTAAATTGAGTGATTTATTTTCAAAAGCACCGTGTGTCTATATTATTTTTTTTCGAAATACCATGTGCCTATATTGTTCAAAATTTTTTCCAAACCACTATCTGTCTGTATTATTAAAATAAACTAAAACTTCTGAGAATGAATGATGTGGTTTTTATTGAAATTTCCTTGTATGATTAATGGAAAACCTTGAACATATTCAGTTAAAGTTTTTTTAAAAATTCATATTAAATTTCCCAGGTACTTTATTTTGAGACGCATAATTGTTTTCAGGTAAATTCGATTTTTTAGTCTTCTGGAAAATAATTTCAGAAAAATTTCATACAATTAAATAAGTGATAAGTGGTTGAAAGAATTTAAAGGTGTTTTCAGAAAGGTTTCTTTATAAAATACTATTTGAAAAAAAAATCGATTATTTTTATTACATTTTCATTAGAATAAAACGACATAATATTTTATGACTGACTGTGGCATAGATTTAATTTAAGATTCATTAATCAAATTAGTCAGTTTTGAGTTTCTTATTTCTTTTGGAGTTTCTTCAACGAAAAATTAAAAAAGAATGAAGGCACCTCCACGGCTGATTATTACAACATACATATTTGATTTAACATTCAAAAACAGAAATTAAACTATCAATATATTTTGATAATTTTTTGTA
>CM042144.1:27972356-28012356 GCA_023376005.1 Doryteuthis pealeii
AAAAAATTAACAAGTAATAATGGTAATGATAATAAGGTAAAGGAATAAAGCATAATGATTAAGATTAATAAAATCTTGTAAAATAAAATAATATAAATTAAATTAAAATAAGAAAAGAATTAGAATTAGAATAAAGAATTAGAGTCTACTGAAACAGAATGAAATAAAAATAAAAATAAAATAAAAATAAATTAAAATAAAATTATAAAAAAAATTATAGAATAAATAAATTATAGAATAAAAAAATAAATAAAATAAAAATAAAATAAAAAATTAAAAATTAAAAATAGAACATAAACAATAAAAATTAAAAATCAAATAAAAATTAACATAATATAAAATTAGAATTAAACTAAGAAGCAAATTAGGGGTGGGAGGTAGCTTGTGAAGGTAAAGAGTTAGAGAATAGACTGAGGATAAAGAATAAACTTAAGATTAATCTAGGATAAGAATTTAGTTTTGGATGATATAGGGTAGACTAGAACAAATTGAATACAGTAAGAGGTAGTGGTATATTACTCCATAAATAATATTAAAAAATATATAAAAAATTAAAATATAGAATAATAAAACAATATAGTGACGTTACAGATTAAAAATTAACATTTAACAAGTGGGGACTAAAGGTGAAAGATAACATATAAAGCATAAAGTATAAGAAGTGAAAGACCGGATTTAATAATTAAAGGTTGTAGAGACTCACTATAGAAGTAATGTTATAATTAAATCAAAGGCAGAAAGTCTAAGTGACAATAATTAATATTAGTAAACTTAATAATGATGATAATGCTAATAATGATAATAATAATCATAACAATAATAATCATATTAATAATCACAATTATCATGATGAGAATGATAGTTGTAAGACAATAGTAAAGAACCTTGGTAATCAAATTAATAATACTATATCATAACTTTATTAATGGTGGTACTAATCATAATAATAGTAGTAATGATAATAATAATAATAATAATAATAATAATAATAATAATAATAACGCTCCACTGCTGTAATCTGCCAGAATACTCAGAAGATTCCTGGAGACCTGAGGACATCTGCTGTCACTCAAAATCCAGTGAAATACCATCAGCTAATGCTGATGTGAAAGCTCATAATAACTATAATAATAATAATCATAGTAATAATTATAACATCCAGCTCAAGATAAATGGATATTGTCAGTGATAATAATAATACTAATACTAATACTAATAATAATAATAATAATAGTAATCATCGGTTGATGTATAAGTTATGATAATGGCAATACTAAGGGGCTAGAAAATTTTGTGAATTCCCTAAAGCCTTAGGGTAAAAAAGTAAAATTTATATAATTAAGTTTGAAGTCTTAAACTTTAGAGGATATATCTGACTCGGGATTAGAGGAATGGGGGCCCAAACCTAATAAGATATCTAGGTGGAATTAGGCAATCAGGGTTATCGATGTAGAATTAGGGACGTCGAGCACCCCAATTAACTTTAAAAGTAAGTGCTCACTCTGCTTAGAGGAAAAGATACGAATCATTAGATTTAGGGACAGAGGAAAGCTGCTAAACTCTAGAAATGAACTAATATTCAAATGCAGACACAAGGCCAAGTATAGACTATAATAATGAGGGTAGACATAGACATAATACAAAATAATATGGCGAAGCAAGAACACCAGAATAAATAACCTTAACCAAGCAGGGGTAAAATATAATAAGACTAGGATATAGGCATATGGAGGGGGGGATATGGTGCATATAAGCAATCGCACAGAACTCCCAGAAGATGTGTATATTATACATATGTAAAATTCAGAGGGGCACACAGCTTCATGAACATGTAAGTTGGAAATGATGCAAATGATCTGTGAACATATAGTTTAGAAAACTCATATGTAGGAAAATAGACTAAGTTTGCCCACTCCAATACATATATGGATGAGGACATGAGTGTATGGTTGAGTATGTATACATAAATGGTTGTGTGAGGGGGAGTAACATGTGTATATGTAATTATATGCACAGGTAGAGAGGTATATACATACATTGAATGAACATACGGAGGTGCGAGTATGGATGGATATACAAATATATATGTATATGTGGGAGTAGGAGTGAATGCATGTAGGTTTACAGGTAGGCATGTATATATGTATGTATAGAGTGATATAGGTATGTGTGTATATATATCTGAATGTGTATGTATATATGTGTGTGCATGGATGTGTATGCGGATGTGTGCATGGATGTGTGTGTGTATATATATAGATGTATAAATGAGTTTGAAAAGATGTATGTATAGTTTATATATGAGTGAGGGTGGGATTCTCTCTCTCTCTATATATATATATGTACATATGTGAATATGTGTGGATGTGTGAGTGTGAATACAATGACAGGAGGGTGTGTATATGGAAGTATGTGTATATAGGTGTATATATGTAGGTATGTATATGTGAATACATGTGTGTGTATATGTATGGAAGGATATATGTATATATATATGTATATATATATATATATATATGTGTGTATGTGTGTGTGTGTGTGTGGGCAAAAGAGAGGGGGGTGTAGTAAACTGGGAACTTATGAGGGAACCTACAGATTGACAATAATAAAGTAATTAGTGAAGATGAAAAATACATTAAATTGTAAATTTCCTTCAAGGAATGGTCAGCTGGTAGAGAAAAACACCCAAGTAGAAATATGATCTTTGACCAATCCCAACAGCTGCACTTTTCTGACTGGTTTCGGGAATGACTTGTGGGTTGTTTTTGTTTGTGTTTCAGTGTTTATTGTTTTTGCTTTTGATCTTTTATCCGCTATGTGGTTTTTTAAAAAATCCTTGAGTCTTAACCTCCATTTTTCTTATATCTCTACCCCTATTTATCATTTTATCTTTAATTCTGTTATTTGTCTTATTATTATTAATTTTATTTTACTTTATTTTATTTATTCTTTAATGTGAGATTACTGAGGTTTTTTCTTATATTATAATTGTTTATTTCTATAACTTTTACCTTATTTCTGTCTTAATTTTAATTCTAGTTTAATTTTTTTCTTTCATTTTCAATTTTTTTCATTTTTTCATTTTTTCATTGTTTCATTTTTACTTATTTTTTATTATTTTTTCATTTTTTTCATTCATTTTTTTCATTCTTATTGTTATTTTTATATTCATTTTTATCTTCTAATTATTATATCAATATTATCATGATTATCCTTCACTTGATCTTAGTTTTTAACTTTAATTTTTAATCTTTAATTCTTAACTTTAATTTTAAATCTTGAAACTTAATTTTGATGTTGGCTTTAGATCTTAATTTTAACTTTAATTTTCCCCTTAAAATAGATTTATAGGTTTTTTTTATTGATTTTTATTTTCTGATTATTGATTTTTTTATCTATTACTTACTCCTTACAGGCTTCATAGGTTTTCATAGGTTTATACAACGATTAAGGTTTATTCTTTTTTTACTTTCTATTTTCTAGTTTCTATTTATTTTGATTTTGATTTTTTATATATATATTTTTTATATATATATTTTTTATATGTATCTTTTATCTTTTAAGTTCTACTCTTTATTTTTTATCTTACCGTTTATCTTATCTAATCTTTAATTTAAGTTTCTTTAACTCTATTCCCTTTATTTTAATCTTTATCTGTTTTACTTTTATTTTTATTTTTATTTTTATTCTAATTCTATTTTTACCCATTAACTCCCATGAAGTTCTATAATTCGGCAACTCTGACAGAATGGGGGGGGGGGCTTTTTGGTCTTTTTGGTTTTTTGGTTTTGTGTTTCAGATAGTTCTGATCTCCTAATTCTACATCGATAACCCTGATTGCCTAATTCCACCTAGATATCTTATTAGGTTTGGGCCCCCATTCCTCTAATCCCGAGTCAGATATATCCTCTAAAGTTTAAGACTTCAAACTTAATTATATAAATTTTACTTTTTTACCCTAAGGCTTTAGGGAATTCACAAAATTTTCTAGCCCCTTAGTATTGCCATTATCATAACTTATACATCAACCGATGATTACTATTATTATTATTATTATTAGTATTAGTATATTATTATCACTGACAATATCCATTTATCTTGAGCTGGATGTTATAATTATTACTATGATTATTATTATTATAGTTATTATGAGCTTTCACATCAGCATTAGCTGATATTTCACTGGATTTTGAGTGACAGCAGATGTCCTCAGGTCTCCAGGAATCTTCTGAGTATTCTGGCAGATTACAGCAGTGGAGCGTTATTATTATTATTATTATTATTATTATTATTATTATTATTATTATTATCATTACTACTATTATTATGATTAGTACCACCATTAATAAAGTTATGATATAGTATTATTAATTTGATTACCAAGGTTCTTTACTATTGTCTTACAACTATCATTCTCATCATGATAATTGTGATTATTAATATGATTATTATTGTTATGATTATTATTATCATTATTAGCATTATCATCATTATTAAGTTTACTAATATTAATTATTGTCACTTAGACTTTCTGCCTTTGATTTAATTATAACATTACTTCTATAGTGAGTCTCTACAACCTTTAATTATTAAATCCGGTCTTTCACTTCTTATACTTTATGCTTTATATGTTATCTTTCACCTTTAGTCCCCACTTGTTAAATGTTAATTTTTAATCTGTAACGTCACTATATTGTTTTATTATTCTATATTTTAATTTTTATATATTTTTAATATTATTTATGGAGTAATATACCACTACCTCTTACTGTATTCAATTTTGTTCTAGTCTACCCTATATCATCCAAAACTAAATTCTTATCCTAGATTAATCTTAAGTTTATTCTTTATCCTCAGTCTATTCTCTAACTCTTTACCTTCACAAGCTACCTCCCACCCCTAATTTGCTTCTTAGTTTAATTCTAATTTCATATTATGTTAATTTTTATTTGATTTTTAATTTTTATTGTTTATGTTCTATTTTTAATTTTTTATTTTATTTTTTATTTTATTTATTTTTTTATTCTATAATTTATTTTATTCTATAATTTTTTATTCTATAATTTTATTTTAATTTTATTTTTATTTTATTTTTATTTTTATTTCATTCTGTTTCAGTAGACTCTAATTCTTTATTCTAATTCTAATTCTTTTCTTATTTTAATTTAATTTATATTATTTTATTTTACAAGATTTTATTAATCTTAATCATTATGCTTTATTCCTTTACCTTATTATCATTACCATTATTACTTGTTAATTTTTTTAAATTTATTATTATTATTATTATTATTTTTATTTTTATTTTTATTTTATTTGATTTTAATTATTCAATTTTTTAAATTTTTAATTTTCATCTAATTTTTATATTATTGTTTATTTCTATATCATTTTGTTATCTGTATCTTTCTCTTTCTTCCTCTCTTCATCTTTCCTTTTTTTAATTTTGTTAAGTTTTTGGTTTTTTTAATTATTTTAATTTTTTTTAAATATTTTTTTAAATACTTTTGGCCTTGAATTTCTGCTCATTTTGTATATACACTCTTACAACTATTTCTCCAAGTATTATGCCCCAAGCTAAGCCACACCTCATCCAAAACATAGACCTCCCTGCCTCATCCAAAGAAAATAACCCCACCCATTCCAAAATACGACACCAACCCTCCCTCCCCTAAATTGATAGATATAAAAGGGATGTTACTTTGGGAAATTCTCAGTAAGAGTCATGTTCTTGTGATTACCTGAAGATGCCGTATTAATACGGTTGAAATAAATTATTGTAATGAAGCAAGTTTAGAGTTTTTCTTCATTTACTAATATATATATATATATATATATATATATATATATATTATATATATATATATATAATATGCTTTGAGCTAAGCATGTTGAAATAAATCTAAAGTTTCTGTCCTTCATTTATTTTACCCACTCACCTGGAACAAGGCATATTGAGCTCTCACTGCGGATCACTCGTATTTTTACAGTAGTGTCCCATATGGAATAATCCTCATAGCCTTATATATATATATATATATATATATATATATATATATATATATATATATATGGGGCTCTAATTATCCGAGGTTTTGAAAAAGCTGCATCATAATACTACTGTAGGCTGAAAAGTTAATCGGCGGAAAAATTTATATGATGACGTCATATCTACTGTTGATAACTTTTTTGATTAACTAGAACACCTCTGTAAGAAGTATGTTGACCTCAAAGAGAACTATGTTGAAAATAAACCTATTTCTATCAGATTCCAATACAGCCTTTTAGTTAGTCAATGTATTTTTCATATATTTAGGTTTGCCTTTGCAGAGGGAGATTAAAGCTTTTCAATATGCCATCATGTCCTGCAAAAATCATATGCTCAGTATCGTTGGTCAGGCAAAGCCAGCATGCATCCTCTGTCATACCACCACGTCTTGCCAACACTACGCCCGTTGCTAGGGAGCTTGCATTAACCCATGCGTTTAAAACCGGCCACATACCTGTCACCTCGGATGGGGTCATTTTGTCAGATGTGGGTTACTAATTTGGTCCTCATTCACTTAAGAGGTAAACCAGTCACTGTGTCGTGTCCTCCCTTCATTAACACTCTTATTCGTCTCTTTATTACTCTGGTACCTGAACGGACGAGCTATCTGTAGACAGAAAAATGCCTCAACAGCTTCCAATCAATCAGCTGGTAAAGTCAAGCCCGAGCACCTATATGATTGTCCCGACCCTATTGCAAGTCCCAAAACTATTATCATATGGGTGCTAGAAGGCGGTGGCTAAGGGTTTCTATGTCCTGGAAATGACTTTAAACTCTATCTGATGATGAGGTTTCTATTCTGACGGCATGAGGAGTGGAGCATGCCTTCATTACCATTGCCCCAGATCCACCCTAAACTGGAGTGGTAGTACCTGTTAGGGTCCTATCTATGGGTTAAATAGTAAAGTGTGTTTATAAAAAAAATTGAGTATCTATTAAGAATGAATTTATTTCAAAACTTTGTCAGCATCAAATGACTCATTGAGGTTGATATGCCGTCAAACAACCCACACTAAACCTAAAACCTTCCAGCAAAAGAAAAATAAGATGCTTCATGTCATTATGACAGAGAGGTCTGGAACCGTGCTCTCTCGTTTCCAACGTGGGTTGTTGCTCCCCTCCCCCAGACATCAAAGTCGAATACTAGAGCTCTATACGGCAGCTTTCATAATTAGCAGCGCCATATTGAGGACAAACCCCCAAACGCGTCAATCAATATCTCCTTTCTTTGATTATCAATGTGTGAAATACCCACAGCGACTGATTGACTCTCCCGTAATTTCGCGGTGCAAACCTCTGCATTTGCGGTAAAGGCATCCATGTTTGTTCAATTTTCAGTAATCTATCATTGGACGCACCTTGTCTTTGTTGGGCTGGGCAATAGGTTGATTTTTCACTTTATTTTTTCCCCAGAAAACACTTATTTAACTCGGTAAATACATTTGTACTTCTGTTTTCCATCATATATTGCGATTTAACTGTTTGTCTACTTTAAGACGCTAACGGCTGTTTTTCCACTGTGATCCTTCTGTAAGTCGCTGGTAGCGGTTCGCACACGTATCACCTGTTTACTATGAAAAATCACTTTGTAAACACCTATGCCTTCTTTTGTCTTGCCTGTGAGCCAACCCTGAGACTGGTACTTGATCCATTTTCAATACGGAGCCAGTTCAATGAGAATTTGGTAGGTAAAGTGTTAGGTAGAATAACAGAGTGCCCGAGGTAATTTGGTGTCAGTAGGCCTTGAAAGATGACGGATGAGTGGCGTTATTATCAACACGAATCGGTCGGTGAATGGAAATTGTTTGAGTAGGGCATAGGAATGAACGACCACTTTTGTGATCCTTCCCTCCAACAGAACAAGGCTTTATGCCTACCTTATTAAATCATATCCAAATAAATGTTACATAATTCATAGACAGCTTATGAATTATGTACGTAGCTGCAGTAAGAACATTTGAATCAGGGCCTGTTAGATTCAGAATAACAGGGGGTTTCAGTGGAAAGTTACCATATGTAACGTTGTGGCGTTTGTTACACAGTATCGATTAGGAATATGTTACGTACGGTACCAGTTCGTAATATGTAACGTTATGTTGTGGGGCTCACCGCGTCTTCAAAACACACGGTACTGTTAAGACTCGTACAGCCGTGTATTAGGGGTTGGCACGTTGATCAGCACACACAGAATTCCAGCAGTCCCCAAAATTCTTCCACACTCCTTTCGTTTATGGTCAAGCAAAAGATATCACTTACGCACGCCGCGTGCTCCTCGTTACGGCCAATTTGACTTGTTGACAAGTATATATCTCCAGTCAAGTATCTGTTCCCGTTTGTTTGTTTAACGGCTCTCATTCATGAATCCCATTACGATTTCTTTGGCGTGTAGTAAATAAAGGTGATAAACAGTACCTCTTGTTTTTCATGAATTTATTTCCTTAATGAAAGTTATTGAGGGAGAGAGATAGTCAGCTTCCTTACATATGTTTCTAATGATGCTCTTAACTTCGTTCCAACGGTCAGTACCAATTATCATGCTTAGGTATGTTTTTACTTCGTGCAGTGTACAATATTACATCTCAGGTTTCACACAGCGACACCATATCTGCATTCCAGGACCCCAGTCGCTCGTCTCTCACCAGCTCGGTCAAACCAAACTCAACTGACCTGACTCTCTCGGTCTCCAGGACTTAACTCACCCTCTCGGTCCCCCGGAACTCCACTGATTCAAAATCTAAGGTTCCCTCATTATATAGAAATCGAAGTCGAGGGTTCTAGAATCTTCTCGAGCCTTTCGAACGTTCTAACTGTTTTACCAAATTACACGTGTCACTTAAGAGGTCGACGGGTCAACCATCCCTTCTTCTGACAAACCGATTAAACTAAATTTTACTAGCATAATCCCAGACTTACTGGCTACGAATAGACTCAAAGGTGATAATTAGAATTTCATATTGTTCTTGCTCGCCCACTCCCGTAAGGTCTGAGAATCATGCTACATCCTATTAAGGTTTCTCCGTGTCTGGCACAAGGCCACAAATATGGTGTTCCTAGGTCCATTATGCTACACATGGCTGATGATTGACAACCGGTGACCTTTTAGATGCGTGAGAATTAGTTTAATTAGATGAAACCAGAGATTCAAACCGTGTCGACTCGGAAGTCACTTGCTCTGAGAGTCACTCTCTATTCCCCGGTGTGGACACCTTTACCGCATCCTCCATATTCACCAGATTTAGTGCATTTAGACTATAATCTCTTGGGCCCCATAAAAGAGAATTTGAGCGGTAAACATTATACCAGTGTCAAGGAAGTGTAGTGAAGAAGTGGCTCAAAGAACCCGTCAACAGAATTTTACGGGGCAGGGATACATACTCTCATACATGTTCCTGTGTTGTTAATTATACCTGTCCTTAACAAAATGTCTTTACCTTTTGACTCATCTTCCTGGTTTCGAATTGATATTCATCTGAGCCAATCCTCACCTAATATCATAGCACCATCTAAGTTCCGTGTTATGAATAAATCTCAATGGGTACTCGAATCCTACCACCCACTTCCATTTGCTGTTCATTATCTAGGGTTACCATTAGGTCTGAAGATTTCATATTTCTATTTGCCGGCTCAGATTAATCAAAGACCATCGATTTTCGGACTAAAATCTCCGATCCAGAAAAAATGAAATTCATAAATTCAATAAAAAATAACTCTATCCAAAATATAATTTGGAGAAGTAGGGATGTGATCCACAGCGGACCAGCTTCATTTTGATGTATAGTTCATGTTCCTGTGTTGGTAATTATACGCACCCTAAACAAAATGGCATTACTTTTTGTTCACACTCGTTGAGGTCAACGTTAGCTTTATTCTGGCGATCATACTGAAGATATATATTTGTTGCTTACAGAAATTATTATACCTTTTAATTTTAAACCAATTAACTTCATATACTTCAACTATAAATTTTACAAGGCTGCACAGTTTATCACAAAGTTATGGTGGATAGACCATATGTATGTTTACACAGGTTAAATACATTACACGTTACCTGAGGGCTAAACGTAGCCATCTTGCTCGACCCAGAGGTCCAATTTTCCATGAACCAAATCTAGGGTTTACTTTCCCTCGAGAAATTCTTACTGCATATTCTAAAAGTAATCACTGGTCACCGTTTAAATCCTTCATTGCCTCAGCAGTAATATATAAATTATCCAGAGATCCACTTATAATGGCAAGTTCTACATTGGGCAAATACTGGTAATCACTTCCACAGTTTTCTTTTGAGGACAAGTAAAAGTAATTAGACTTCTTGTAGTTCCATCAATTGACTTCAAATAGCTCTAAATCAAAGATCATTTGACTATCATCATCCGTTAATTTTACCAAAAATGCATATCCCCGTATACGATTATTTATGCCTCTAAACGGCACTGAGAGTTTTTATGAATAGACCAGGTAGACATCGATCAACTGCATCAAAATTAAAAAACATATCCTTAATAATCGATAAAGCGATAATCGATATTATTTCATTCCTTGGGAGCTTTTGGCATCAAAGTTAGCTGGTGGTCTTCTCGGTTCCTTTGAGACTCTTTTGAGTATTCTAGCGCTTCTTGACAATGCTCTTATCTTGATGGACTCAATTCCTTCTTTGATTTCCAATTCCTCTAGTCAGTTTTCTAAACTTTTATTTTTGTTCTAAGTCCACCAATCGCCATTGGTATCACGTTCATCTTTATATTTCCCAGTTGTTTTTTTTTTAATTGTCTTGTAAGGTCCAGATATTTGTTCATCTTATCGTTTTCTTTCATCTCACCTTGTGATCAACTGGGACTGCAAAATCAATCAGTCGACAATTTTTTTTTAATCAATACTAGGTATGGTTTTCTGGTTGGGATAAGGGGATCCATCTGTTTCTCAAAGTCTCAGAAAATTTCATGCGTTTCTTTCTCATGGTCAAAATTGAGTTTCTTGCCCAATTTCCAGTGGATCATCTTTCCAAACCAGTCGTGTCTAGCCTTGCAGTTTCGTTATCCCGTTTGCTACATTCGCTTAATACATGGTTGATAATCTCATCTCTGTTTTCACACACGCTACATTTGTTGTTATATTCTGTCTAATCTATTATTATTATTATTATTATTATTATTATTATTATTATTATTATTTCACTTCTTGTGAGTTTTTTACACCAGCGTTAGCTGATTGTATTTCACAGCAGACTGAGGGATAATAAGTTTCCTCAAGTCTCCAGGACTCTTCTGAGTATTCTAGCCATTGCAGCAATGCAGTAGTCTGGATGGTCTCAATTCTTCCTGATTTCCAGTTCCTCCAGTCTTTTTCGAAGATGTTTGGGACCGTTCCAAGTGCACGAAATACAAGTGGCATCACTTTCACCATCATATTTCACAGCTTTTCTCAATTCCATGGCAAGGTCCAGGTATTTGTTTATCTTTTCGTTTTCACTCTGTGATCTGCTGGAACTGCAAAATCTACCCGTTGACGGGTTCTCTTTTTTAATTAATACTAGGTCTGGTACCTTATTAATTACTACTTGATTTACTGTTGTCCTTATTTGATGACTATAATGAATAACAGCCTTATTAATAAACCACCTACTGTCTGCTTTAAATCATGCCTGTGCGTTTAAAGTGCATTCACCTACATTAGCAGTTCTCAGTCCGATGTTCCGATTTAATTAATTATCCTTAATAGACTAAAAACTCTTTAGCATATTTTTTTTAATTGGAAAGATAGAGAAGATTCTAAAGTTATTTAATTTAAATTAATTCAAAGTAATTATATTTCTTGGCATCGTTGCAATTTGAATTTCTACTCGATAATTTTTAAATCAATTTATCCCACACACGCAGTAAAAGTAGTTTTTGAGAGAAGAGAACGTCGCTATTAATATACAAGTCAAAAAATGATTAACAGAAATGAAATTAAACAAAGCAATCAAGGTATATACTCATTTTTACTTAAACTAAAACAAAATTTAATTTAATTTGTTTGTACTGTTTAGTTCTATCTCGGTATCTTTTAAGTCTTCCTTCTATAGATATTTTTTTATTAATTTGCGGTTGTCTTTTCAATTTTTTTGATGAATGTGTATTTGTGTATATTTTTTAAAGTTTTGATGTTCTTGTATTTTTTTTTGGGCTTCTAATCTGAACTCCCAACCAGTTTTTGTTTTTCTGTTTGTATTTGTGTTGTGTTTGGTAGGATACACCAATTCTATCACAGACTAATTTTGCTCCTGCATAAATAAGGTTATTTAGGTAAAAAAAAGATATAAACAGACGTTAAATCCAACACGGAAAAGAAAAATTGACTCTCTCTGCAGCATTCACTGTACATGCTCATTTTTTACTTAAATCAAAAATAAATTTCAGTTTATTTAAAATGTCACCATTTGCCTTACAGCTGCATATGAATAAACATGTAGATTTTAGTAGAACACATTTCAGCGCATACGGTCAAGTCCCGTTGAACGCACCGGTTCTTGCTAGATCCCCTGTTACATAATTCGTGGGTAGCCTACGAATTATGTCTGTGAGTGTAGTTAAAATTCAAAGTAAATGGAAAGTTAACGTTTGCCGTTATAGTGATTGACAAGTCTGTTCATCTTCTTTGACCTAGATGCTGATAGTCTAAATGCAAGCGTGAGAAGGTTAGATTTAGTTAGTGAGACTTGGCCGGTAGTCAAAAGGAGCAGACATAAGTATCCAAGATGCCAATTTCTCACTGCGGTTGATAAAAAATATACCCCTTGAAAAACAAATATATTTATTATTAACAACGAATAAGCAGACGATCCAGCCCTGTAAATTAAGAAATAAGCCCAGAGGAAGTTAGCCGGAAACAAGTAAGAACCAGTAAGAACCCATCTTTTAAAACAAGAAAGTTATGATGGTTTGTTGGTTGGTTTTGAAGGCTAATCACAATGCAAGTGTAAAGAAAAAAGAAGGTAATTATTTTGTTATTTGTTAACCTGTGATTTATTCTTTATATTTCGGGAGAAAAAGAAGGTTACGAATTTATTAAGTGTTTGAGTATTCTGTGAGCCATTCTGTATTATAATACATTATTCTAACCAAATAAATTATTTTTCCGTACTGTTGGAGGGACTTAGAATACGATGAATATGTCCCATACAGAGTGATATGACCTCTCCACGACACTATCTGCCTAGATGTTGGCGAGTGTAGATTCCCTTCATTGCAACTACTCCCTGATCCACTCTAAACTGATATGGTAGTAGACGTTATCCAAAATAGATTTGTTTTCAAATTCTTCTTATTTGATAGGAATACTTGATACCATATATATATATATTTACAATCCCTCCCCACAAGAAGGATGTGGCACAAGTTCAATTCTTAAGTGGAGTTTAACTGTTTGAATTCAGAATTTTCCTTCTTCTAGACTGTTACCTAGTCAAGATTAACGAGAAAAGTCCGTCCTACTATTTACCCATAGCTGGAGGGAGAGTAGTCGGATGCACACCTTTTCCAAGGGTATTAGCGCTATGTGAAATGGAAACAGCCTCGTTCAGGATTTGAACACGGGTTGACGAGTCCATTTCCTACAACTTTAACCATTACACCACGCACCTACATAACTTAATACCTTGTACAAAACACAACAGCAAGCAACAAGCAAAACAACGTGTAACGTGTGCCTTTTTCTTTCACGGCACTAAATAGGCAATATAACGTAGTGGGTTTTTCACCGGTACTAAATCGTATACTCGTAGGTCGTGTAACGGGTTGACTACTTTGTTTGTTTACAAGCACACCCAGATCTAGCAGTCAGCCTTCGAGTCTCAAATTCTTCCACTTGGTCAAGGGAAAGATATCACTTAACGCAGGCCGCGTGCCTCTCGTATGAGTATCACGTTTCACGGCCGTTGGCTTTTAGTCACGGTCAATTAGACTTGCTGACAAGCGTCCCTCTCTGTACTATTTGTTTTGGGCAGAGATTCCACATTCATAAAAAGATAATACCGTATTTGTTTCTTTTTCAGAAGTTATTATAATAAAAACTATCACTGCAATTCTTGAGAGAGAGTCCTAATGATCTGTGTCTTAGCAAGAGGTGTATTTTAACTGGATTTAACTTCGGGTTTAGTTCTTCGTAAATTTCTCGGTGACAAGCTTTTCTTACAATAATAACAGGCCGGCGCTTTTCGTATTCAGCAAAACAACAGTTATTACAAACTCCGTACGACCTCGACTAACCCACGATCCCTGCCTCTCCGGCCGACTGTGTCACTCGCTCTGAATCTTGTTATGTAATCGCCGCCCAGCACCTATATTTGTGGCCTTGTGCCAGACTTAGAAAAAAAAAATTTAAGATTCTCTTATAGTACTGGTGGTCTTTGTAGAATCACCGAAAAGTAGTTAGAATGATAACATCTTTTAACGAGAGAAGGAGACGATAAGTCTAGGTTTAACGAAAAAATAGGATTAGTGACTACCAAGGAGTCTTTGATCTTTAGGCTTGTGAACTCTGGTTGACCAGTGTGATTCGAAGGAATCGAACATTCGATTCGGTCGAGGGCTAGCTCGAACATTCTAGAGATAGAAACTTCTGGAAAATGACTTTGAAATAATATTTAAGAGACCCGCCAATAGAGTTAGAAGACAGTCTGTGGCCGGAGAGAGTCAAGAGTGGTACGGGGTTTAGTAAAGCTGTTGTCGCTAAGGACCATAAGAAAGACTGTCACCGAGAAGTTTACTAGGACAAAAACTCGAAGTTGAATCCAGTTAGAATACAATTAATTAGTTATTAAGCGCAGATATTATTAGGGACTTCTCTCTCTCTCTCTCTCTCTCTTCTCTCTCTCTCTTCTCTCTCTCTCTTTCTCCTCTCTCTCTCTCTCAAAGTTATAGTGAAGTTTTGAATATAATAAACTTCTGAAAAGTAAACACGGTGTTATTAATTTTCTCTATTTACGACGAAAGCACCGTTTTATGAATGGGAACTCTGCACAAACAAAATAGCAAAGTACTATCGTAGGGGACGACCCGTGGATAAAGTCAATTGGCCGTAACGAAGGGCATGCGGCGTGCGTAAAGTGATATATTTCCTTGACCAAAAGAAGTGGAGAAGGATTTTGGGGCTAGAAGAGGCTGACTGCTAGATCGGTGTTGGTAAACAGACGACCGTATGAATATACAAAATACGACTGATACCGGAAAAAAACAACAAACCCACTACGCAACTTAGATCCCTATTTAGTGCCGTGAAAGAAAGGCACTACGTTACATATTACGAATTGAAGCCGCTACGTTACAATCTCTACTCCACTGACTGCCTAATTTACTGGTACGGGTCTCTTTTTATAGTATGTCAAAAGATATTCCAGAAGTTTCCTTTCTGGAACCATCCAGAAAGAAAAGAATCTTCGAAAGCTCAAATCATTTTGGTCAAACAGAGTTCACGGCCTCTAAGATCAAAAGGACCATTTGTCGTCCAAAAGACTGGATTTTCCTTAAACGTAGACTTATCGTCGCCAAATCTCTCGTTAAAAGATTTTATCTTTCTAATTCTTTTTCGGCCGATTCATTCAAAGGCCATCCAAGTAAATATCAGAGGATTGGAAATACATTTTTGTTTTAAGGTTTCTCCTTAAACGTAGACTTATCGTCGCCAAATTTTCCTTAAACGTAGACTTATCGTCGCCAAATCTCCCTTTAAAAGATTTTATATTTCTAATTCTTTTTCGGCCGATTCATTCAAAGGCCATCCAAGTAAATATCAGAGAATTGGAAATACATTTTTGTTTTAAGGTTTCTCCGAGTCTGGCACAAGGCCACACATATAGGTGCTGGGACGGCCATTAATGTAACACAACGGAAATATCTTTAAAGTCAAACAATCAATCATTATATTTTCAAAATATGTGTTAATCTATTACTGGTATTCAATATTTTATTGATCATTTGCATCAAGAAAATATATGTTCTTTGTAATTATCTATATAAACCTATTGTATAAATATAGAAGATTGCTTTAAATTATTCAAAGTTTGATATTGTTTATCCTTTAGGCTGCGATCTCGTTAACTGTCATCTGTAGTCAACATAATGGAAGGTAAAGGTGCACTTAGCGTAATGTATATCGTTGCAGGAATCAACGACCCAAGTCCTGAATGAGAGTGTTTGTTTTTCAGTTGGTGCTGATGTCCGTGGGAAAGACATGGATCCATATTTTCTACCACGCCGGTTATGCGTAAACACTAGAGTAAACTGTGCTCTACACAATATTTCAGCACACCAACTACCACGATACTACCAAACATAGCGGGACATTTCAGGGTCTTTAATCACGTGATATACGCGCCACAAACTAGCGCGTACAAAAATATTGCACCACATTTGACTGACCCTTAAGCGGAGTTTGACGCGTTTGAATCAGAGTGTTCCTTCTCCTAGACTGTTTATGTAGCCATAGTTAAAGGCCCAGCCTACCCTACTATTTACCGATAGCGGAAGGGAGAGTAGTTGGATGCATACATTTACCAAGGATATTAATGCTATGGGAAATGCAAAGGGCTTCGTAAAGGAGTTGGACTCCAGTCGACGAGTCCATTTCTTACGACTATAAACATTACACAGACCTCAACCCTTGTTATTTGTTTAAATTTATATAAGGTCCTGAAGTAATGATAATCAATCTAATCTCAATCAATATACAATATACAATACCATCGCTTTGATAGATATGAACAGACTGAGATAGATAGATTAATAGATATATAGATGGATAAGGAACAAACTGAGATAGATTGATATATAGATAGATAAATAGATAAGAAACAGTCTGATATAGATAGATAGATAAGAAACAGACTGATATATATATATATAATATATATATATATATATATATATATATATATATATATAAAAGAGAGAGAGAGAGAGAGAGAGAGAGAGAGAGAGAGAGAGAGAGAGAGAGATGTGAACAGACTGATATAGATAGATAGATAAGGAACAAAGTGATATAGATAGATATATAGATATATAGATGGATAGATAGAATTTTTTTAAATGTTAACGAGATTTCACTGTGCGTTGATTTCTAACATTAAATTGGATTTGACGAATAATAAGCATATCCATCTTCTTTATTTTTCTTTGTTTCTTTCAGTTTCTCTAAATGTGTATTCTATCACATAGGAAAAAATGCCATGACACTTTCTTACGAATTTTAAATTATTCCTTTGCCTTTCGGGAAATGGTAATGTAAGACAAACACTTAGGGTGTTTGTTTTTTGATTGAATACATCCCAATCTTGTTTTTATTGACTATGAATTGTTTAACCTTAAAACTGGTACAATATATTATATTCATATATATATATATATATATATATATATATAATTAGGTTCGTGTGTATATGTATATATGCGTGTGTATGTATATGTGATTGTTTTTGTGTATGNTATATATTATATATATATATATAATATATATAATATATATATATATATATATAAAGAGAGACAGAGAACAGAGAAAGAGAGAGATAGATAATTTGGTGTTGAAATGATCTTAAGCAAGGACATTTTCAATATAGACATCAAAAATAGGATGGAAACTCAATGTAAAAAATTGAAGAATTATATACAGAACAATATCTTTCGTGCAAAATATTGCCTGAAAAAGACTGTATTGTCAAATATGAGATTATGAGTTAAAATAAATTTATAACGTATAATATTACTAATATTTAAGCTTTACATAATAATTAAATTATAATATATATATATATTATAAATATATAGATATATATATATATATATATATATATTATATTGTCTATTTATTGTTTGGAACTCGTGATGACCACTCCTCCACCTTTGTCAGAGGGGATGATATATTATATATAATATATATATAATATATATATATATATATATATGAATAAACATTTTTTGAAAAACAAATGATGTTATTAGTAGCTGACAGAATCTGTTCAACCTTTTAATAGAACGGTCTTCTTCAAGAGCGAAATATTTATGATGGAGACGGAATAAGTAACCGTTAAAAAACAGGAGGGTCAAACGAACGTTCATGTTCGGAGCGGAATTTATATGCATTTTTGAATTTAAATAAATCCCGGCTCCGAACATAAACGTTCGTTTGTACCCCTCCTATTTTTAACAGTCTACTTATTCCGTCTCTGCATCATAAATATTTCGCTCTTGAAGAAGACAGCTCTATTAAAAGGTTGAAACTGATTCTGTCAGCTACTAATAACATCATTTGTTTTTTCAAAAAATTTTTAATTCATACTGTCGGATTCACTTCAATTACTTCATATATATATATATATATATATAATATATATATATATATATATATGTATACTTCGGCAGCATTTTTTCTTTTTTACAAGTCGGTTAAAGCCACAGACAATTCAAGTCTGAGGAGTTTTTTCTGGTCCTTTCTATTTTTCTTGCGATCTTTTCCACCCAAACACAAAAAAATCGCAGAAAAATAGAAAGGACATGAAAACTCCTCAGACTTGAATTGTCGTGGCGTTTAACCGATAATAATATTATTATATATATATATATATATATATATATATATATATATTTATATGTTGTGTGTGTGTGTGTGGAGTGTGTGTGTGAGTGTGTGTGTGTCTGTGTGTGTGCGTGTGTCTGTGTGTCTGTGTGTTGGGCAGTATTTTTCATTTATGCATGCTCATGTCCCGAGTACTCGGGACATGAACATGTGTGACTAATCCACGATTCCACCAAATATTAAAAAGTTGACCAGAAAACTGTTAAACAGAAGATTGTGTCTTTGTTTCATTCACGCATGCTTATATAATAGTATTTTGTTATAATACCAACCCAAGAATGTATCATACATAAAAAATGAATCTAGTCCTCTGGATTCACATCCTTACTTCTCCGCATTGTCACCGATTCTCTCAATAGCAATGTTCACCTTCAGATGAGAGCATGTGTTCCTACCCGTAAAACTTTGAGCCACTTCTTTACTATAGATCTCACTTTTTTGTCACTAGAATAATGTTTGCTCTCAAACCCACTTTCATGGGGCCGAAGAGAGAATAATCTGAAGGCAACATTAATCTAGTGATATATATTATATATATATATATATATAATATATATATAATTATAATAATTATATATATAATCAGCGTCTGTTATTTACGAATTACGCTATCTAGCAATCGTAAAATATAGATAAGGATGTATGTATTTATCAGTTAAACGACTGCTACTGTCTGGCAGGTGAAGACGGCCTAGGTTTTAAGGAGTTTTCAATCCCGGCTAAAAGTAGTTGCTAAGTCTAGCCACACTGAAGAACGTGAAACGTCGAACACGGTGTCTGGGGATGAGAATTCAAAGCCAATGCCTGTATTGTCACAAATTATAGAAAGAAAAAATATCGCCTTCACTAATTACAATTTTGCTGAATGACAAGACCCTAAAAATATCCTTAGAGATTCAAGGAAGAAACTACAACAAACTGCACGTCGCTGTGCTAACAGTTACTGGCTACAGCTTTGCAGCGGCATTCAATCACTTCTGAGTCTGTAATATCAAAGGCATGCATAAGGTCATAAAAAGGGTGCCAGGATCTTCACATCGCAAAATCGCTCCAATGAAATCAGCCTCAGGAGAAATCATTAAAGATCGATCAAACAACTGACTGGGTATAACTACTCAAAACTCTACGCCAGCGACAACACTGTTTCGTATGCAAACCTCCGTTATGCAGAGCGATAACCAGTAGTGAAAAAGCTATGTACGGAACCTACAACTGAAGAACTTTGATAGACTAACCTGCGGCAAATCACCCTGCAAATCACCCTGCAGCGACGGAATCACAGCTGAAATTCTAAATTGTGGGAAGCCTATTCTCCTCGAAAACACCACAATTTCGTCTTCCTATGCTGGAGTGAAGGAGTTATTCTACAAGACATGAGGAATGCCACCATCGTAACTCTGTATAAAAACATGGGAGTCAGGAGTGATTGTAATAACTACCGCGGGATCTTTCTACTCAGCATTTAAACATTACTCTTTGCTAGATTTCACTAAATAGACTCCGGGTTCTCGTGGAGAAGACTTACCCAGAATCACAGGCCGATTTCATAGCCGAAAGGTCCACTACTAACATGATCCTCTCTCTGAGACAGCGTCAGGAGAAATGTAGAGAACAAAGAAGACCACTCTACATAGTATTTATGACATCACAAAATCTTTTCGACCTTGTAAGCAGGAGTGGTCTCTTCCAGATGATTGAACGAATAGACTTCCCCCAAACTCCTCCGCATCCTTCAGTTTTTCACACCGACATGCAGGCACCATCCAGTTTGATGGTCACTTTAGACCCCTTCAGCATCCGTCGTGGTGTCAAGCAGGGATGCGTGTTGGCACTCACTCTTTTAGGATCTCTTTTCCTTCTTCTGCGCAAAGCTTTTGGAAAACAATGGGAGTCTACCTTCACATAAGGACAAATGTAACCTGTTCAATCTTAGCCGTCTAAAAACGAAAACAAAATTCAGGCCATTCTCCTTCGGGGCATGCTATTTGCTGATGACGCCAGCAGTGGTTGCACATTTCGGAGCACCTGCAAAAACTCATGGACCAGTTCACCGAAGCCGCCAGGATTTCTGCCCGGCCATTAGTATTAAGAAAACCAAGACGATGGGTCAGGGAACCCAAAATCCTCAACAACTACACCCTGGAAGCCGTAAAGATTTTCACCTACTTGGGTCCACCATCACGATTGCACCACGATGACACACCCACGGAAAGCTGAAACTATGGAAGGAAAGAAGGTCAGTGTGTAAATATTTTTGCCATGTTTTGCTATAGGATATTTTTTTGGGAATGAATTTATCTCTACACACACACACGCGCGGCGCGCACACACACACACACACATATAATATAATATTATATATATATATAATAATATATATATATATATGTGTGTGTGTGTGTGTGTGAGTGTGAGAGAGAGAGAGAGTATGTGGTGTGGTATCATTTAGTTTTGAGTAGGTCAAATTCCTTCCTTCGTTAAAATCAGGTAAGAGACTTTTAGGTTCGTTCCGGAGTGATAATAGGACATTCATCCTTGCTATAAAGAGTTCAAGAATATATTGAAAAAATGGTGTGTGCATTTTGGAAAAAAAACGTGAACTGTAATTAATAACTTTTTTTAAAGACACATGCACTAGACGAATAAAACGATATCGGTCAAGTGAAAAAATCTGCTTTAATGAATTATAATGCGAGATCATCAAAAAAGGGAATTTTTTCAATTGGGAGTTGGCAAGAAAAAGCACCGTTTACAGTTGCAACTTATTAAGGAAATCAGAAGAGCTTGGACATTTCATGTCCCTGAAGACTGTTAATAGGAGACATACTATACTGACCACTGCATACGGAACGTCTTTTCTTACCAGTGAGTCTAGTGTTTCCATTCCAGAAAGGTCTTTTCGATTCGGGTTCGTTGTGTTAAACCGTGTAGCCAAATTCCAATAATATTTGACTTTAAAACACGCTTCACCTTACCATGAAACATTTCTATATGTATTTCACATGGTTTGCCCTTATTAGTCAGCAAAAACCTGATGACAAATCTCTGTTTATGTCTGAAGCACTGACTTCAAATAGCCCCAAAACCAATATTTCCATGAGATTAAATATCTTTTTACTATGAACTTCAAGTGATTCAAAAAGTAATGCCATTTTGTTTAGGACAGGTATAATTACCAGCACAGAACATGTATCATACATCAAATGAAGCCGGTCCTCTCTGAATCACATCCTTTCTTCCCCACATAATCACCTCTTCTCTCAATAGCAATTGTTCACCTTCGAATGAGCGCATATATCCCTGCCCGTAAATGTTCTGTTGACTGTTCTTTGATCCACTTCTTCACTACAATCCACCCTCGTCACTGGAAAGATGTTTGCTCTCAAAACCTCTTCCATGGGACCGAAGAGACGATATTCTAAAGGCAAACATTAATTCCAGTGACAGGGAAGTGAAATCTGTAGTAAAAAAGGACTCAAAGAACACTCAGCACAATTTACTTGGTAGGGATACATGCTCTCATTTGCAGCTGGAATATTGCTATTGAGATAAATGGTGACTACCTACGAGAAGTAGAAGTCTGACTTTAAAAGGCAGACTTAGCTGAAATAAATTCATTTATGATAAATCAGCGTATTCATATATTTAATAATTGATAATATATGTATAATATACTCAGATATTGTAAAATATACACAGCACTGATATTTTATTATGCATATACGCAAGTAAATTATATGTACGTTTGATTCTCAATTTTAGTTTAATCCTAATTATATATATAATATATATTAATATATATATATATATAATATTATATTATATTATTATCTACAAATATAGTTACAAGTGATAACCTACTCGAGTTTCACCATAAGGATCTTCAGGGTTAATCCATTGAATTAATTGTCGAAGATACCGATTAATTTATTAATATATATATATAATATATATATATATAATATATATATATAGTATAACACTAAAGGTGGAGGAATCATATGTAATTTGGGAGAATATTTTATTGAATGAATAAAATTTAAAATAAATGGGGGGGGTTACACGAAGCCTTTTTTTAACCGGTACTTTTCAAGTGATACATCGGTGACGAATAAAAGTCAGTTGTACAAGAATTGTGTAAGAAAACGAATGGGGTGAACCAGAGGGGGACAAAAAAAAAGAAAGATGGGCAAAGAGGCGGGTATGTATAAACCATAGGTAGAAACAGGGTTGGAAGTTTATGAATTTTGGGTAAACCATATAATCTAGGTTACCCAAAATTCATAAACCTAATGTCCCTCTGCGACCATTTTGTCATATGCCATCTGCCAGCATGCTCTGGCAAAATGCTAGTCCAATTACTTAATCCAGTTTTAGAATTTATCTAAAACTTTATTAGTGACTCTTTCACTTTTTCTCCATAATCCGTCAGCTCCCTCCCTGTGGCTGACACTCAGTATATGGTGTCCCTCCATATTGTCTCTTTATTCACCAATATTCTCCTCAATTGAGACAATTTCAATGTGCTGATCTCTATTATGCGTAGCAAACTAAGTTCACTCCTTTTTGCTGAACATATTTTTGGTTGAGTTGATGGATCACGCTACTAAGTCGGTTTCATCAGTTTTAATGACACCTATATTCGCCAAATAGACGGCAATAGTATGGATCTCCTCTTGACAGCCTTTTGGCAAATATTTTCGTTGGTTTTCACGAACAGCTCCTTTTAGCAGGCTCCCTAAGCCTTACATCTACATCGTACGTAGATGACACTTAAGTCGGTTTCAATCGTGATGATCTTTAGTGTTCTTTAATGAACTCAATAATTTAATCCTTCTTTATGTACCATGAGGCTAGTGAGATAGCCAATGGCGTGTTATCTCATTTACATATGTGTATTACTGCAGGACATATATAGACACTTTAGGGGTTGTTGAGTGTGGTTTGTGTTCCTTGTTATAATAAATTTATTCGTGCTTAGCTTAGCACTTGGTTCGGCTTCTCGTAGTACTGACCATTAGTCCCCTAAAGTGTTCTCTATATATGTCCTGCAGTAATACAATATGTAAATGAGACAACACGCCATTGCTATCTCACTACACTCCCTGAAACGGAGAGTTTTATCCCTCGTTGATCTATTGCTTCTCCTAAATATCCTTGGGGTGTTCTTCGTAATGGTGACCGCGGTCTCATTTCATCACTACTGGATCCCTGGTATGGCACCTCGGAATCCGACTCGCTTTCATCTATGGTTCTATAACGTCCCCCATATTGGTTTATATCCTCGTTTCTTCCGATTCCTCCACACTCATGTCTTCCTCATATCTATTCCTTAGCTGATCAGTGTGGGCCAGCACACTTCCTCCTGTGTGTTATTATAGCGGTGTTGTTCCCTTTCTGCATAATAAATACGCTTTTTCAGGTTGCGCCTTATTCTTTTTGTACCACATTTTTTCATTAGTCGAAAAAGACATGGTTATGGGAGATCTGATCTGTCTTCCCATCAAGGCAGAAGACTTAGTGTTCTATCAGCATGAGGAATGGATCTGTAACTCATCAAAGTTTAGGTAGAAAAGATTCTATGGTCTCACGTGACGGCTCAAATGCTTTTAATCCTAATTTAACCGTTCTAACCATCCTTTCCGCAGCCCCATTTGATTGTGGATGGTAGGGTGGAGTTTTATAGGGTTTACATCCTATCTTCCTCAACCAGGAACATAGACTTTCATCACAGAATTCGGACGAATTGTCCGATACCAGGGTTCTCGGTACGCCGATCCTTGAGAATACAGTTCTCAAAATTTGAATGACAGTTGCAGATTTCTATCACGCACCTGAATAATCTCTGGCCACCCGAGAACGAATCTACTAAAATCAATAGTAGTCCTACGCCTTTGCATCGGCATGGTCCATGTGTACTCGACTCCATGGTTCTTGTTCCTTTGGCCACGAATGAGTCGATTTTTGTGGAAAGTCTTTGATTTCCATGCATTTGGGACATTTTTTTACATAATCTTCAATGTCACGCGAATATCCTGGCCACCAGCTCTCCAATTTGAGTCTTTTTTGTGTGGCCGCTATTCCACAATGTATATCGTCGTGTACACTTTTAATTATTTCTTTTCGCATTTTTTGCGGAGGTACAACCAAATCTCCGTTACATATAACCCTCTGTCAAGTTAGTTTATGTTTAACCTCTTTATAAGGCCTTTCAGCTTTAGAGCAGTCGTTCCATTTATTCCTCCTTATCTATTCGATATTTTGCTCAGAATAGGGTCCAGAAGGGTTTCTTCTTGAAGCTGTTTAATCGGCATTACATCGGTTTCGACCAATGTAATACATCTTCAGTGTCGCTTATTTCGTCGTCTTCTTTGTTAAATGCTAATCTGGATAACGCGTCGACATGCGGAATAGTGTTTCCTTTGACGTACATGATATCGAAATCAAAGGCCATCAGCAGTATGGCCATCTCATTAACCTGGCGGATGTGACCTTGGGTAATTCTTCCTTGGATTAAAAATGAATTCTAAGGGTCGATGGTCAGATTTTAGTAAAAATTTCGACCCAATAGAAATTGTCGGGCGCGCTGTGTGCTCCAACTATGGCAAAGCTTCCTTCTCTATATTTGAATAGTTTAATTCTGCCTTGGTTAGCTTTCGACAGGTACATAATCGAAGATCGTCTGTGACAATATAGCAGACACAGCATATCACTGGCATCCGTAGTTAAGGTTATTTCTTTTCTGGGATCAAAAACTTTAATAACGGGTTTTTCCATAAGTACTTTTTTTATTTTGTTAAAAGCGTTTCTTGTTTTGTGTCCACACAAACTCACTATTCTTTCTTCGTAATTCTGCAAATGCTTCAGTTAAATCGGAATATTTCGGCACATATCTGCTATAAAATTAGCCAATCCTAAAAAACGATTACTCTAATTCTTTTTGTTGGCTGGGGATGCCACCTGCGATATTTTAATTAATAAATTTGGGTCAGGCGAAATGCCTTCTTTGGATATTTGAAAGCCCAAATAATTTATCTTCTCGCAATTAAATTTGCATTTATCGTAGTTTACGCTCATTCCGGCTTCTTTTAATTTGTTCATAACTCGCTGTGTTTTTTGTTGCAATTCATTTATACTGGTGGCCCCTATTAAAATATCGTCCTGATAATTATCATATTTTCTACTACTCCTTTTAAGACATTTTCGATTGCTCGTTGAAATATGGCCGACGCTGTCTTTATTCCGTATGGCATTTTCGTCCATCTCATCAATCCCAGGGTGTGTTAATAGTGGTTATTTCTTGAAATTTATCGTCAATTTGTATTTGATTGTAAGCTGCCTTTAAATCAATTTTCGTAAATATTTAGTGCCTGTTAATGTATGCGACACAGTTTCAAGCTCAGGAATAGGATACGAATCTGAACAAATTTTATGATTCACACCAATCTTATAATCACCACATATTCTTAAATCCCCATCTTTTTTTCGTAAAACTACAATTGGGGAGGCCCAGTTACTACCACGACCGATACTGGTTTTAACACTCCTTCTGCTACCATATCTTCCAATTTCTTTTTTACTAAAGGTCGCAAATGTATAGGTATCCTACGCGATTCGTAATATGAGGGGGGCTATTTCTTTCACTCGTATTGTGGCTTTATAACCTCTCAAGATTCCTATTTTTTGCTTTTTACTTTCTATGCAGTCGATTAAATTGTCTGTATCTATGTTTATAATATCTGTGCCTATTAGTCCATGATTTTTTAAACAATCCACTACAGTTATAGGGACCACTTCGAATCTTCTATTAGCCTCAAACGTAGCGTCGAATTGTCCAATGCAGTGATGTACGAGCCATCAAATTGTCTTAATTTCAAGTGACTTCTCTTTAACTTGGGTTTGCCCATATGTTGCCAAAAGTTCTTTGGAATAATAGTCACGTCACTACCTGTATCGACTTGCATCTCAAATGGTATTTCATTTAATTTTACTGTCAACTTCTGTTTTTTGTTCACCCGTACTTGGTACACGTCTTCTATCGAATTTGTCCATTTCGACTTGACTCTGCATACCGTACTAAAATGATTCTGTTTTTTTGCAAACATAACAGGTTTGTCCATAAGCAGGACAATTTGTTCTTTTGTCAATATTATGTTGAAAATTGCAGTACTTACAATTCTTTAGCCTTGTTTTTACTTGTAACACGTCAGTGTTATTTGCTGCATTTTCTTCTATTTGAAACACCATTGTGTTGTTTTGAGTATCTTCCTTGAATTCGGATATCATTTCCAGTTGCTGTACAAATTCCACGCATGTTTCTAATGTCATGTTATTTGACTGTAGACGTTCTAAAATTTTGTCTTTTTGATTCCTGTCGTGCATTCCTTCTATGAACCGTAACTGGATTAATTCTTCTTCGATAGTAAAATCTCCTGTTCCAAGCTGTTGAAATTCACAGAATCTCGCGGCCTTTTTTAGTCTCTGAATGTAATTCCTTGCTGGTTCGTTGGGATTTTGCTTCGTAGAAAGGAATTTAGTCCTCTCAGCAATAACCAGTTTTTTTCTTAGGTCTTACATTGTTCTTTATGATGTGTGCAATTTCTTCAAAGGTGAGATCCTCCAAATCTTTTGGATACGCCATAACGGCTACTTTCATGTTTGCTTCACATCCAGCGGACGCTAAAAATAAGTCTGTAATCTCATTTTGTCCTCCAATGTTCTTTTTGTCTTGTAATTTTTTGCTTCTTGCAAAGGCTGAAAAACATTTTATCCACATCTCAACATAATCAGGCTGTTCTAAACTTGCAAGTATGCCTATCGACGACGCCATGTGTTGTGAGGTGTGGTTTTGTGTTCCTTGTTATAATAGTATTTATTCGTGCTTAGTCTTAGCACTTGGTTCGGCTTCTCGTAGCTGACCATTAGTCCCCTAAAGTGTCTCTATATATGTCCTGCAGTAATACACATATGTAAATGAGACAACACGCCATTGGCTATCTCACTACAAGGGGACTAAAATGTTAGCTATGAGAAGCCGAACCCAGTGCTAAGACTAAGCACGAATAAATACTATTGTAACAAGGAACACAAAACCACACCTCACAACACATGGCGTCGTCGATAGGCATACTTGCAAGTTTAGAGCAGCCTGATTATGTTGAGATGTGGATAAAATGTTTTTCAGCCTTTGCAAGAAGCAAAAAATTACAAGACAAAAAGAACATTGGAGGACAAAATGAGATTACAGACTTATTTTTAGCGTCCGCTGGATGTGAAGCAAACATGAAAGTAGCCGTTATGGCGTATCCAAAAGATTTGGAGGATCTCACCTTTGAAGAAATTGCACACATCATAAAGAACAATGTAAGACCTAAGAAAAAACTGGTTATTGCTGAGAGGACTAAATTCCTTTCTACGAAGCAAAATCCCAACGAACCAGCAAGGAATTACATTCAGAGACTAAAAAAGGCCGCGAGATTCTGTGAATTTCAACAGCTTGGAACAGGAGATTTTACCATCGAAGAAGAATTAATCCAGTTACGGTTCATAGAAGGAATGCACGACAGGAATCAAAAAGACAAAATTTTAGAACGTCTACAGTCAAATAACATGACATTAGAAACATGCGTGGAATTTGTACAGCAACTGGAAATGATATCCGAATTCAAGGAAGATACTCAAAACAACACAATGGTGTTTCAAATAGAAGAAAATGCAGCAAATAACACTGACGTGTTACAAGTAAAAACAAGGCTAAAGAATTGTAAGTACTGCAATTTTCAACATAATATTGACAAAAGAACAAATTGTCCTGCTTATGGACAAACCTGTTATGTTTGCAAAAAACAGAATCATTTTAGTACGGTATGCAGAGTCAAGTCGAAATGGACAAATTCGATAGAAGACGTGTACCAAGTACGGGTGAACAAAAACAGAAGTTGACAGTAAAATTAAATGAAATACCATTTGAGATGCAAGTCGATACAGGTAGTGACGTGACTATTATTCCAAAGAACTTTTGGCAACATATGGGCAACCCAAGTTAAAGAGAAGTCACTTGAAATTAAGACAATTTGATGGCTCGTACATCACTGCATTGGGACAATTCGACGCTACGTTTGAGGCTAATAGAAGATTCGAAGTGGTCCCTATAACTGTAGTGGATTGTTTAAAAAATCATGGACTAATAGGCACAGATATTATAAACATAGATACAGACAATTTAATCGACTGCATAGAAAGTAAAAAGCAAAAAATAGGAATCTTGAGAGGTTATAAAGCCACAATACGAGTGAAAGAAAATAGCCCCCCCTCATATTACGAATCGCGTAGGATACCTATACATTTGCGACCTTTAGTAAAAAAGAAATTGGAAGATATGGTAGCAGAAGGAGTGTTAAAACCAGTATCGGTCGGTGGTAGTAACTGGGCCTCCCCAATTGTAGTTTTACGAAAAAAAGATGGGGATTTAAGAATATGTGGTGATTATAAGATTGGTGTGAATCATAAAATCTGTTCAGATTCGTATCCTATTCCTGAGCTTGAAACTGTGTCGCATACATTAACAGACACTAAATATTTTACGAAAATTGATTTAAAGGCAGCTTACAATCAAATACAAATTGACGATAAATTTCAAGAGATAACCACTATTAACACACCCCTGGGATTGATGAGATGGACGAAAATGCCATACGGAATAAAGACAGCGTCGGCCATATTTCAACGAGCAATCGAAAATGTCTTAAAAGGAGTAGTAGAAAATATGATAATTTATCAGGACGATATTTTAATAGGGGCCACCAGTATAAATGAATTGCAACAAAAAACGCAGCGAGTTATGAACAAATTAAAAGAAGCCGGAATGAGCGTAAACTACGATAAATGCAAATTTAATTGCGAGAAGATAAATTATTTGGGATTTCAAATATCCAAAGAAGGCATTTCGCCTGACCCAAATTTATTAATTAAAATATCGCAGGTAGCATCCCCAGCCAACAAAAAAGAATTAGAATCGTTTTTAGGATTGGTTAATTTTTATAGCAGATATGTGCCGAAATATTCCGATTTAACTGAAGCATTTGCAGAATTACGAAGAAAGAATAGTGAGTTTGTGTAGACACAAAAACAAGAAACGGCTTTTAACAAAATAAAAAAAGTACTTATGGAAAAAACCCGTTATTAAAGTTTTTGATCCCAGAAAAGAAATAACCTTAACTACGGATGCCAGTGAATATGCTGTGTCTGCTATATTGTCACAGGACGATCATCCGATTATGTACCTGTCGCGAAAGCTAACCAAGGCAGAATTAAACTATTCAAATATAGAGAAGGAAGCTTTGGCCATAGTATGGAGCACACAGCGCGCCCGACAATTTCTATTGGGTCGAAAATTTTTACTAAAATCTGACCATCGACCCTTAGAATTCATTTTTAATCCAAGGAAAGAATTACCCAAGGTCACATCCGCCAGGTTAATGAGATGGGCCATACTGCTGATGGCCTTTGATTTCGATATCATGTACGTCAAAGGAAACACTATTCCGCATGTCGACGCGTTATCCAGATTAGCATTTAACAAAGAAGACGACGAAATAAGCGACACTGAAGATGTATTACATTGGGTCGAAACCGATGTAATGCCGATTAAACAGCTTCAAGAAGAAACCCTTCTGGACCCTATTCTGAGCAAAATATCGAATAGAATAAGGAGGAATAAATGGAACGACTGCTCTAAAACTGAAAGGCCTTATAAAGAGGTTAAACATAAACTAACTATGGACAGAGGGGTTATATGTAACGGAGATTTGGTTGTACCTCCGCAAAAAATGCGAAAAGAAATAATTAAAAGTGTACACGACGATATACATTGTGGAATAGCGGCCACACAAAAAAGACTCAAATTGGAGAGCTGGTGGCCAGGATATTCGCGTGACATTGAAGATTATGTAAAAAAATGTCCCAAATGCATGGAAATCAAAGACTTTCCACAAAAATCGACTCATTCGTGGCCAAAGGAACAAGAACCATGGAGTCGAGTACACATGGACCATGCCGATGCCAAAGGGGTAGGACTACTATTGATTTTAGTAGATTCGTTCTCGGGTGGCCAGAGATTATTCAGGTGCGTGATAGAAAATCTGCAACTGTCATTCAAATTTTGAGAACTGTATTCTCAAGGATCGGCGTACCGAGAACCCTGGTATCGGACAATTCGTCCGAATTCTGTGATGAAAGTCTATGTTCCTGGTTGAGGAAGATAGGATGTAAACCCTATAAAACTCCACCCTACCATCCACAATCAAATGGGGCTGCGGAAAGGATGGTTAGAACGGTTAAATTAGGATTAAAAGCATTTGAGCCGTCACGTGAGACCATAGAATCTTTTCTACCTAAACTCTTGATGAGTTACAGATCCATTCCTCATGCTGATAGAACACTAAGTCCTTCTGCCTTGATGGGAAGACAGATCAGATCCCCCATAACCATGTCTTTTTCGACTAATGAAAAAATGTGGTACAAAAAGAATAAGGACGCGCAACCTGAAAAAGCGTATTTTATTATGCAGAAAGGGAACAACACCGCTATAATAACAACACAGGAGAGAAGTGTGCTGGCCCACACTGATCAGCTAAGGAATAGATATGAGGAAGACATGAGTGTGGAGGAATCTGAAAGAAACGAGGATATAAACCAATATGGGGGAGACGTTATAGAATCCATAGATGAAAGCGAGTCGGATTCCGAGGTGCCATACCAGGGATCCAGTAGTGATGAAATGAGACCGCGGTCACCATTACGAAGAACACCCTCAAGGATATTTAGGAGAAGCAATAGATCAACGAGGGGAATAAAACCTCTCCGTTTCAGGGAGGTGTAGTGAGATAGCCAATGGCGTGTTATCTCATTTACATATGTGTATTACTGCAGGACATATATAGACACTTTAGGGGACTAAAATGTTAGCTATGAGAAGCCGAACCCAGTGCTAAGACTAAGCACGAATAAATACTATTGTAACAAGGAACACAAAACCACACCTCACAACAGAGGCAGAAAACAATAATAAACTGCCTTTGTTGGATGTATTAGTAGATAAGAATTCGTCGGTTTTCATAACTAGCATCTATAGAAAACCCACATTCACTGGGCTTTATTTAAGTTGGGATGCCTTCGCCACTAAATCGAGGAAGATCAACTTAATCAAGTGTCTGACATTTAGGACTCTTAATATTTGTTCCAGTAATAAGATCGACAGTGAACTCGAACAAATCAGAAATTTGTTTTTGAACAATGGGTACCCAGATGATATCATCACCAAAACAATCAATCTAACAGTAAACAAATTTAGAAGTGACAAGCCTTTCGGCCCCTCTAAATGTCCTGTTGGATTGGCCCTATTAGCCAAACCATTGCTAATAAGATCTCCTCCTCAGTTATGCGGTGCTACAATGCAGTGAGAGTGTGGCCAATAATTACTACTCGACCTGCATTTCGGTCCTTTCATAAAGATGTACTTCCAACCTTCCATCAAAGTAATGTACTTTATAAATTTAAATGCCGGTGTAATTCGGTATATGTTGGACGTACATCCCAGAGGCTCGAAATCAGAATAAAACAACACGTCCTCCGCACACTTCGTAATGCCATTACGAATAATAATACATCCAGGCTTTCCCAAGCATTCGACTCGTCCATAGCCGAGCACCTCTCTATAAATGCTTGTAGAAGGGACTATTCAGATGAGTGCTTCTCCATTTCGCATAGAGCTAGGTCAAAACAGCATTTAACCATCCTTGAAGCTGTTTATATCTCTTTTTTTTCGGCCTATTCTGTGCAAACAAACTCCAAAGCACCCCCTCTATTTATTGGGAGACACTTCCAACCCTATTTCTACCTAGGGTTCATACATACCCCCATCTTTCCCCTTCTTTCTTTTTCTTTGTCCCCCATTCGTTTCTTACAAAATTCTTGTACAATCTGACTTTTATTCGTCACCGGTGTATCACTTGGAAAGTACCGGTTGAAAAGGCCTTCGTGTCCCCCTGCCCCCCATTTATTTTATATTTTATTCATTAATAAAAATATCTCCCAAATTACATATGATTCCTCCACTTTTAGTGTTATACAAATTCGTGTACCAAAAATCTATTCATATATTATATATATATATATATTATATATATATATATATATATTATATATAATATATATATATATATATATAATATATATAAGAGAGTTTCATAATTTCCAAACTGCATTGTGACAGTTATGAGGTGAGGTAAACGGAAAAGTGAACAAAATAATGACTCAAACATCTTCTGAACTACCCCCTCCACTTTATATGATGATATTCTCGTTTAAATCAAATCCTCTCTCACTTACCAACCCCTCAATTTCACCAGAAATTCACTTTCTCTTCTATGAACTCAAATGTACGTATTTTGTCAGACTGAAGATGTTTTCCACGTGAGAAGGACGAAATATTTCTCTCCTACTTCTACTGGTTTGGAGTCATTATTTTTGTTAACTTTCCTTTTACCTCACCTCATATATAATATATATATATATATATATTATATATATATATATATATATATATATATTATATATAGGAGGGTGTTTGGAAAGCAGTTCTATAATTAGGTATTTTACCGATACGAATTATGAGTCAACCAACCAATGCCTAATCAAGGCTACAAGGTACGAAAATAAATATATAATTAGTTTATGATTTACAGTTTATCGTTTATATTGCATCTCAGAGTTTACACCCATGGATGATATTACTAGGCATTGGCAATTTGTTGGCATATTTTCATTTTAAAAACGAATTAAAATTAATTGAATTGATTATTTAAGGCCAAATTTTTGTATAAGTCGAAAAGTAATATAATGAGTATCAGTAAAAAAAAAAGCAAAATATTAGACATGTAATCTATTTTTAAACATTTCTTTTTACATTCTAATTTTGCTCAAATATATCGGAAACATCGCCATAAACACTTCCAAGAATAATGTAGAATCCGTATTTTACAAAATAAATCCCCCCTCCCACCGATTGAAAAAAAAAACCCAAAAAATCAGGGAATTATCCGATTTAAATGAAATTTTCAGTGTTTATTTATCAATAAATGTATTTAATAAATATTATTTTTCTTTGGTCCTGCTCTTTGGCAGTGCCTAATAATACATTTAAAGATCAAAATATTCGTCACTAATAACTGTTTGAGTTCCAATAGAGAAGTATTCCCACAGACGTATTTAAAATAGGTGTGTTGTGTATACATATGCAGTGATGGCTTGTACATGCATGCTGTTGTTTAAAAGGTTTAAATGATAGTGACATATCTATGGCATGAATTCTAACCTTGGCATGAATGAAGAACTTTTAAAAGCAACTATGAAATGGGATCCATGTCAAATCCCCAAAGAATCTGCTAGCACTAAATGTGTCATGTTCAACTTTACACAAACATCTCAAGCGAATTGGGAAAATGTGCAAAAGGAGATTTTCGTTTCCCCAAAAAGCCGAACACATCTGCAGTGACTTTTTATTGTTGCATTTGCATCCTTACAGGTGATGAATAATAGGTTTAGGTATGTCAACATATATTAGTTATTACAAATGAGGTCACCCGTTGGCCGTGGGTGGCGACCCGTCATACTTAATGTCGGAATCCTGGTGGCTGAACAGTCAATAACATGCATCACTTGTTGGATTATTTTGTGGTATAAGGTGTGCTGTAGATCACAACTTGTATTTATAAAGTATTCTTAAACAGCTGAATTGGTCAATAAAAACGCCCAAAGATGCACTTAATTTGCTATTCAAATGACTTGATAATTATTCTGAGTTGCTCGCTGGAGGCCCGGACAAGCAGACGAATATTGTATAGCTCTCTAATCCAAGACAGGATAATTCTAATGATTATACAACTCTCTACTTCAAGACAGGATGAATTCTGATACAATCCATCTCTACTTCTCCACATCGTCACCGTTTCTCTCAATTGAAATCTTCCACCTTCGAATGAGAGCATGTATCCCTGTTCTTTGAGCCACTTCTTCACTACAGATTTCACTTCCTCGTCACTGGAATAATGTTTGCCTCTCAAACCCAAAGAGATGATAGTCTGAATGCGCTTAATCTGGTGAGTAATATGTAGTCAGGAAGTGGCTAAAAGAACAGCCAACAGAATTATACGGAGTAGGGCTACATGCTCTCATTCGAAGGTGGAACATTACTATTGAAAGAAACGGTGACTATGCGGAGAAATGGGGATGTGATTCTCAGAGGACCAGCTTCATTTTGATGTACGATACATGTTCCTATGTTGGTAATTATACCTGTCCTAAACAAAATTGCATTACTTTTTTATTCACCCCCGTATATAGTGAACTTGTATGTGTTAAAATAGCGATCGTTTGTGCGGAAATGTTGTTATACAAAGATTAGATTGTTGTAATCAGAATATCTAAATATGTGCCAGTAGTTATTTAGTCTAATCTGTGACCATTCTGACTTTCAATTGTTTTTTTTTTTGTTTTCTTTTTGACAGTGTATGTGCTTGCGTTTCCGCATGTTTTCGCATGACCAATTCCCTTAGAATCGAAATTGTGCATTCTTTCTGTCATTAATTCCAACTTTACTAAACATTTAGACAAGTTTCAAAATCAATAGAATGAAATCGTGTCCGCAAAAATACGCTTGCCGTGACCTTCTAGTCGAATATATCGCTTTCTCGGATCAGCGTCTTGACATTGTCATCGGGTCAGTTAATTTAAACTGTCGTAATCGATTTTGGGGCTGGCGAAAGTCTTGAACATTTATTCGAAAGTTTGCTAATACGTGAACTAAATCATCCGGCTGAAATTTCATTTGGCATATGCACACGGTAACAAAAAAGAAAGAATTTCCTGTTATATTGTCATATATTGAAAGCAAACGCTGATTACTGTTCAGTATCTCGGTGAGATTAAGCAACGCTGATACTGTTCAGTATTCATATGGGTGACCAGTTAAAAACTGTGGATACTATAAGCAGTCAGAGATTTGTGTGGTAAGCTAAGAAAATCCTGAAGCTTACCGAAATTGAAGCATCTACGACTTGTCGCATCAATAGGCGGAAGTCATCCACGATACATACAGGCGCGCGTGTGCAATAAGCAGAACTTGATGCGATTGTAACGGTGATATTTGTTTAATTTTAGTTTCCCATAGCGCTAATACTTTTGAGAAGGCATGAATCAAACTATTATGAGTAAGAAGTAGGATAGGTTAGACTCTTTAGCCTTGGTTAGGGAACCAGTCTAGAAGATGGAAAACTTTGAATTCAAACCTGTTAAATTCCGTCTTAAAAATGACCTAGTGTCACTTCCGGCTCATGCGAAGTGGTCGGTTGGTAAATATATACTCTAAGTAAAAAAGTAATTTGAGTTGCCTGTTGTCAGTATCGGCCGGACAGTGATGGAGTCCATCCCTTATCCCTAGTTCTGGACTGTCTGACGTGGAGCGCTGCACCTGCACCAACTCCCTATTTTATCGCAGAGATTCAAGCTGTGCTGCTCATGCGTTGAAATGGTGAGGGCTAGTATCGAACCTGTGGTTCCGAGGCGGATTCTCTACTGCGCTAACCCAACCGTTACTATACAATATATTAATAATACTAATCTTATTATAATGGATATTATGTAACTGCCTGTAATAGAAACTACGTCATCGCTGACGTGACAATTTCGTGAATTATTTAAGGTATATTCTCAACGATAATGCAATAGTCATTATTTAATCTTAATTAGCATCTTATTTATAAACAAAGATCTCTATTAAAGTTTAGCTGAGTTATATTTACCGCAAAACTGCCCATATTATGAAACATGTGTCATATATCTCTAAGAAATAAACATTTACATAGTATATTGTTGGAATGATTTTGTTAACAAAACTGAGTTTGATATGTAACTATTTGCTGTCACTGATTTCTAATATTATCATGTTATTCTCAAACGTATTAAAAGCAATCCTATATAGAATCTCATATAGAAATCAATTAAAATAACATTAAAATATGTTATATTTTCATATTCGCTCTTATATAGTTTCTTTAGTCTTTCTAATTCAATATGATTTTTTAATACATTAAACCTTAAATAATTGCGCCTAGAGGGGGCATACTTTTACTAGTAATACTAATATTTCTGTCAGTAATTTTTTTTCCAATTCATCTATATATTATATATATATATATATATTATATATATATATATATATATATATTTACCAACCCCTCCTCACGAGCAACATGTGACGCAGAGGGTCAATTTTAGCGGAGTTTTACAGGTTTGAATGAGAATTTTCTATCTCCTAGACAATTTAACTCGGCAATGTTAAAGAGCCCAGTCAACCCGACTATTTACCGGTAGCTGGAGAGAGAGTAGCTAGATTCATACCTTTCCCAAGGGTATGAGCGCTATGTGAAATGCAAACAGCTTCGGCCAGGATTTGTATTCCGATCGACGAGTCCATTTCCTACGACGGTAACCATTGTACCACGCGCCTCCAATTCATCTGATATATGAGGGTTTTTTGTCGATGCAGGTATTTTTCACCATTGTCTTTTATTAAATCATACATTATATTTTCATCTATAATCTTTTTCGTGATACTGTATTGTATACTCTTCACATTTTCTTATTGGAGATTATATTCCTCTTGTTTTGGGATCAAAAATTCAAATATATCATTTCTTCAATATTCTGTTAATCGTTTAAAAAATCCATTAAAAGTAAACATTTCTCAATTAACATTGGCCTTTTCGTCGGAAATGCACAACTAAAAGAAAAAACTTGACGATCCATTCATATCTTTTCAAATTATCTGCCAGAAGAGAGACATTTTCTTCTGCTTAACATCTGGTTCAATATACATCGCTCTTAGTTCATTCATAACTAAAATGATTAACTGCACTGAGTTTATTAAATTTCAGAAAGCTGTACATTCGAGCTGAATAAAAATAAAGTATAACATATCTCCATCTTTGTGGCGCTTATGAACACTTAATGTTTCATACCCGATCGGGATTTTTGCATAATGAAAACGATTTCTGCAACGATAAGCAATATATATTTGGAGTAGCGATTATGGATGTAAGCAGCCGTCAATTCTTTTATTCGTTTTATTCGCTTAGATAATGGATTTAACTGGCGCCAAAGAAAATCAAATATAATATGGAGATATTTGAAACATAGCATGACACATTTAAACATTTTCTTTTATCCGATGAATGGTGATAAAAAGAAAAAATGAGAATTCTTATCAATAAGGAAATATTTTATCAGAAATAAGTTTTGATCTCTGCTCTTTAATAAGAAATCTACATTCAGTAACTGTTTTGATTGCGTCAGTTCAAAAGTATGGGTTTTTGAAAACCCCACATCATTGGTTCCCAAATTGAGCGGTAACACTCCCTGGGGCATCGGGAAGATCTAGGTGTGTCAAAAAGTAATGCCATTAAAAATAATAAAACTAAGGCTCAAAGCAAGAATCCGACGAGTAAGACCCAACTTGCTAATCGACAATGAGCTCCTACATAACAATGCTCGACCACACACAAGTATTGGGATAAGTGAAAAAATCGCTACATTCAGGTGTACACCTTTAACGCATCCTCCATACTCCCCAGATTTAGCGTCTTCAGATTATCATCTCCTCGGTCCCATGAAAGCGGGTTTGAGAGGCAAACATTATTACAGTAACGAGAAAGTGAATTATGTAGTGAAGAAGTGGCTCAAAGAACAGTCAACGTAATTTTACGAGGTAGGGATACATGCTCTCATTCGAAGGTGGAATATTGCTATTGAGAGAAACGATAACGATGTGGAAAAGTAGGGATGTGATCCATAGAAAACCAGTTTCATTTTGATGTATGATACATGTTCCTGTGTGGGTAATTACACCTGTCCTAAACAAAACGGCATTACTTTTTGACTCACCCTCGTATATTATTAGAAATAAGTTTTATTTTCTTCTCTCTCATAAGGCATCTACACTCGGTAACTGTTTTGATTGTGTCAGATCAAAAGTATAGGTCTTTGAAAACCCTACATCATTAGTTGCTCAGTGAGGCAAAAAGGAGCAGTGGGGTGAAAAGCAGCAGTTAATAAATAACTTGTTTTTTGCAAAATTTAAACGACGAAATATATGTTCTCTATACATTTATAAAGAGCAGTTGCATGTATGTATGTCGGGAGGAAACTACAAACATAAAACAATTACCTATAAAGTATGTATAAGTACACATTCACTCTCAACAGATCTTGCTTTTTGAGCAAAAATGATAAAGATCTGGTTCATATTCGTGAAGATAATTGAAAATTCAAATTCAAATAGTATCAGCATGAATTTTTTTTTGCATTTAATATCTGATTTGTCTTTTCAATGTGTCTGCAGACTTTCTTTCTGGTACACCCCTAGGTCGAATCAATGCAAAATCTTTTTTACATAGTGATTTTATGGGGATCTTGCGAGAATCCAACTTGCGAATCAACAAAAATGAATCTGTGAGACAACCTTTTTACGCCCCCCCTACCCAGGCGACACGGGTAGCCACTTCTAGTAAATACTAAGGTAAAGAAACACAACATAATAAAACTAACTATTATAAACTAATGCATAGTTTTGTTACGTGGTCCAAAATGAGAGTAAAATTTCTGAACGTTTACTTGACGCCTGCACACAACACATAAAGTGGCAAAACAGATATTACATACCGAAAACAATCTCTGAAAGCTATCTGGCATTGTGCAACAAGATCAGGATATATTTTATTGTCTTCCCAAATATATCTAGTAGAATATGACTTCAGTACAGACGCCTTGCTTACTTCCAAGCAAATGAACAAATTGAAATTCACTGAACGTATGATTCTACAACTTCTTCGTGAGTTCCAGCCCGATGTCAAGAAGGTGATATCTCTGCACCAAGCACATCTACCCCATTACCAATAATTGTGAAGAAATGAAGTAAAAGTAAAACGTAAAGTCGTCGAGGTGGCCTAAAGTCGGCATCGACCAGGGAGCGAGGGAATCTATCTCCTTTTCACTTGCGCTTGTTTTTGCGTCTCAGGTGGAGCGCCATACCTACCAACTGCTCCTTAATTTAGCTCACAGATCCCTGTGCTACTCATACATTCGAGTTGGCGAGAGCCGGTATCGAACCAGGAAACTTGTAGTTCATTAGTCCAGCGCTTTTACAACTGAACTAAACCCGCTCTTTGAAGACAATAAACTATGTTACTATGATTACTAGTGAGATGTTGATTTATGCTACCGGTAAATTTG
>CM042144.1:28017356-28029856 GCA_023376005.1 Doryteuthis pealeii
ATAATCCAAATAATACGATAAATTACAGTGAAAAAAAGGTAACATAGAGAGGCAAAAGCTCGAAACCCCCCTTTTTTTAATCAAACAGATCATTTCTATTTTTTTAAAGATTTTATTTTTGAGTATGTAATAAAAGTGACAAAAAGACGTACAAAATTGTGTTTAACCATTTTTAACATGTTAACATTTTTACAAATCTCGTACTGCAGAATTATTCAGGTATCTTTTGTCGTAATTAAGAACCTTTAGGGAATTTCGAATCGAACTCTATTCAAACCACAGATATTGTAACAGTAGCATAAGAACTACTTCCCTACACGCACTCAGTGTAACCCGGTGGCGTAGGAATACGACGTGAACTGTCACACACAGACTTCGAGCGTATTTGGGCCTAGACGCACCGGTTGTATATTTTTACCTTTGTATATCAATTAATATATATATAAAAGTCCTTAGTTTTAACATTATAACAACCCAAGTTTAGAGATGTAGTCTATTCCTATTCAACTATCACTGTCTTGGATATTTGGTATTAATTAATTTTTAGCTCTTTTATTCTTATAATGCCGCATGTCTACCACTGTACCCGGGTCCAGGGATTGAACTGACAGGTAGAATTTAACTAGTTCTTAACTATCGTTATCAATCAGAACAACTATTCTTTTTTTATCTATCGTCTACTCGTGTGTATCAAATAAATAGGTTAACTTATGACATGTACAAAAGTGTATTCAATTGGCATTGCAGTCTCTGAAGTTCATGTGATGATGTAGTTCTTGTGTCCCTGAAATTACCGCGCCTGTGACGCTGAAGTCCAATGTTCGAAAAACATTCTCGACCGCAGATGTCGCATGTGAAGTCTGTCCCTGAATATGTTGATGTGCCGGTGCTTCGTTGTCACCGCTTTCCTCTGAACCTCTTAGCTTCATATTGTTACGCCAGCGTTGCTTCAGACATGAAAAGTCTGCTAAGGAGAGCCTAACCCCACGGAGGGCGGTCCTGAGCCATCTTTTCCCTGCTAAAAGGTGTAAAATTTGGCGTGTACAAAATGTATTTAACCATATTTTAATCACATATTATTATTCATAAACTGTAAAATAATGAGAGGTGCGACGTCAGCAGTGAGTTGACGTGTGAGTATGCGTGGAGAGAGTGTGTGGAAACTGAAAGCTTTTGATTAGGAAAAAATGAATTAGTTTGACGGGTGAGTGATGATGTTGAAGTCACTGACCTTGGCTTCTGATTGGCCGAGTCGGAGCAACAGTGCGAAAAGGGAAACAGATTGTAAGAAAGTTGGGAGTCTTGCCTAAGAGTTTGAAGAAGACGGACAGAAACAGTTGACTGGTTGTTTGAAGGGAATGAACGCAATATATGGTCTTTCACGCGAGGCCATTTCTCAATGGGTAACTTGAGACTGGAAAATAAAAAGCTCTGAATAAAAATCGACATCGTCTTGTGTTCGTTAATTAAAAACTAAGGAACGACACAAGACAAGACATCCCTAGAAGTAAGTGGTTATAGACACGAAGGATAGACAGAATGCCAGCCCAGTAAACGGACACAGCTCATCAGATAAATAAATCAACAAAAAGTAGATAGGTATAAAAATGAATATATATCTCCTCAAACTAGGCCCAGAAACGTTATATAATCTGGTGCCGTATAACAATAAAATTTGTTGCAAAACCTTGGACTATTGAGGTTAATTTTTTTGTTATACTCACAAGATTTTGACCACTGTATTCTCCAGGCAATTGCAGGTGTCTTTTGTATTCAGTAACATACAGGGAATTTCAAACCGAACCCTTTATTCAATCCATAGTGATTCATGCCTTGAAATATATTGCATAATTTAATTCACTTTCACAGCTATTCCGCTCCTGCAATATTGCGTAAATAAAAATAAACCCTCATCTCAGAAGTAAGAACAGATAGCGTCTGTGTCTATTAAAGACACAATACATATAATATCCGACATCTATCTATCTATCTATCAATCTATCTATTTCTCTCTCTCTCTCTCTCTCTCTCTATATATATATATATATATATATATATATATATATATATATATGAAGGAAGGGTGGATGGGTTTAGGATCCGACGATATGCTGTAGATAGAAGGAAAGTGGTCAAGAAATGATCAACTCAAAACAAGTCACAGGGTGATACGTTTCGTCTGTATTCACAGACTTCCTCAGTCATCTGAGACTTTATTAAAGCAAAGCATACGTTTAAATACACGTGGCGGTGGTGTCGCCGGGGAGGTCAAGGGGGTGAGTGTGTAGTGATGTGAGATAAGGAGGAACGTGGGATTTTGGGTAGGATGGGGTCGCTGGGTCAGTTGAGTGGAGGGGTAGAGGATGTTTGTTTGAAGTGCTGGGGCGGTGACAGTGGTTTATGGGTCAATTGGTGTGGGCATATATTGATTTATGTGAGTAAAAGTTCATGTGTAGCTAAGTATGTTAGAGACGAAATGTGAGTAAATGTTCATGTGTAGCAGAATATGTTAGAGGGGGAGAAATGTTCATGTGTGGCTAAGTTATGTTAGAGGCGAAATGTGGGAGATTGTAGTGTTTGTTGATTGTCATTTGTTATCCATTATCATGGAGAGAAAGATTGTTCTCGTGGATTATAGATTGAGCTATTGATCTGTCAAGGTTGAAGAAGCCTTTTCTAGTGTTAATATTTTTTACATGAGGTATTAGAGCAGCTTCGCATAGTCGTCTAATACCCCATGTAAAAAATATTAACACTAGAAAAGGCTTCTCCAACCTTGACAGATCAATAGCTCAATCTATAATCCACGAGAACAATCTTTCTCTCCATGATAATGGATAACAAATGACAATCAACAAACACTACAATCTCCCACATTTCGCCTCTAACATAACTTAGCCACACATGAACATTTCTCCCCCTCTAACATATTCTGCTACACATGAACATTTACTCACATTTCGCGTCTAACATACTTAGCTACACATGAACTTTTACTCACATAAATCAATATATGCCCACACCAATTGACCCATCAACCACTGTCACCGCCCCAGCACTTCAAACAAACATCTTCTACCCCTCCACTCAACTGACCCAGCGACCCCATCCTACCCAAAATACCCCGCTCCTCCTTATCTCACATCACTACACACTCACCCCCTTGACCTCCCCGGCGCCACCACCGCCACGTGTATTTAAACGTATGCTTTGCTTTAATAAAGTCTCAGATGACTGAGGAAGTCTGTGAATACAGACGAAACGTATCACCCTGTGACTTGTTTTGAGTTGATCATTTCTTGACCACTTTCCTTCTATCTACAGCATATGTATATATATATATATATATATATATCGCTGACGGCCGGCAACTAAAGCGTAAACGCAACGCTCTCCTATAAAAGGGATGGAACACTCTATAGTCGCCTTTACATACATACAGATGTGTGCATTAAAACAGTTAATATCCCCTTCATATTCTGTGGGTCACAATAGCCGAAAGGGTAAGTTGTACGATTGCTGCTTAAACGATCGGATTTCGAACCTGGCTGTAGGTAGCTCACAAAAATGTCTAGCCACACTGAAGAGAGTTGATAAGTCGAAACACGCGTCTGTGGATGACTATATATATATGTGTGTATATATATATGTATATATATATATATATGTGTGTGTGTGTGTGTGTTGAGAATTTTACATATAAGGTGTGTGCTAAATCCTCACTCTTACTTATAGACTAGGCGAGATCATGTGATCTATTCCTAGGCCAATCACTGGCAGTAATCTGAGGCTGATACAATACTTAACCCACCCTACTGCTCATAATTACTGCGGCATTCATTGACGACGGACATAGGATTACATCACTGGACCTTTGCCAATACGCAGGATAGGACTTATACGCTTACCAAAGGATCACCAAAGGATTCCATAACATAGGACTTTCTTTAAGCCAGATTTCAACTGGCCAAGGATGGCCCTTAAAGACTTTATAATATATAAATGTATCACGTCAGTTTTGCTATGTACGTGTCAACTTATAACTCAGAAAAGAGCAGTCTTTGAGCCGTAAAATCACGCAAATAAAATAATATACTTATATATATTTAGCCAAAACCTCAACACAAGCTGGATGTGTCGCAATAACATTTTTAAGTGGATCTTAACATGTGTTAATTCAAAATTTTGCTTCGTCTTTTTTTAGATGATATTTTAAATGTAAAAAAATTATGAAATAAACGAACTTTGTAATACGAGAATTCAAAGCGATTTTTAAAAAAATTGATCAGGAATTTGCCAAATTATTTTCCTTTTCCCCGACCTTCTTACACCTCTCTTTCCCCCTTTCTTTCTCACTCCCTGGTGTTCCTAAAACCCTTTCAGTCCGTTCATGGACAGAGTAGTTTTGCTAGTATAAGTGTAAACAATCTTCTGAATTAAATTGTCAATGGATTTTGAAAACACATTTTTGCATTGTAAATGTTTTACTTTAGAGAGAAACTAAGAAAGAAACTCAACTGATTTTATTTTCAATGAGCGCGAACATGTAATTCTGAATTTGTAAATAAAAGAAAACGATGAATCAACTGCGTGGGAAATACTACAAGAAATTATATATATATATATATATATATATATATATATATATATATATATATATATATATATATATATATATAGAGAGAGAGAGAGAGAGAGAGAGAGAGAGAGAGATAAGTATCTACTTCACTCTACCTCTTCCATTAAATTTGAATGAAGATCCATAAAAATATTTGCCGAAATACCGTAATATTATAGACATAAAATTTTTAAAATTGCGTATCTGTCAATGGTCGAATTTTCAGTTAATCTGATTTTAGAATTAAACACGCTATTAAACGAGTGTTGTAAACGAATTTTGCAACGGCCAGAAATAACTCTTCGAATTTCGCTTGTAAAAAAACTATGCGAATAATATGATTACTTGAGCATAAGAAGTTATTGCATTTTAAAGCATATAATATAAGATTAATCAGTTCATTTCTCTTGTGTAATATATCATATTCCTTTGACATGTTTATGACAAACAGACTGGTTATAGTTACATGTTTTCTTCTCTGATTTCCTGAGCACAAAATTCGCAATACTTCTTTATTTATTCTTTTTATTTAGTGGAAATCAATAATTTACGAGTGCCAAAATCAAAATATGGATTTAAAATGAAAGAATTTGTGAATGTAAAATATCTTAGAATATCTTTCTTTTCGGAACCTGGGCAATGGAATCGACGAATTCTCTTTGGGTTTACACATGTTCTCTAGTAAAAAACAAGACTCATTTTGGTCGGATAGACGAAAAGAGAAAGAAAAAAAAGGAGCATTTTCAAGAAAAGTATTGACACTTGATTTTAAAGAAAATATAGCCAAAAGCAGGTCATCGTCATTATTCAAAACCAATTGTTCTGCCCTTAAAGAAAGCAAAGAATGGCCTTGTGTCGTATCCTATTACGATGTGGGGGTGAATAAATGCATTGTGTTTTTGCTATTGTATTTCAAAAGTGACCTTGTCCTGCGTATGACACAAAAGTGCATCTTGTCGAGAGGCTCCAGTTCTGAGGTGTGTGGTGTTATACGTTCATTGGTATTACTCCCTTTTCCACTCTGAATTGGGGTGGTAGTACCTGTTAGGATACCATCTGTATATCAAATAGACCTGTGTAAAAACGATTCGTATTGGTTAGAAATATGTGAAACCATAAAAACCTAAATTATCTGTATCAAATTCCAGCATTAAATAACACACAAGGGCTTGATATGCCATTAAACAAATATACTAAATCCTTAATTAATCAAAATAAAGACTTTTGTTAAATGCAATGTTTGTCCTTTTCAGAAAGTCCAATGATTCATTCTGGTGCCGTAATGGCCGATCCTCATCACTCAAATTTGATTTAAACGAAAGTATATCCCACTTTTTTGTTCTTTGTGTATAGCGAACAAATGTAAACAACAAGTGAAGGCATTTATGGTGTCATAGGAAATAGACAAGACAACCAGAGTTCCAATCCTGGACGAGGCTGTTTACATCTCAAATATGAGTAATATCTTTGGAAAATATTAGACAAAGAAAAAGATAAAAAAGGAATTAAGCGTTGATATCATACTTTTATCCATTTTAAAACCGTCATTTTGAAAAAGAAAACATTCCATGTTAAAAACTTTTTAATCTAGCTTTGTTATGCAGTGTCGTCCACAATGCGTTGCCTCAACGACTGCAGTCTTGTGTAGGCCAACTACCTGTCTCTTCTCACCAGCGCTATACTCACTTCAATTATTTATGGGCAAAGTCCCTCAAATCCGGGAACATCACTTGAACCCCTCGCCCGTGCAACGCACAATTCTCGCGCGTTCAGATGGACGCGTGTAGGCCCCCAACATCCGGGTACCTGAATTTCACCTTGCGTCCATCCAGCGCCTAAATCGCATTTCTTTGCATTCGCGAGGACACGGGTTCGCCTCAGGCAGGCAAGACAATGTCTTGCTCTTTATCCAAATGAGCACGGTAGTACGCGTTCTCCGTCACACTAGTTCCCGAAATCTCAAAGACGCAGGAACAGGAAGGCAGTCTAAATGCTTCACCTTTGAATCCTAGCTATTATATTGATATATTAATTATATTAATATTGATATGATTAATATTATTATTAAAACTAGGGAAAAAACCCGGGTGGTGTAAAAATAATTTTTGAAAGATATTGCCTGAGAGGGGTGGGAGTTAACAATCCAATGTTTGATGGGTTATATCATGAGTAATTAAAAATATCAATTTTATGAAATGAATGAACAAATTAAAACAATTTTAAATGGAAATTCAAATAAGATGTTGCGTGCATCTATCAGATATTAATTAAATAATTATTTTGAATATTTTATATACAAATCTTACACAAAATCGTAGGCATTTATTTATTTGTAAAAGTTTTAGTTAACCTCTTGTTATTGAAAAGAGGGCGAGAGTAAAAAATATTTAAAAAAAACTGATTACAGTGTTGTTCTTTATTCCATGTATTGACGATTTTCGTTATCGTGACGTAAGCATGACGTAGTTTTGGTTACAGGCAAATTATTAATAGATAAATTTACACTTAACATTTCATTTACCTTTTTCCATAACGTGGCACCTATCGACCAACCTGTGTGCACCTTTATAAAAAAAAACGCTATGCCATTTAAATTCTCATAAGGAGAATATCCCCTCATGACCCTTTTGATTTACACAGTTGTTGGTTAAATAACCAGTCAGTGGGGCTTAGAATACGCTGACTATATCCCATAGAGAGTTAAGACCCCCCTCCAAAAAAAAGGAATGTCTCGTGTAAAACACTAAACTGCATCAAAGGGTAGGCTCCAATTCTGGAAATCTGGGATATGTGGAGTACCACTTCATTTCCATTATTCCGAGGTCCATTTTGACTCGGAAGGGTAGTATCTGTTTAATGTATTATCTATAGCCCAAACAAATCTGTTTAAAAATTATTCGTTTTCCATAAGATCGTGTGCAAAAAAAGACTCTTAATAAACAACTATATGAAAACATGAACATACAATGAACGCGATTCCCTGATCAGACATGCTGTTTCATACTTCGTTGGTAGCCTGTAAATTATGTAAGTAGTGTAGATATATTTGAATCAAAGTTCGTTAAAAGAATATTCAAATAACGGGAAATGGGAAAATACCATGATTGAAAGCATGTAATCCCACGCCTCACCTGCACGCCGACTTCTGATTGGCCGAAGGAAGGCGTGAGAACAGAAATAAGTTTTAGTTAAGTTAGTTGCGACCAGTCAGTCGCTCAGAGAGAAAGTTCTCTCAAGATGTTGTGTCTCATCGTGCGGTTTCGAGAACACTTTGACTGTTTTTTTTTATAAAGAAAATAGAAAAACAAGTTTTTTTTGATAATTAATCAACAAGAGATGACCAACCCGAACGGCCCAAACAGAAAGAAGAAATCAACCCACAGAAGAAGCCCAAAGAAAAATGGTCAATGAACAAGTAACCCCTCATCATCTCCTTATAGTCTCGTAATCTGTCCCTCTGTCACCATTATATACCCGAGTAAAGGGGTATGAGATCTCAGCCTGCCTTGGTATTCATTCATAGCTGGTGGGAAAATAGTTTACCTTTCCCACACATTCCCAAGCGTAATAGCGCAATGGGAAATCGTCCAGAATTTGAACTCATGTGACCATGTCAATTTTTTACGACAATAACCATTACACAAGAGCGCTTTCTTTTATTGTAATGTTCCACCTACATAAATGACAGGATGATCAAATCGACTGGGCTACGAAGGACCATTGGTTTCTAAAAGTCTATGTCTAACATGTTGTGTTCCACCTATATAAATGACGGGATGATATAATTGACTGGGCTACGAAGCACCATTGGTTGCTAAATGTCTATGTCTAACATGAATAATAATAAAAGAAAATTTTTGTTTAGAAAATTAATTACCGTCTTCTTTTTATTGCAGGCGCCATTGAAAGTGTTAACGTTTAAGTTTATTAGAAGAATTTTACTTTCAAGATTTCACCTGCGCGTTTGTCGGAACCCGTAGTTTTCCCTTCGACTTTACGTCTGCAAGAAGCCATTAAAAAGTTTCTGTCTCAACTATTGTAACACTATAAGAAGTTAACCCATTTATTCATTCTCAAAGTCTGCCAGTATCAACCAATCTAGCAATATGTATTAATGTCTGTTCATATAGGAAGGCGCGTGGCATAATTGTTAGAGTCGTAGGAAATGGACTCGTCACCCTGATTTCAAATCCTGGACAAGGCTATTTGAATTTCATATAGCGCCAATACCATTGGAAAAGGTATGAATCTAAATATACACTTTCCAGCTATAGGTAAATGGTAGGGCAAACTGGACCCTTCAACCTTGGTTAGTCCACCTGTTTGGGAGAAGGAAAACTCTGAATTCAAAGTTGTTAAACTCCGCTTAAGAAATTGTGTGTCGCATCCTGTTCGTGCGGAGGTGTTGGCAAAATATATATATATATATATATATATATATATTATATATATATTATCTCTACTGAGGATACAGCCATTATTGCCATGGCTGACAAAATCTGATTGAATATGAAATTTATATAAAAAGCAATACAATGTGTTAGAAAGTCAGGCAAAATGGATTTATTTTAGATGAATAGGATATATTGTCAACAATAACATTGGAAACCTTCTACAATCAGACGTTATTAGAGCATCTACGAAGATTCTGGTTAGCTATAGGATCAGATTTTGAATACTCACATTCTAATTATTGGCTTGATTCATTAGTGGGAAAATGTTTTTGAAAGCAGAACTACCGACCTCAAATAAATTATTCCTTTGACATCTGGGAGTTGAAGTTAATCGCTATTATTCCTGAATTCAGTTGATCTAAAAATGGTCCAATGATTTGAAACTTGAATTTCAACCTCATCAATGGCTATTGTCACTGCGCAATGGTATCCTTTTAATAACGACCCAAGAAATCGTTTTATTTTATTCATTTATTTATTTGTTTCTACTGGGGGTGGGGGTTTTGTTTTCTTGGAAAAGACCCTGAAGATTCGTTATCTTTAAATTCAAGTCGTTCTTGTTTTCTACAATTCAGTTTATAATCCCCCCCTCTCTCTCTCTCTCTCTCTCTCTCTCTCATGGATACAATCAAAATTGAGAACTCAAACTTACATATAAAGCTTTGTGAATATATATATATATATATATATTATATATATATATATATATATATACATATGTGTGTGTATATATATATATATATACGGAGTATTATAAATAAATAAAAGATAAGAGGATATATACCTTTAGAGTATTAATTCATTTCTATATGAATTGTCGTATCTAACAAAGGCAGAATTTTGAAAAAAAAAATGTGAAAAAACAATATTTAAAGAAACGGGAAATCACACCAATAAGACCGAAGGTGAAAGACACAATACTAAAAAAAAAGAAAAAAAAAAAAAAGAAGAGACAATAATGTCAAAATAAATTTATATATATATATATATATATAATATATATATATATTATATATATATATATATAATATCAAGTCATCGGGTGGCCTAAAATAGGTATCAGCCAGACAGCTTGGGAGCGTATCCCCTTTTCACTAGTACTAGACCAAGGAGATTGTCTTGGCTTCTGAGGCGGACCTCCACACCTTCCATCAGCTCCTTTCTTACCGCACAGATCTCAGTGCTACTCATACGCTGAGTGGACGAGGGCCGGTATCGATGCCAGAGCCCTCTGGGTCCTAGTTGGACGCTGTACTGACTGAGATAAACCGGCTATATATATATATATATATATATATATATATATATATATATATATTCCTTAAGCTGGTAGATATTCACTTCAACACTAATATGCCCTATACAAAATACTAAACAGACAAACATCAGTAACTCATTCACGAGTAACATGGATAGCATCATAAACATTCCCAACAAGAAAAAATAGCAAAATTACACAAAAGCACACAATACTCAGACAAACCTGACGAGGAGTCAAAATCCAACTGCATAGATAGTAGAAAGTGTCCGGTAGATGGGAGATGCACAACGAAATACATAGTCTACCGGGCAATCATCTACCCCACAGAAACATGTCGGACCTAAGGACTACATTGGATATCCGCAGGTAGCAGAAAGCAAATGTACTTCAACCATATTCTCAACCCCCTCCCCCCAAAAAAAAAACAACAAAAAAAAACGGCGCTGTCAAAACATTCCTGGAGGTTGAAAGAAAACAACCTTACCTCACAAGTTAAATGGCAGAGAATAAAAACAGCGATGACCCCTACTATCTTCAGAAGTAAGAGACCACTTTGCTTAGAAGAAAAAAGCACAAATAATTAAAATTAGTGACAGAAAGAAGTTATTAAATACTGGAAAAGAATTAATCTTCAAATGTAGACACAAAAATAAATATAAACTAGAGTAATTGGGAACACCACATAGTACAAAATAGTATAGCATAATAAGGGTGGTAGGATAAATAATTCTAAATTCATATCACGCACAGCCGAATACACGCAACCGATCCCCATATGAGAAACACACATGAGTATAAGTGCAGATATAGTAGAATCGGGTGATAGATAGAGGTAAGAGTATGTGCATGTAAAAATACGCAGGTATATAATATATATATATATATATATATATATATATATATATATATATATATATTTATTTATTGTATGTTTCCAAACAAATAAATATGCACTAAACATATATTACTATTCACCTATTTAATTATGTATCAATGCTCTATCACAGATATTTAGCACCCTTCTTTGCTTAGTATTTCTTCTTCAAGTGTGATAGTGCCAACCATACACATTGATATACATATATATATAATATGTCTGTCTGTCTGTCTGTCTCTCAGTTGCTTGTCGTTATTGCTCAGAACCCAGTTGGCAATGTAAGTCTAAAATAAACGAAATGCCTATGCAGTCAGAGAGAAGAAAAAAAATCTTATTCACGTGCTTGAGATCGATGCAAAGGGAAAACGAGCCGATTGCAAAGTAAAATGAGTTGACCTTTTTTTGTTCAGCGGATACATAGAGATTACGAGTCTGGTTCGTCTAAGCTCAAACTTATTCTCAGCCTAAACCACCTTGTCTACACAGAATCGGTTTGAATAACCCAAGCCTCAGGGTCATCAGCTCCTGACACACGGGTTCATCGATTTTTTTCCTCGTTTGGGGTTAACGTCTTATAATCTCTTGTGAATTGTAGAAATTACCCGGATGTGAGTAGAGAAAAGCAAGATTGCCAGCTTTTACGTTTCTCATCTCTTATTTACTGCCACATGACAATGAAAGGGTTAAGATTGTCAATTCCCCTTCAAAATATCCAGATGACAAAACGTACTTGTTATATTGTACGTAAAGTAAAAGCAAAGTCGACGGGTTGGGCTAATGTCGGTATCAACGAGAGCGACGGAGTCTATCCCCTTTTAGCAAGTGATAGGGAGGGAGCCTATCCCCTTTTAGCGAGTGATAGACAAAGGAGAATGTTTTTGCGTCTGATGCGGGGCGCCACACCTACCATCATATCCTTACTTTACTGCACAGATCCCTGTGCTACTCATACGCTGAGTTGCCGGGTGCCGGTATCGAAAAAATCCCTACATGATAGTGTTTTCGTGCAGTAATCTGTATTGAAATACACCTTCGTGTATGTAAATTGAATAAAGATAAAATATTTATTCAGAAAATTAACTCGATTATTATCATTGTTGACATCATTATCATTATCATCATTAACATAATCATTATTATCATCATTATTATTGTTATATTCCTTATTATCATTATTATCATCATCATCATTATTGTAGTCAGTATCATCATCATTATCATCATCATCATTACCATCATCATTTACTATTATCATCACCACCACCATTATTATTATTATTATTATTATTT
>CM042144.1:28032356-28041502 GCA_023376005.1 Doryteuthis pealeii
TATAACTGTATTTCCTTATTGCTTAGAAATATATGTTCTATTGATTTCTTTTTGCCAGTATCTTCATTTTTTTTCTGTCTGATTTAAACATTCCTTTGAACATGAACGTATCATTTTTGTCTCACTTCATGAATAACTCAATATCTGGCATCTTAGCCAAGAAAGGTCAGTGAAATGATTGATAAAGTGTGAAATGCACTTTTCATAAACATTATCCATGGCTAAAACCTCATCCTTTATTCGTCACTGTGACTTGCTGTCTGTCCATAAACAAAGAGATCGACAGGATTTCTAGGGAGTTCACTATTTTGCTGCTAAATGCGAGTAAGGTTAGAGTTACCATTAACAAACATTAATTAAACTGAATCTGTTGTCCTTGTTTGACAGCTACTTTCTTATAAAACAGTGTCAATGGACGAGGTTCGAGTACAAGCCAAAGCTACAAATTAGAATGAAGGCACCCAGGTCAAGTAATTTTCATAATTTAAATATAGTATTTGCTATATAGGCCGAATCTTGGTAAACATACGTGAATTTCTTCTGCCAGATTTAATAGAGCACTAATGAGAATCCAGAAAACACGCCCTTGTATAACACATACACATACACACATGCTTTTAAACATATTATATATATATATATATATTATATATATATATATATATATATATAATATATATAATACTGCGTTTGGCACACCGTTCCAGTAAAAGCTGAAACAGTGGGGTTGTCGTGGTATATCTTCTAAGGTCTGGTCTTCTATGGGGATTTCGGGTCTGGTTTCTGTTAGGGATTTCTCCTTATCAGAAGCCCTGTGTCATTGTTAGTTTTTAGGTAATAAACACAAGACTTCGATTTACGTTGATGTTACTTTATTTCCAAATCCCCACACTATATATATATATATATATATATATATGTGTGTGTGTATTGCCACTGTTTCACCTTTTACTGGAACGGTGTGCCAAACGCAGTATTATTGGTAATATATAATATGAAATAGAGCTCTTCACCTGACGATTGTTGACGCATGAAACCAAAATGGTCGTGAATGTTCCTTTGTCTCCGAATAAATAGATATGTAAAACCTTTATATATTTATAATATATAGATTTTTGAAGGCAATTTACAATGCAATATGTGTTGAAAATTATATTTATTTTACTTTTTTTTTTAAATTCTAAATATTTTCGGAAAATAAAATTCCATCATCAGAGTTATTGAAAGTGCTAGGTGTTTTTTTTATAGTACTTATCCCACGGCGATATTGTAATCATCTGTTGTTATAAGAAGTTGAGGAACGCCGTATATTTGACATTTTTTTTCTTTTTCGGTTACTTCTGTGATGTTAAATCGGCTATTTCCGTGACGTTAATTCGGTTCAGCTGCTCCTGCGCTCGTGGAGATTGTTCGAACCGAATTAACATGTTACGTACTGACGTTTTCATAGTACCAAATCGATATATGATGTATACCCTTTCTTACTTCTTACTTCTAGACGTCTTCTCTTCTGGCCGGCTTTGGTTCTATCTTATAACATCTTGCGTCTGGGGTTGTCGTGGTATATCTTCTAAGGTCTGGTCTTCTATGGGGATTTCGGGTCTGGTTTCTGTTAGGGATTTCTCCTTATCAGAAGCCCTGTGTCATTGTTAGTTTTTAGGTAATAAACACAAGACTTCGATTTACGTTGATGTTACTTTATTTCCAAATCCCCAACCCAGACACCTGCGCAGTTGAGGGACCGCGTGTATAACACGACTTACCCCTTCGAACTGCTACCTTCTAACTGACTGAGTTACTTAGTATCCTTAAACCGGAACATGGTCTTCTATGCCTTCCGGTTCTCACGATTTATCCCCGGAGGGCAAGGTGAGAGTGAGGTCAAGCGTTGTCACTCATCCTTCAAGGCCGTGGGCTGCACTAATCGCCATTATGTTTCTACACTACCTTAAAAAAGTATTAGGGATCCAATAATTATGTAACATTTAGAATTTTAAAAAAAAGTTAAATAAATATAATTTTCAACACATATTGCATTGCCTTCAACAATCTTTATATTATACATACACACAATGCTTCAAAGATACTATAAAAAACCTTCACTTTTTATATATATATATATATATTATATATATATAATATATATATATATATATAGGAAATTTTATTTCATAGAGAGAAATTCTATTTATATTATTGGTATAATCATGACAAGCAAATTCGGTGAATACCGCGTGCGGCGTGAGGAACACTGTTCAGCTGTTTCGACCTAATTTGGTCTCATCAGCAGTGTATACCTACGATCTCCCCCCGACAGAACCGGAGAACCCAGGATGCAGAGTCAGAGACTATACCCCTAGGCCAACCGGACACGCCACACACGAAACTCGCCAAATTAACTTGTCAATCATAAGCGCGCAACTACTATAACATGATGTGTCGTTTTACAGCGTCTTTTCGTTTCCCCTCGGAGTCATGTCTACCCGGCATGACGGCACGCATTCCCGTACTCACATCCATGCTGAGCACAGAAATATAGGAAATTTTATTTTATAGAGAGACATTTTATTAATATAATTGGAATAATCATGACAAGCGAATTCGGCGAATATATATATATATATATATATATATATATATATATATATATATATATATATATATAGGTAAAGGTATCAGCCAGACTGCGAGGGAGTATATCCTCTCTTCGCTTGCGCTAGACTAAGGAGATTGTTTTAGGCGTCTAAGGCAGAGTGCACACCTACTATCAGCTACTTACCTTACCACACAGATTACTGAGCTATTCATACGCTTTTTACATTTTCCCTAAGACTCATTTCTGCAATTTAGCTTTTTCTCATCGGAGAATTTAATTATCTCTAACTTTTCATGTAAATGCAAGAACATTGGTCGTTTAAGTTATTTTTTTAAAGATTTCCCATTTCATAATTGGTATTAAATTTTTGTTCTTTAATTTCCAAACATAACTAGATAGGGTTGTTACATTATTTAAATTATTATTGGAAAACGAATGCTTATGATTTGCCAATCTAGTTTCAAATTTTGATTTTTTGCAACCCACGTAAAATGTAATAAGATTTGAATTTTGTCTAGAAGTTACGGTTGCTTGGTAAACTATACCTTCATTTCATTCTTTTCGTTATTTCTATGTGGTTTTGAATTATTTTATTATTGTGTTTTTTAATTAACTTTCCTATATTATCTGTTCAAGAGACTCTAATCTTTAAGGTGTTCTTTTAAAAAATTGTAAGTGGAGAACGATTACTTGGGAAATGTTTGTTGATTAAATTCAATAGTATCTTGCCTAATTTCGTTATCACCTGTAGGCTGTATAGTGGGTTATACTACATAATCCTTCTATTATTCGTTCTGTTTTTCCTATTGAGCGTCTCATTCTCATTCTCATTTTGCCCTTTGTTGAATTTAATCTTATTTCTAGTGTATCTGTTATCATATAGTGCTTTAATTTGAATTTCGGTAACGCTATCAAAGATTTGCCGGTTTGACGCAGTTTTACTGATTCCGTATTCCATTGAATATAGAATTTTCTTAAATACTGAGGGTGGATGGTTACAGCTGGCGTTTCCATATATAGAAGTTTCATTTGGTTTCATAAAAGGCTAACAATTACTTGTGATGTGATCGAATGTGACATCAAGAAAATTCACGGTTTTTGTGTTCAATTTGATGTCGACAGACATGTATCTTCATAATCATTTAAAACCTTAATTTACGTTATGAGAAGGTATGTCAGACGGCACGATGTTCGACCACATGAAACAAATGTATTTTGTCACCTACCACCTAATTGACCTGAAAATGCCTTTTCCCATTATCTCTACATATTGTTGACTGTACGTATCGTAAAAATCAATAAGTAAGAATTATTGTTTGGTCAGTGTGTGTGTGTGTGTGTGTGTGTGTGTGTGTGGTGTGTGTGTGTGTTTCACGTACACAACATCATGTTACGTGACAAAATTATCGCAACATAGACTCATTTTTTTCTTTCACTCTCTATTAATTTATGAGTAACTAAGCAAGAATATGTATTAGATATTGCATGTTCAAAACCGGCTTTGCTATAATAGTACTAAGTACATCTTAGACAACTACTCTTTCTATATCATCTCCTTTTATTATATACCTATTAAACTATATCAGTATGTCTGTCTGTCTGTCTGAGGAAATAACTGATTGGTTAAAATCCAACAAAATGTAATTACAAGTTGAGGAATAAAAGCGAATAAAACACAAATAAATTCAATCAATTAATATTGCGCCTCGGTGTATTAAGGAGGATTCATCATAATTTTATTTTGAGACAATAAACTGCTATTTGTATATATAATGAAAATGTAGGCAAGAGGTGAAGAAAGTAGGGGAGAGGGTAGATGCGTCGGAAAGTGTGAGGCGGAGGTATGTGCGGGTGGGAGAAGAGAGAAAAGAGGAGGGGAATGTCACCGACGAAACGGTGGCTCATAAATTCAAAGGGGTGCAGTCTCTGTAATTGAAAGACTAAGTTGGGCGTAGGCAGCAGCACGGGCTAGTGTCTATTGGGCTGAGTTGTGAAGGGAGTTGGGTTTTCGTGAATTTTACCTAAGTTATTTTATTTGTTTTCTGAGTCACGATTTTTGCAATGGCTGACATAAAGTGGAAAAAACTGTTTATAGTCTTTGAATTCCCAATGACCACTGATTTACATAAACAGCACAAGCTCTGACAAAGTGTAGGTTTTAGTAATACTGTGTGGTTGAAGTTGAATGTATAATCGAAGTCAATCATGTATATGAAGAGGGCATTTGTGTGTCGTTTATCTTCTCCGGTGTTCATACATTCGTTTTCAAGGTTTTGATGTGTTTCCCTGGTGTAGCTTTTGTCCCAATCGTTGAATGGAATTATGTAAACGCTTGTGTTAGAGAAGTTAGGAGTGTTTTTTTCGCTTTCGCAGTTGAGTGTATCTTGAGGGCTTTTTCTTTTCGTTTTATATGAAAAGGGTGGAGTATTCTAAAGGTTTGAGAGAGATTTCAATGTGTTTGTAGTAATCTTCTAGGTATTGTGGACTGCATATTTAGTGCCCGTAGGTAGAAACCAAGTATAAGGCCCGTTTTAAATTTATTGTGTAGGGAGTAAAAGTGCATTTTTGTAGGTGAGTTTGCGGTACATTTTGTAAGTCAATTAAAACGCCCTCTCCCATTCTTTTCTCCCACCCTCCATGAACCTTTTTAATATATATACACATAGCAGTTTATTGAATAAATAAAATACAATTCTGATAAAGCTTGCTTAATACACCGAAGCGAAATATTAATCAATTGAAGCTGTTTGTGTTTTATACGCGTTTATTCTTCAACTTTTAATTTCATATATATGTGTATGTGCGTGTATCTATTTATGGACACGTAGCGTAGTAATTTAAATGACCGTCTGTGCATTCGGTTTAATTGATAGGCGATAAGATTCGTTTGAGAATTTGAAGAGCGAAAGGTGACAAAATTAATTTATTTCTGATGAACTAAGATATATATATATATATATATATATAATATATATATATATATATATATATATAATGTGTTGTAATCAGCCTTCAAAATTCTCGTCGGTGAATTCGGTTTAATTGATAGGCGATGATCTTAGGGTTCATTAGAGACTGTGGCTTTTATAAAATGATAGACACGTAATAGTATTGTCCAAGAAGTTTAGTTAATCAGAATTATTAGTGAGTGGCCATTCGTCCACTAGAATGGCTGAGCTCCCAGCAAGATCCGATCACTGGTTTCACACATGTCAAGTCAGTAAAATGAATATCATCAAGAAATAATATAATTATATTGTCAGAAAATTGTGGTCTTGTGCTATTAATCTTACCGGTGGGGACAATACGAAACATAACAATGACAATGGCTTGCGGAGAAGAACAACAAAATTACGGACAAAAGAGAAGACCGAACCGATCGACTTGGACGAAATGAACTAATGGGGGCGTCGATAAATAAAAAGATAAGCATAAAGTAACAGAGTATATTGCGATTTGCTGTTTAATGGTTGGTCATAAGATAATGTAACACACACACACACACACACACACACACACACACACACACAGACAACACACACACACACACACACACACACACACACAAACACACACAAACACACACACATTGAGGGAACAACACCATCTGTTTACCGTTTTCAATAAAGTAAGCTGTCTGATGAAACTTATGGATATACACAGATACCTGTGGCCAGAAATACAGGGTATTCGGGAGAAATTTGACACATTCATAAGGAAAAAGAAAAAGTGCTCGGTAACAACACAATTTAATGGATTGTGAAGAAATTCAACAGGCACGGAAATTAAACTACTGTCAACAGGTTTCACCCAAAATAACCACCATAAGCGTCGATCACAGTCTAATTCCTGATCCTGAACATTAAGCAAGCTGATGCTACAGTTTACCTGGGAAGTGTATCAAAAACTACATTAATTCTGGGGATTAACTGGGCTTTTTTAGTACTGGCGCGGCGATTGGTGTCTTTGTCAACAGCGCCAGATACATAATAATCCATGGGGTTAAGATCTGGGGAATTTGGAGGCCAAACATTGGCTCTGGTGTAATCATTAAAATTCGCCGACAACCATTTTTGACTTTTCCCAAAGGTGTGACAGTGGTTCAAATCCTGCTGCCATACATATGGTCAAGCATTGGCTACCCTTGTTATCCAGGGCTTACTACAGTGTTTAGCAACTACACGTAGGCATCTGAATTCATCTTGACACCCTCTCTGAAAAAATGCGGAGGCATCACATCACCCTCAAAGGACACACATCCAAAAAGCATCACAGTTTGGGAGAATTTAGTCTGCATGACATTAGGAGTGTCTTTGAACTGTATGCGGTTATCTGTTTTCAGCGTGTTGTGCTTTTGATCTTGACAAACATTTTCTTATCGGAAAAGAACCAGATTATTTGTGATTCAGTTTATTTGCTCATAAGTTTCTTTGCATTTGTCAGACGATTTTCACGGCTTTTTTTGGAGCAGTTGACATCTGAAGGCTTTCATTGAGTGCGAGGTTCATTGTAGAGGCTGAACAATTCAATTCCCGTGACAAAGACCGAATTCGAATGCCACGGTCCTCCAATATTTTTCTGCAGATTTCAAGGAATTCTGCTATACGAACCCTATCAGATCGTCTGCTATGTTGCTTTCTTCTAGCCACAGCCTCGTGGTCTCCATTGCAATTCTCCCGTTCATGTCTAATTGTTTTACAGTGTTCAGGGAGCATTGGGTAGCAACCATAATCTCCTTATTTTGATGGCGGTGCAGATCATCATGATACAAGTTATTCTTTTCCATGATTCAGGTGGGTTCCAGTAATCCATTCTATCTGTCAAGTATAGGAATGAAGAATGGTCCAAGCTTTTAAATGGGGCATAGTTTGCGTCAATACCTCCAACCTACGAAAAAAACCCAAATATAAGTAAAATTTATCACGAACACCCTGTAGTTCTCTAACCACAAAATGGCCGATTCTAAGCCTTTCTTTACCTATATATATATATATATATATAATATATATATATAATATATATGTGTGTGTGTGTGTGTGTGTGTGTGTGTGTGTTGTGTGTGCGTGTATAAGTGTGTGTGTGCTGATTGTCTTTCCGAGTGTTTGTATATGTACACCTATCATATAGTATTATATAATCAAAAGAACTGCAGTTATATATCCTGAATCTCCCGTCAATGAAATACTTAGAAATGGGACCCCTTTGATATTGATCAATATAACTTTTTTTTTTTTATGAAACACGTAATTTACATAATCATTTCTATAATACAATTTATAAAACACTTTATTGAAAAGTTTTACTTTTGATAGGTTTATGAAAATAGGATTCTTAAATGCCAACATATTATGTGAGCGTATCTTGAAAATATAAAATGTTATTTCTGAAGTGTGATTTTATCTGAGTATTGTTCGTAAAATTTATAACCTACGTTTTTCCATTTGTTTTGTTAAATCTTTGCCTAGCAACTTTTCTTGGTATCTTTATCTGTATGATGGGATATTTCAAAGCTCACTTTTCACTTTAGAACTCATTCTATTCAAATAAAGTCCCATTATTACTGTAATTTGAGTCCTTCCGATGATATGCTATTAAATAAAGAGACAAAGCCAAAACGGTTAAATTAAAAAAAGTGTTTTCGTTCTCCTGGACTGGTTGCCTAATCAAGGTTAAAGATCCCAGGGCACCAAACTATTTACTCATATCTGGAGGGTGTATAGCTGGATGGACACCTTTCCTATGGGTATTGCGCAATATAAAATACAAACTGCATCGTCCAAGACTTGAACTCCTATTACCGAGTCTATTTTTCTACTGTCTTATATTTACCAACCCTCCACACGAGCAGGATGTGACACAAGGTCAATTTAACAGGTTTGGATTCAGAGTTTTGCTTCTCCTAGACTTGTTGCCTAAACAACTTAAAGATCCAGTCTACCCTGCTATTTACCCATAGCTGAAGTTGGATGCATACCTTTCCAATGGTATTGCTAGACCGCCTCGTCTAGGACTCGGTCGACGAGTACAACTCTAGCCATTACACAACACGCCTTTGACGGCAATGTGTATATTGCATGTGTCCGTGTATATGTGCATTCATGTGGGTTTTTCTGTGCGTGAGAATTTTACGGCAAGATATACGCATTCGCACAAGTATAGATTCATGGCGGCAATAACAGTCTTTACAAGATGCAAAATTTGTCTGGCTTGATGAGATAATTTACGTCCCTATTCACTCCGTCATCACCAATCAGTAAGCACTCGTTGATGGGGTCCGATGAAGAAATGATCAATTGCCACAGTGACCCGAACTACTAACACATTCACAACAAAAAATCACTCAAACCGTTGAAACATCACTCACACCTCTTTAGACAAATTCCCGCATCACACAACTATGTCACTGTCAGTTGAGACAAACTATATTGTATTTTTTAATATAACTAGCAAATATATGCACACTCCGGCTGCAAGTATTGAAGTTTTAATGTACTAAAATATTATATAAAATTAGAAAGGCTAATGAAGCTAAAATAATGCAGATAAAAAG
>CM042144.1:28041602-28044102 GCA_023376005.1 Doryteuthis pealeii
AATTCTCTTATAACTGGTGGTCTTTGTAGAATCACCGAAAAAGTAGTTAGAATGATAACATCTTTTAACGAGAGAAAGGAGACGATAAGTCTAGGTTTAACGAAAAAATAGGATTAGTGACTACCAAGGAGTCTTTGATCTTTAGGCTTGTGAACTCTGGTTGACCAGTGTGATTCGAAGGAATCGAACATTCGATTCGGTCGAGGGCTAGCTCGAACATTCTAGAGATAGAAACTTCTGGAAAATGACTTTGAAATAATATTTAAGAGACCCGCCAATAGAGTTAGAAGACAGTCTGTGGCCGGAGAGAGTCAGAGTGGTACGGGAGTTTAGTAAGCTGTTGTCGCTAAGGACCATAAGAAAGACTGTCACCGAGAAGTTTACTAAGGACAAAAACTCGAAGTTGAATCCAGTTAGAATACAATTAATTAGTTATTAAGCGCAGATATTATTAGGGACTCTCTCTCTCTCTCTCTCTCTCTCTCTCTCTCTCTCTCTCTCTCTCTCTCTCTCTCTCTCTCTCTCTCTCTCTCAAAAGTTATAGTGAAGTTTTGAATATAATAAACTTCTGAAAAGTAAACACGGTGTTATTAATTTTCTCTATTTACGACGAAAAGACACCGTTTTATGAATGGGAACTCTGCCACAAACAAAATAGCAAAGTACTATCGTAAAGGGGACGACCCGTGGATAAAGTCAATTGGCCGTAACGAAGGGCATGCGGCGTGCGTAAAGTGATATATTTCCTTGACCAAAAGAAGTGGGAGAAGGATTTTGGGGCTAGAAGAGGCTGACTGCTAGATCGGTGTTGGTAAACAGACGACCGTATGAATATACAAAATACGACTGATACCGGGAAAGAAACAACAAACCCACTACGCAACTTAGATCCCTATTTAGTGCCGTGAAAGAAAAGGCACTACGTTACATATTACGAATTGAAGCCGCTACGTTACAATCTCCTACTCCACTGACTGCCTAATTTACTGGTACGGGTCTCTTTATATAGTATGTCAAAAGAATATTCCAGAAGTTTCCTTTCTGGAACCATCCAGAAAGAAAAGAATCTTCGAAAAGCTCCAAATCATTTTGGTCAAACAGAGTTCACGGCCTCTAAGATCAAAAGGACCATTTGTCGTCCAAAAGACTGGATTTTCCTTAAACGTAGACTTATCGTCGCCAAATCTCTCGTTAAAAGATTTTATCTTTCTAATTCTTTTTCGGCCGATTCATTCAAAGGCCATCCAAGTAAATATCAGAGGATTGGAAATACATTTTTGTTTTAAGGTTTCTCCTTAAACGTAGACTTATCGTCGCCAAATTTTCCTTAAACGTAGACTTATCGTCGCCAAATCTCCCTTTAAAAGATTTTATATTTCTAATTCTTTTTCGGCCGATTCATTCAAAGGCCATCCAAGTAAATATCAGAGAATTGGAAATACATTTTTGTTTTAAGGTTTCTCCGAGTCTGGCACAAGGCCACACATATAGGTGCTGGGACGGCCATTATGTAACACAACGGAAATATCTTTAAAGTCAAACAATCAATCATTTATATTTTCAAATATGTGTTAATCTATTACTGGTATTCAATATTTTATTGATCATTTGCATCAAAGAAAATATATGTTCTTTGTAATTATCTATATAAACCTATTGTATAAATATAGAACGTATTGCTTTAATTATTCAAAGTTTTGATATTGTTTATCCTTTAGGCTGCGATCTCGTTAACTGTCATCGTAGTCAACATAATGGAAGGTAAAGGTGCACTTAGCGTAATGTATATCGTTGCAGGAAATCAACGACCCAAGTCCTGAATGAGAGTGTTTGTTTTTCAGTTGGTGCTGATGTCCGTGGGAAAGACATGGATCCATATTTTCTCCCACGCCGGTTATGCGTAAACACTAGAGTAAACTGTGCTCTACACAATATTTCAGCACACCAACTACCACGATACTACCAAACATAGCGGGTACATTTCAAGGGTCTTTAATCACGTGATATACGCGCCACAAACTAGCGCGTACAAAAATATTGCACCACATTTGACTGACCCTTAAGCGGAGTTTGACGCGTTTGAATTCAGAGTGTTCCTTCTCCTAGACTGTTTATGTAGCCATAGTTAAAGGGCCCAGCCTACCCTACTATTTACCGATAGCGGAAGGGAGAGTAGTTGGATGCATACATTTACCAAGGATATTAATGCTATGGGAAATGCAAAGGGCTTCGTAAAGGAGTTGGACTCCAGTCGACGAGTCCATTTCTTACGACTATAAACATTACACCAAGCACCTCAACCCTGTTATTTGTTAAATTTATATAAGGTCCATGAAGTAATGATAATCAATCTAATCTCAATCAATATACAAATATACAATACCATCGCTTTGATAGATATGAACAGACTGAGATAGATAGATTAATAGATATATAGATGGATAAGGAACAAACTGAGATAGATTGATATATAGATAGATAAATAGATAAGAAACAGTCT
>CM042144.1:28046602-28061602 GCA_023376005.1 Doryteuthis pealeii
CCTATAAGACTGAATAGAACCAAATGTCTCCGGCATAAAATAACCCAACATGCGTCGACACGCCGTAAAATCAAATCAACCAAGCAACCTAACACATTTGGAGACGATAACTGTATTTGATACTAGGAGGGATATTAGAGGTATCCTCACATGCTGGGTTAGCATTAGTGTATCCATTGGTACACAAACACTTAATAAATGGTAGACAAAGACAAGATAAATCGATATAAACATATAAGACATTTAATGCGTACGTACATAAAACATATGACAAGCAAGAGTGGCTTATCATCGATATTAACCTGACATCGATGGAGTCTATCTCTTATTTACAAGGAAAGTTTTTGAAACCACGTGATTGTGCATAAGTATTAAGAATAGATACTTCAAAGGCAGCGATTGGTCTGTTCTTTCACCGCTATAGGTAAATTGTAGCTAAGAATTGATTCTTTAGCTTTTGTAATCAATCTAGGAGAGAGGAAAGATACAAGTTTGTCAAAAAGTATCACGATTCAAGCTGTATTTACTAAGATAGAAATGAACAAGGAATGGAATTTTTTTCAGATTACAAGGTGTGTCAAAAAAGTAGCAAGTTTAAATCTGGTTTTACCAAGATAGAAATGAAGAATGAATGGAACGTTATTCTTTCAGAATACAAGGTGTGTCAAAAAGTACCAAAAATCTTGATACATTCTTAACACACCTTGCATACATATATATTTGTAAGTGTAAACACACATAAGCACGCAAATTGATTTACCCCCCCCTCTCTCTCTCTCTTAACTTAATGAAGTTATTTTTCTCGTATATTTTCTGTTTTCTAACAAACTCTCTGCCAGTAAACCATTTCTTTATTCTACATCAATATACTATAAAATATTTACAAAGTTGGGTTAATCTGGCATAAGATCTTTGGGTGGCGAATGAGGATCGAATGTTATATAACCCATTCCTCGTCGGGTATATAAACACGAGTTCTTCGTGTAACATAGAGAGAGAGAGAGAGAGAGAGAGAGAGAGAGAGAGAGAGAGAGAGAGAGTGGTAGGGGAGAGAGAGCATCATAGAGAGAGTAAAGACATTAGAGAGAGACATGCAGATAGGTAGAGAGAGTCGTGTGACTTATTTGCATTTCTTCTTTCTTTCAGACATCTTGATCGTCTAGTGTTTCCTCTTGAAATTCTTTCTATCTCCTCTGTTGTTCTATCGTCTAGATTTTAGCTGGGCATCTTCTAACTTCTTAGTTCTTTAGCTGTTTCTAACTAAGAGCTTCTTTTCAAGTCATGAATAATTAACTAATAAGTCTTGTTACTTTGACAAAGCTTTATTTTAGCCCATTTTTTAACTCACCGCAAGGACTGAGTTCAACCTCGCACAGACACGTCTACCCGCATCGCATTCTGGTTGGAACTGACTTAAGTAAGTCAAATCACGTGACGTACGAGAAATCCCACCTTTACCAATGGTCTGTATTTTTCCATGGAAACCTGCCCGTCTACGTTCTGACTTGAAGGTCAATGCCCCTTATTCTACAGATGTTTGTCAATAATCTATGCTACAACATACATTATGCAACACGAACTCACTGCAGTTAGGCTTATTACATCAGTTATTGCGTCATTTTACTTGACCTATGAGAGGGATACAAATCGAATTTAACTATGATTACTTTATTAACTGTATGAGTAACTGCAGTGAAGTCTGTACAGTAACCATGAAGAATATTAGTGCCTGTTTTTAGAAGACATTAATAAATCCAGTACAGTTCATGTTGAGCATGAATATCGATTAATAATTCTATAACACATGTGCTGGAGTACCGTCTCACTGTATGTATGTTATGTATGTATGTATGTATGGTAACAATGTATGAGAACGATGCTCCGGCACAGTATTACAGTCGTCGAAACTGCCCGTTCCAACCTCCCGTTCTTATGTTGTCTGTTGATTTACAGGAAGGCTGAAAAAGAGCTGGTTTCGTCCCTTTTACCAACTCGGCTGAAATAGGATTAAATAACCAAAAGCTGTCAACGGATCAACAAAACAATTGAACACAACGCCTTTTTTATTTTACAAAGGAGGGAGGTGATTCCTTTATCTGTTGATTGGCGATCTACAGCTAGTTTTTGGCTAAGTTATCAATTTCGTACCAAGTGGCAAGATCTCAGAGTGTATCGGTAAAGTTGTATCAAAGGCCCCGAGCCATGGCGACTCCGCTTCTCTCTTCTTCGGTCTGTCCCGGTCTCTCTTTTTATCGCTTCTCACGGTCTGTTATTTATGGGATCCAGACCTCCCCACCCCTAACACATGTCTCTGATTGGCCAGCCACTCGATAACATTGCCTACGTGTCTAAATGGCCTTGTGCCAGCCTAGCTTGTATCTTTCCATTTGGAGTCAAGGCCAACCATTGTTTTATTTATCTAAGTTTTTGAAATTGTTGACGAACTTTTCAAAGACTGGAATCTTATTTATTAAATTATCATTTTATTTTGGCAAAATTTGAAATTCCGATGATATATATTAAATTCCATAATCTAAAGAATTTATGCTTACGGGAGGATTTTTCGTTTAGATAAATATATACCTCCAATATAAACATTATTATTATTATAATTTTTTTTTCTTATTTTTACTTTTAATTTTAACAAACCACCATAATTGATAATTAGGGTAGTTTTAATTAATTAGTAATTAATTAATAGATTGCCAATCAACCCATAACACAATAGTGTTACAATTCAAACCAGGCATACTCCGATTAAAAATTGACCTTCAGTCCCATCCTATCCGTGGCGGAGGGGTTGATTGAATACATATTTGAAACTATAATTGCTTACATATGTTTATCATTCTACACTTTAAACCATTTCTTGAAAAATGACTGACTTCGGCGTTGCATAACTTTCTTTCTTTCTTTTTTTTTCTTTTTCCTAACCGGATACATTTTTTTCTTTCTTTCTCTCTTTCTTTCAATAATTTTTGCAAATACTTATTGTCATTTAATTGGTTGAAACAATTGTGGTGAAAAGAAGGAAATACGGGATAGATTAATTTTTTCTTGCTAAAAAGCGATACTTAAAAGAAACGACAAAAAATAAACGTCGGCATTAAATACCACAACAGGTGTTGACATGCCACAAAATAAACCAACAAACCAAACATTACGGTAATAGGTTTAAGGTAGAAAACGGAAATTATTATTTACATTTGAATATGTAAAACGTCGGCATTAAATACCACAACAGGTGTTGACATGCCACAAAATAAACCAACAAACCAAACATTACGGTAATAGGTTTAAGGTAGAAAACGGAAATTATTATTTACATTTGAATATGTAAAAGAAGAGGAAATTTATTTTCCGAATAAAATTCTCACTACATGTAGGGAAAATGGCGTAAATTAGATCAACAACCTGATGGTCGAAGATAGGCAAGAGCCACGTATCAATAAGAAAGAAAACCATTTCTCCGTGGAGAACAAATCCAGTATACAGAGATCACTTTCTCTCTCTCTCTCTCTCTCTCTCTCTCTCTCTCTCTCTCTCTCTCTCTCTCTCTCTCTCTCTCTCTCTCTACTTTATACCCCTCTCTCTGTTTCTTGTCGAATTTGTTCAATCATGAAGTCAAAGGCGTAGAGAACACTGAGGAAGTTTGCTTTCAACGTGTTGATTATCTTTGTCCGCCAGACAATTTCCTGCCAAATTTAAATGATGTTATTTACGCCTGACACGAGGAGTTGATGTTGGCTGCATGCCCCGCACTGCGAACACCAACTGATTATACACAAGGCTGATATCGACAATATATATATATATATATATATATATATATATATATATGTAAATATGTATATATATATATATATATGTAAATATATATATGTAAATATATATATAAATATGTATATATATATATATATATGTAAATATATATATGTATATATATATATATATATATATATATATATATATATATATGTATGTATGTATGTATGTATGATTTTATATGAAAAAGGTGACTTACCGGTGAAATTGGTAACAATTGTTTGTTGATGCAAGTTTCACAAGGATAACACAGAGATATAACAAATATAAAGTGATCAATACATGAGTAGAGCAAATTTGTTATTGAATGGTATACACAGAAATAACCTAGCCGAGTTTCACTATAAGGATATTCAGGGTTAAATCCATTGAATTAATCAAGATATTTATTTATTACAGCAATTTTTGCCACAAAATACACGTGTGCAATCGGCTGTAATTAATCAAGATCTTGATTAATTTAGTGGATTTTACTCTGAAGATCCTTATGGTGGAACTCAAATTGGTTATTACTGTGTATACCATTCAATAATATATATATATATATATATATATATATATATATATGACTTGACTAACGTGTCCCACAATTCACAAGTGGTCACTCGTTTGCTTTGTGTTGCGCGCTAAAATTTTAAATGCAAGTGAGCTTCAGATGCACTGATGTTAATAAGTTCACTAAAAACATTTAAGTTTCTAAATTTATTACGCTACGAAAAATATTATGTACTACTTTTGAGATAGTCATTCGCTTATAGCTCGAAGTTCTGTTAAGCCAAACCCCCCCCCCATTACGATATCAATGTTCCCGAGTTCGACAAGAAGGTTTCCGAGTTCAAAGAGATGGTTCCCAAGTTTGGCTAAGAACACCTAAAGAAGACCGGAGGGCACATCGACTGAAACGTTATGTATATAACAATAAAGAGGAAGACAACAGTCCGAAATATCCAAATAATACAAATTCTCAAGCCTCACCTAAAAATAACAAGGAACGCCTAATGAAAGCTGGTCGGTATATAGGTCAAAACGTTGCGTATACAACAATAAAAATGAGGACAAAAGTCAGAAAAATCCAATTGATACAAATTATCTAGCCTCATCTAAAAATAACTACATCCGAGTAATCGCTTCTAGTTATTCTATATATTATACATATATTTTTGTAACACTTATTACTTTATATAACCTTAGAAGTATAGAAGTAGATAACTTCTTCGAGAAGTGCGGAGAATGCTGATTTGGGCAACGAGTCAAATGTCGGGCGCCTGTCTGTCACATTTGCGCGGCCGTAAAAAAAAGAGAGGCGTTCCGTGAAACCCGTGGTTACTTCCACTTTTGTAAAATTCTAGCCAAATGGACGAAGATAAAATATTGTCGGCACAAACTGATTTGAAGCGATGTGTGTGTGGGCCAGGAGTTCTCTATCTCCAAATGTTAAGGTACCTACTTATCCTCGGTCGGATACTCATTGACTGTCTGATTGACCCTTTTAACACATCCCAAACTTCCGCGTGTGACCGTTTCTAGGACTTACCGCGAGTGTGCTAGTGTTCGAACTCTTGTCATCGGTCAGCAGGTTTATTGTGGGTGAGAAGTCTGCCACAGTGTTAGCAGGAAGGCTGCTTGCAACACATTACACACACACACACACACACACACACACACACACACATATTATATATATATATATATATATATATATATATATATATATAATGTTGTTCGTCTGAAATAAATTTATTTCGGCACCTTTGTCTCTTCAGATCTGATTTTTAAATGTATAAGTATTTCATATGTTTTTCCCTCTAATTGATTTAGTATTTCAAATTCCTCTCATCGTATGTTGAAATAAAAAAAATCAATTATACGGAAAAATGAATTTAAATAGAATTGTAATGTAATAATTATCCATTTGGAAATAATACCTGAAAAGGCGAATATGCCGAAAGAAATTATTTCTAATGAACTAAGGTATTCTGAAATTTATTCATTTATTTATTTATTCAAAATACTCCCTCAATGGAATCATATATACATAAAATGTTCATGTGCGTTCAAGTTCTCAATTTTGTTTGAATCCTATCACGGAAACAATTGATAGCTTTCAAATATATATATATATATATATATATATATATATATATATATATATATATATATATAATGTGGTGTGCGTGTTTGTTATAAGAAGAAATATTTATTAAAAAACAGTTTGAAACAGCTATCGATTTAATTTAGTATCTGATTGTTAGTGTTTTTTGTGTTTTTACCCTCATATACGTCTTCATCGGAAATCAATCTATCATCTTTTCTTTTTCTTATAATTACTATATAATATCAAATCTAGGTCATTATACTGTCTCTTTATAATACTTTACATTGGTAACAGCGACGTCTCAAGAACCAAACAGATTTACTTAATCTCATCATATACCTCTTAACAAATGTGACTCACGTCAATTAGTATAAGAATTGGATTGTTTACGTTGAAAAGAAACAAACTCTTGTATACTGTAGATAGTTTCTTGAAACATTTAAAGTACTTAAAAAAGAAGGAAAGAAGACAACATTGTTTATCAGGATCCTCTTCTGAAAAAAACAATCGGGTTAAATTTAATAAGATCACGGATATACAAAGCTCCGCTATATCTTAATTATAAAGTTCTTAATTCAATGCTCAATATTAATCATATTAATATTTACCAACTTCTTCGCACGAGTAGGATGCGAGATAAGGTGATTTTTTAAAACCAGATTCTAACTAGTTTTAATTCAGTTTTTCTCTCTTTTTTTTTGTCATATCAAGGTTAAAGAGCCGAGTCTGCCTTTACTCATTTGAACTCGTGGTGGTGTCCATTTTCCACAACGATAAACATTACACAATAGGTGCCTCAAATATTATTAATATAGATTGAAAATTATACTGGAAGATTTCCATGACAAAATTCAGTTAATAACCAATGTCCAGCATTGCATTTATCGATCCATTAAATAGACTGAGACGTGAATGCAAAAAATGTGTTTAATTTTGTGTTGTAGACTGGATCATACAATATGTAATAGACAAAGTCAATCATCTTGCCTGATTAATAGGAACAATTTTCAACCCAGCAAATCTAGAGTTCACCTTTCCTCTAGAAATCCCGACAGTATATTCGAAGAAAATTCTCTAGACACAACGCAGGTCCTTTATTTCCTCAATAGTAAAAGAAGAAATATCCAGAGGATTACCAACTGGGGTAAATGTTATTTGGGGTAAATGATGGTAATCATTTCCACACAATGTACTTAGTGGGCCAGTGAATGTTTTAGGGGTTCTTGAACTACCATCAACATACCTGAAAAGTAGCGTAGGTCGATTTTGAATTTGTAAGTTTTCCAATAAGGCGAAAGTTGCAAATTAACACAAAAAATTACCACACAAAATATTGTTCTTCAAAATGTTTTCTTCATTTGAGGAAATGAATTTTAAAGACTAAATAACCGTAAATTGGTCATATTTTCGGTGTTATCCAAAAATATAAGTCGAATTAAAACCTGGTCTTGGAGAAAACGAATGTAGAAAATACGTTTGATAATGGTTCTTTTATTACAATATCCATATTGTTCCCAGTCTCGGTGAATATGGGGTGGACATATTTTCAATTTGAATTCTATTCATAATATTAATTCGTTTGACTTTACTAAAAATAAAATAACATTTTCTGATGTAAATATTGAAAACAGTAATTTTTAACCAATTTCTAGGCCAAATGTTGTAAAAACTACGAATTTTTGTGAATTTTAGCAGACGACATTTGATGAGATTTCCTCAAACAATGATACAAGTAAAAAATCTTTGGTATTGGTATTCAGTATACAAACACACAATTTTCGCATTGATGGACAATTTGATATTTTTTAAGTGAAAGATCGACCTACCCTAATGTGCATACTTAAAAAAAGATTAAATTAATTCAGGTTTATACAAAATTGCTTAAGTGCAGTACGTTTGTTTTTGTTTCTGTGCACACGTTATGACATTTTTCTTAAGACCCTCTGTTCCCCGGAAACATTCTCATATTCCACGATGTAATGCTTTTAAGATTCTCCCTCTTATTATAATAGGGATTGTGTGTTTGTCTGTCTGTAACCAAAACTATATTACTTTTCAAGTCACAATTCCCTTATTTATTTACGTCACATTCTCCATGATTTTATTTTATCTAAACCTCAATTATTATTAATTATTAATTCAATAAAATCATTTTAGATTATTAATACTGTTGATCATATCTACATATTAATAACATGGAATTTATACTCTATATATACAACAAAATAGCGGTTTTATTTTAATGTATATTAGCAAACATCTCTTGGATAAATCTTAAAATAAATCCATTAACAAGAAGAATTAACTGTAATTTTATTCTTTACTTCCTATTTTAACTAAATAGTTAAATTAGAAAAAGTAGCAATGAAAGACGGGAGTGAAGGAAAAATAGGTTTCAGTTGTTCTATTTTTTCGGTTATACCCTCTGTGTTTCAAATCTTTTTATCTGCATTCATTTTTAGTTTCATTAGCCTTTCTAATTTTATATAATATTTTAGTACATTAAAACTTCAATACTTGCAGCCGGAGTGTGCATATATTTGCTAGTTATATTAAAAAATACAGAATATAGTTTGTCTCAACTGACAGTGACATAGTTGTGTGATGCGGGAATTTGTCTAAATAGGTGTGAGTGATGGTTTCAACGGTGTGAGTGATGTTTTAAAGGGGCATATTTTGTTGTGAATGTGTTAGTAGTTTGGGTCACTGTGGCAATTAATCATTTCTTCATCGGACCCCATCAACGAGTGTTTACTGATTGGTGATGACGGAGTGAATAGGGACGTAAATTATCTCATCAAGCCAGACAAATTTTGGCATCTTGTAAAGACTGTTATTGCCGCCATGAATCTATACTTGTGTGAATGCGTATATCTTGCCGTAAACATCTCACGCACAGAAAAACCCATACGAATGCACGTGTCCGTGTATATCACGGACACATGCAAATATACACATTACCGTCAAAGGCGTGTTGTGTAATGGCTAGAGTTGTAAGATTTGGACTCGTCGACCAGAGTCCAAATCCTAGACGAGGCGGTCTACATTTCACATAGCGCTAGTACCATTGGGAAAGGTATGCATCCAACTTCAGCTATGGGTAAATAGCAGGGTAGACTGGACTCTTTAAGTTGTTTAGGCAACAAGTCTAGGAGAAGCAAAACTCTGAATCCAAACCTGTTAAACTCTGCCTATAAAATTGACCTTGTGTCACATCCTGCTCGTGTGGAGGGGTTGGTAAATATAAGACAGTAGAAAAAATAGACTCGGTAATAGGAGTTCAAGTCTTGGACGATGCAGTTTGTATTTTATATTGCGCTAATACCCATAGGAAAGGTGCCCATCCAGCTATATACCCTCCAGATATGAATAAATAGTTTGGTGCCCTGGGATCTTTAACCTTGATTCGGCAACCAGTCCAGGAGAACGAAAACACTTTTTTTAATTTAACCGTTTTGGCTTGGTTTCTTTGTTTAATAGCATATCATCGGAAGGACTCAAATTACAGTTATAATGGGACTTTATTTGAATAGAATGAGTTCTAAAGTGAAAAGTGAGCTTTGAAATATCCCATCATACAGATAAAGATACCAAGAAAATTTGGTAGGCAAAGATTTAATCAAAACAAATGGAAAAACGTAGGTTATAAATTTTACGAACAATACTCAGATAAAATCACACTTCAGAAATAAAATTTTATATTTTCAAGATACGCTCACATAATATGGTGGCATTTAAGAATCCTATTTTCATAAACCTATCAAAAGTAAAACTTTTCAATAAAGTTGTGTTTTATAAATTGTATTATAGAAATGATTATGTAAATTACGTGTTTCATAAAAGAAAAAAAAAGTTATATTGATCAATATCAAAGGGGTCCCATTTCTAAGTATTGTCATTGACGGGAGATTCAGGATATATAACTGCAGTTCTTTTGATTATATAATGTACATATACAAACACTTGGAAAGACAATCAGCACACACACACTTATACACACACACACACACACACACACACACACACACACACACACACACACATATATATATATATATATATATATATATATATATATATATATAGGTAAAGAAAAAGGCTTAGAATCGGCCATTTTGTGGTTAGAGAACTACAGGGTGTTCGTGATAAATTTGACATACTTATGTTTGTTTTTTTCGTAGGTTGGAGGTATTGACGCAAACTATGCCCCATTTAAAAGCTTGGACCCTTCTTCATTCCTATACTTGACAGATAGAATGGATTACTGGAACCCACCTGAATCATGGAAAAGAATAACTTGTATCATGATGATCTGCACCGGCCATCAAAATAAGGAGATTATGGTTGCTACCCAATGCTCCCTGAACACTGTAAAAACAATTAGACATGAACAGGAGAATTGCAATGGAGACCACGAGGCTGTGGCTAGAAGAAAGCAACATAGCAGACGATCTGATAGGGTTCGTACAGCAGAATTCCTTGAAAATCTGCAGAAAAATATTGGAGGACCGTGGCATTCGAATTCGGTCTTTGTCACGGGAATTGAATTGTTCAGCCTCTACAATGAACCTCGCACTCAATGAAGCCCTTCAGATGTCAACTGCTCCAAAAAAAGCCCGTGAAAATCGTCTGACAAATGCAAAGAAACTTATGAGCAAATAAACTGAATTACAAATAATCTGGTTCTTTTCCGATAAGAAAAATGTTTGTCAAGATCAAAAGCACAACACGCTGAAAAACAGATAACTCGCATACAGTTTAAAAGACACTCCTAATGTCATGCAGACTAAATTCTCCCAAACTGTGATGCTTTTTCGATGTGTGTCCTTTGAGGGTGATGTGATGCCTCCGCATTTTTTCAGAGAGGGTATCAAGATGAATTCAGATGCCTACGTGTAGTTGCTAAACACTGTACTCAGCCCTGGATAACAAGGGTAGCCAATGCTAGGCCATATGTATGGCAGCAGGATTCGGACCCCTGTCACACCTCTGGGAAAGGTAAAAAATTGTTGTCGGCGAATTTTAATGATTACACCAGAGCCAATGTTTGGCCTCCGAACTCCCCAGATCTTAACCCCATGGATTATTATGTATCTGGCGCTGTTGACAAAGACACCAATCGCCGCGCCAGTACTAAAAAATCCCAGTTAATCCACAGAATTAAGGTAGTTTTTGAGACACTTCCCAGGCAAACTGTAGCATCAGCTTGCTTAATGTTCAGGAGCAGCAATCGGACTGAGATCGACGCTAATGGTGTTTATTTTGAGTGAAAACTGTTGACAGTAGTTTAATTTCCGTGCCTGTTGAATTTCTCACAATCCATTAAATTGAGTAGTTACCGGGCACTTTTTCTTTTTCCTTATGAATGTGTCAAATTTCTCCCGAATACCCTGTATTTCTGGCCACAGGTATCTGTGTATATCCATAAGTTTCATCAGACAGCTTACTTTATTGAAAACGGTAAACAGATGGTGTTGTTCCCTCAATAAATTCTTACTAAGATGAATCGGCTACCTTGCTGCTTCGGCTGTTGAATCTTTTTTATTTTCTTAATTTTTTTATTCCTTCTAATCGATCATTTTCAGTCAATATATATATACATACATATATTACACTATGTACATATATATATATATATATATATGTGAAGAGAGGAAGTAAATCCGACGGTATGTAATATATCAAGAAAATTGAAAAAACACAGGTTTAAATGGGTTAAGTGGTGAGTTTATTGGCCGACGCTGCAGTGTTTCGATCTATTAAATATATCATCTTCAGGGCATAAGATAAGAAATTATATATCACAGAATGATGAGAAAAAGTGAGTGGTAATCCTTCTTATTCAGTCTGTTTAAAAATTTTTTCTGAAGTTTGAAAAAAGGAGACGGTTTTGAAATATGACATCAACTATTCTATTTTAAGGTGTGAGTATGTAGCGCTGTTAGTGTGTGTATTGAAGGAAACATTGTGCATTTTTTAGGTATGTGGTAGTGTGTGTGTGTGTATAAATTTTTTTTCTGTAGCGATAGACGACAGCGGAAGTGAAAACTCAAGGTTGTGTGTGTGTGTGTGTGTATGTGTGTATGTGTATGTGTATGTGTGTATGTGTATGTGTGTGTGTGTGTGTGTGTGTATGTGTGTATGTGTATGTGTGTATGTTAAAATTTTTAAACAGACTGAATAAGAAGGATTACCACTCACTTTTTCTCATCATTCTGTGATATATAATTTCTTATCTTATGCCCTGAAGATGATCTATTTAATAGATCGAAACACTGCAGCGTCGGCCAATAAACTCACCACTTAACCCATTTAAACCTGTGTTTTTTCAATTTTCTTGATATATTACATATATATATATATATATATATATATATATGTGTGTGTGTGTGTGTGTGTGTGTGTCTGTGTCTGTGTCTGTGTGTGTGTTACATTATCTTATGACCAACCATTAAACAGCAAATCGCAATATACTCTGTTACTTTATGCTTATCTTTTTATTTATCGACGCCCCCATTAGTTCATTTCGTCCAAGTCGATCGGTTCGGTCTTCTCTTTTGTCCGTCATTTTGTTGTTCTTCTCCCCAAGCCATTGTCATTGTTATGTTTCGTATTGTCCCCACCGGTAAGATTAACAGCACAAGACCACAATTTTCTGACAATATAATTCTATTATTTCTTGATGATATTCATTTTACTGACTTGACATGTGTGAAACCAGTGATAGGGTCTTGCTGGGAGCTCAGCCATTCTAGTGGACGAATGGCCACTCATTAATAATTCTGATTAACTAAACTTCTTGGACAATACTATTACGTGTCTATCATTTTATAAAAGCCACAGTCTCAAATGAACCCTAAGATCATCGCCTATCAATTAAACCGAATTCACCGACGAGAATTTTGAAGGCTGCTTACAACACATTATATATATATATATATATATATCTTAGTTCATCAGAAATAAATTAATTTTGGCACCTTTCGCTCTTCAAATTCTCAAACGAATCTTATCGCCTATCAATTAAACCGAATGCACAGACGGACATTTAAATTACTACGCTACGTGTCCATAAATAGATACACGCACATACACATATATATGAAATTAAAAGTTGAAGAATAAACGCGTATAAAACACAAACAGCTTCAATCGATTAATATTTCGCCTCGGTGTATTAAGCAAGCTTTATCAGAATTGTATTTTATTTATTCAATAAACTGCTATGTGTATATATATTAAAAAGGTTCAGGGAGGATGGGAGAAAAGAATGGGAGAGGGCGTTTTAATTGACTTACAAAATGTACCGCAAACTCACCTACAAAAATGCACTTTTACTCCCTACACAATAAAATTATAACGGGCCTTATACTTGGTTTCTACCTACGGGCACTAAAATATGCAGTCCACAATACCTAGAAGATTACTACAAACACATTGAAATCTCTCTCAAACCTTTAGAATACTCCACCCTTTTCATATAAAACGAAAAGAAAAAAGCCCTCAAGATACACTCAACTGCGAAAGCGAAAAAAACACTCCTAACTTCTCTAACACAAGCGTTTACATAATTCCATTCAACGATTGGGACAAAAGCTACACCAGGGAAACACATCAAAACCTTGAAAACGAACGTATGAACACCGGAGAAGATAAACGACACACAAAATGCCCTCTTCATATACATGATTGACTTCGATTATACATTCAACTTCAACCACACAGTATTACTAAAACCTACACTTTGTCAGAGCTTGTGCTGTTTATGTAAATCAGTGGTCATTGGGAATTCAAAGACTATAAAACAAAGGCCCAGTTTTTTCCACTTTATGTCAGCCATTGCAAAAATCGTGACTCAAGAAAACAATAGTAAAATTGATAAAGTATAACTTAGGTAAAATTCACGAAAACCCAACTCCCTTCACAACTCAGCCCAATAGACACTAGCCCGTGGCTGCTGCCTATGCCCAACTTAGTCTTTCAATTACAGAGACTGCACCCCTTTGAACTTATGAGCCACCGTTTCGTCGGTGACATTCCCCCTCCTCTTTTCTCTCTTCTCCACCCTCACATACCTCCGCCTCACACTTTCCGACGCATCCACCCTCTCCCCTACTTTCTCCAACTCTTGCCCTACATTTTCATTATATATACAAATAGCAGTTTGTCTCAAAATAAAATTATGATGAATCCTCTTTAATACACCGAGGCGCAATATTAATTGATTGAATTTATTTGTCTTTTATTCACTTTTATTCCTCAACTTTTAATTACATTTTGTTGGATTTTAACCAATCAGTTATTTCCTCAGACAGACAGACAGACAGACTGATATAGTTTAATAGGTATATAATAAAAGGAGATAATATAGAAAGAGTAGATGTCTAAAATGTACTTAGTACTATTATAGCAAAGCCGGTTTTGAACATGTAATATCTAATACATATTCTTACTTAGTTACTCATAAATTAATATGTGGCCCAGAGAGTGAAAGAGAAAGGAATGAGTCTAGGTTGCGATAATATTGTCACGTAACATGGTGTTTGTGTACGTGAAACACACACACACATACACACACGCGAACACACCAACACACACACACACACACACACACACACACACACACACACACTGACCAAACAATAATTCTTACTTATTGATTTTTACGATCTGTACAGTCAAAAATATGTAGAGATAATGGGAAAAGGCATTTTCAGGTCAATTAGGTGGTAGGTGACAAAATACATTTGTTTCATGTGGTCGAACATCGTGCCGTCTGACATACCTTCTCATAACGTAAATTAAGGTTTTAAATTATTATGAAGATACACGTCTGTCGACATCAAATTGAACACAAAAACCGTGAATTTTCTTGATGTCACATTCGATCACATCACAAGTAATTGTTAGCCTTTTATGAAACCAAATGAAAATTCTATATATGGAAACGCCAGCTGTAACCATCCACCCTCAGTAATTAAGAAAATCCTATATTCAATGGAATACGGAATCAGTAAAACTGCGTCAAACCGGCAAATCTTTTATAGCGTTACCGAAATTCAAATTAAAGCACTATATGA
>CM042144.1:28066602-28091602 GCA_023376005.1 Doryteuthis pealeii
TAACCCTTTCATTGTCACGTGGCAGTAAATAAGAGATGAGAAACGTAAAAGCTGGCAATCTTGCATTTTCTCTACTCACATCGGGGTAATTTCTACAATTCACAAGAGATTATAAGACGTTAACCCCAAACGAGGAAAAAAATCGATGAACCCGTGTGTCAGGAGCTGATGACCCTGAGGCTTGGGTTATTCAAACCGATTCTGTGTAGACAAGGTGGTTTAGGCTGAGAATAAGTTTGAGCTTAGACGAACTAGACTCGTAATCTCTATGTATCCGCTGAACAAAAAAAGGTCAACTGATTTTACTTTGCAATCGGCTCCTTTTCTCTTTGCATCGATCTCAAGCACGTGAATAAGATTTTTTTCTTTTCACTGACTGCATAGGCATTTCGTTTATTTTAGACTTACATTGCCAACTGAGTTCTGAGCAATAACGAGAAGCAACTGAGAGAGACAGACAGACAGACAGACAAGCAGGCAGACAGACATATTATATATATATATTTATATCAATGTGTATGGTTGGCACTATCACACTTGAAGAAGAAATACTAAGCAAAGGAGGGTGCTAAATATATGTGATAGAGCATTGATACATAAATAAATAGGTGAATAGTAATATATGTTTAGTGCTTATTTATTTGTTTGGAAACATACAAATAAATATATACTAAGAATAAATATCTATTATATATATATATACCTGCGTATTTTTACATGCACATACTCTTACCTCTATCTATCCACCCGATGCTACTATATCTGCACTCATACTCATGTGTGTTTCTCATATGGGGATGGGTTGCATGTATTTGGCTGTGCGTGATATGAATTTAAAATTATTTATCCTACCACCCTTATTATGCTATAATATTTTGTACTATGTCCCTGTGTGGTGTTCCCAATTACTCTAGTTTATATTTATTTCTGTGTCTACATTTGAAGATTAATTCTTTTCCAGTATTCAATAACTTCTTTCTGTCACTAATTTTAATTATTTGTGCTTTTTTCTTCTAAGCAAAGTGGTCTCTTACTTCTGAAGATAGAAGGGGTCCTCGCTGTTCTTATTCTCTGCCATTTAACTTGTGGTGTAAGGTTGTTTTCTTTCAACCTCCAGGAATGTTTTGACAGCGCCGTTTTTTTTTTTGTTGTTTTTTTTTTTGGGGGGGGAGGAGAATATGGTTAAAGTACCTTTACTTTCTGCTGCTGCGGATATGCCAATGTAAGTCCGTTGGTCCGACATGTTTTCTGTGGGGTAGATGATTGCCCGGTAGACTACGTTTTTCGTTGTGCATCTGCCATCTACCGGACACACTCTACTATCTATGCAGTTGCATTTTGCCTCCTCGTCAGGTTTGTCTGAGTATTGTGTGCTTTTGTGTAATTCTGCTATTTTTTTCTTGTTAGGAATGTTTATAATGCTATCCATGTTGCTCGTGAATGAGTAACTGATGTTTCCTGTTTAGTATTTTGTATAGGGTTTATTAGTGTTGAATTGACTATTACCAGCTTAAGGAATATATATATATATATATATATATATATATATATATATATAGCCGGTACAACGTCCAACTAGGAACCAGAGGGCTCCGGCTTCGATACCGGCTCTCGTCAACTCACCGTATGGGTAGCACTGAGATCTGTGTTTATTTTGAAATTATTGTCTCTTCTGTTATTTTTTTTTTAGTTTTTTGTCTCTAATATTTCACCTTCGGTCTTATTAGTGTGATTTTCCCGTTTCTTTAATTTTTGTTTTTTTTCACATTTCTTTTTCAAAATTCTGCCTTTGTTAGATACAACAATTCATATAGAAATAAATTTTATATTCTAAAGGTATATATCCTTTTCTATTTATTTATTTATAATACTCCGTATATATATATATATATATTATATATATTATATATATTCATAAACCTTTATATATAAGTTTGAGTTCTCAATTTTGGTTGTATCCATGAGAGAGAGAGAGAGAGAGAGAGAGAGAGAGAGAGAGAGAGAGAGAGAGAGAGAGAGAGAGAGAGAGAGAGAGAGAGAGGGGTTATAACTGAATAGTAGAAAACAGAACGACTTGAATTTAAAGATAACGAATCTTCAGGGTCTTTTCCAAGAAAACAAAACACCCCCCATTACAAACAAATAAATAAATGAATAAAATAAAACGATTTCTTGGGTCGTTATTAAAAGGATACCATTGCGCATTGACAATAGCCATTGATGAGGTTGAAATTGAAGTTTCAAATCATTGGACCATTTTTAGATCAACTGAATTCAGGAATAATGGCGATTAACTTCAACTCCCAGATGTCAAAGGAATCAATTATTAGAGGTCGGTTGTTCTGCTTTCAAAAACATTTTTCCACTAATGAATCAAGCCAATAATTAGAATGTAAGTATTCAAAATCTGATCCTATAGCTAACCAGAATCTTCGTAGATGCTCTAATAATCATTTGATTGTAGAATGTTTCCAATGTTATTGTTGACAATATATCATATTCATCTAAAATAAATCCATTTTGCCTGGCTTTCTAACACAGAGTATTGCTTTTTATATAAATTTCATATTCAATCAGATTTTGTCAGCCATGGCAATAATGGCTGTATCCTCAGTAGAGATAATACACACACACACACACCCACACACACACACACAATATATATATATATATATATATATATATATATATTATATATATATATATGCCAACACCTCCGACGAACAGGATGCGACACACAATTTCTTAAGCGGAGTTTAACAACTTTGAATTCAGAGTTTTCCTTCTCCCAGACAGGTGGACTAACCAAGGTTGAAGCGTCCAGTTTGCCCTACCATTTACCTATAGCTGGAGAGTGTATAGTTGGATTCATACCTTTTCCAATGGTATTGGCGCTATATGAAATTCAAATAGCCTTGTCCAGGATTTGAACTCAGGGTGACGAGTCCATTTCCTACTACTCTAACCATTATGCCACACGCCTTCCTATATGAACAGACATTAATACATATTGATATATTGGTTGATACTGGCTGACTTTGAGAATGAATATATGGGTTAACTTCTTATAGTGTTACAATAGTTGAGACATAAACTTTTTAATGGCTTCTTGCAGACATCAAGTCGAAGTGAAAACTACGGGTTCCAACAAACGCGCAGGTGAAATCTTGAAAGTAAAATTCTTCTAATAAACTTGAACGTTAACACTTTCAATGGCGCCTGCAATTAAAAGATGACGGTAAATAATTTTCTAAACAAACATTTTCTTTTATTATTATTCATGTTAGACATAGACGTTTAGCAACCAATGGTGCTTCGTAGCCCAGTCGATTAGATCATCCCGTCATTTATGTAGGTGGAACACAACATGTTAGACATAGACTTTTAGAAACCAATGGTCTTCGTAGCCCAGTCGATTTGATCATCCTGTCATTTATGTAGGTGGAACATTACAATAAAAGAAAGCGCTCGTGTGTAATGGTTATTGTCGTCAAAAATTGACATGGTGACACGAGTTCAAATTCTGGACGATTTCCCATTGCTCTATTACGCTTGGGAATGTGTGGGAAAGGTAAACTATTTTCCCACCAGCTATGAATGAATACTAAGGCAGGCTGAGCTCTCATACCCCTTTACTCGGGTATATAATGGCGACAGAGGGAGAGATTACGAGACTATAAGGAGATGATGAGGGGTTACTTGTTCATTGACCGTTTTTCTTTGGGCTTCTTCGGTGGGTTGATTTCTTCTTTCTGTTTGGGCCGTTCGGGTTGGTCATCTCTTGTTGATTAATTATCAAAAAACTTGTTTTTCTATTTTCTTTATAAAAAAAAACAGTCAAAGTGTTCTCGAAACCGCACGATGAGACACGACATCTTGAGAGAACTTTTTCTCTCAGCGACTGACTGGTCGCAACTAACTTAACTAAAACTAATTTCTGTTCTCACGCCTTCCTTCGGCCAATCAGAAGTCGGCGTGCAGGTGAGGCGTGGGTTTACATGCTGTCAATCATGGTATTTTCCCATTTCCTCGTTATTTGAATATTCTTTTAACGAACTTCGATTTAAATATATCTACACTATTTACATAATCTACAAGCTACCAATGAAGTATGAAACAACATGTCTGATCAGGGAATCGCGTTCATTGTATGTTTATGTTTTTATTTAGTTGTTTATTAAGAGTGTTTTTTTGCACACGATCTTATGGAAAACGAATAATTTTTAAACAGATTTGTTTGGGCTATAGTTAATACACTAACAGATACTACCCTTCCGAGTCAAAATGGACCTCGGAATAATGGAAATGAAGTGGTACTCCACATATGCCAGATTTCCAGAATTGGAGTCTACCCTTTGATGCAGTTTAGTGTTTTACACGAGACATATCTTTTTTTGGAGGGGGGTTCTTAACTCTTTATGGGATATAGCCAGCGTATTCTAAGCCCCACTGACTGGTTAACCAACAACTGTGTAAATCAAAAGGGTTATGAGAATTTAAATGGCATAGCGTTTTTCTATAAAGGTGCACACATGTTGGTCGATAGGTGCCACGTGATGGAAAAAGGTAAATGAAATGTTAAGTGTAAATTTATCTATTAATAATTTGCCTGTAACCAAAACTAAGTCACTGCTTACATCACGATAACGAAAATCGTCAATACATGGAAAAAAGAACAACACTGTAATCAGTTTAAAAATATTTTTTACTCTCGCCCTTTTTTCAGTAACAAGAGGTTAACTAAAACTTTTACAAATAAATAGATACCTACGATTTTGTGTAAGATTTGTATATAAAATATTCAAAATAATTATTTAATTAATATCTGATAGATGCACGCAACATCTTATTTGAATTTCCATTTAAAATTGTTTTAATTTGTTCATTCATTTCATGAAATTGATATTTTTAATTACTCATGATATAACCCATCAAACATTGGTTGTTAACTCCCACCCCTCTCAGGCAATATATTTCAAAAATATTTTTACACCGCCCGGGGGATTTTTTCCTAGTTTTAATAATAATAATATTAATTGTATCAATATTAATATAATTAATATATTAATATGATAGCTAGGATTCAGAGGTGAAGCATTTAGACTGCCTTCCTGTTCCTGCGTCTTTGAGATTTCGGGAACTAGTGTGACGGAGAACGAGTACTACCGTGCTCATTTGGATAAAGAGCAAGACATTCTCTTGCCTGCCTGAGGCGAACCCGCGTCCTCGCGAATACAAAGAAATGCGATTTAGGCGCTGGATGGACGCGAGGTGGAATTCAGGTACCCGGATGTTGGGGCCTACACGCGTCCATCCGAATGCGCGAGAATTGTGCGCTGCACTGGCGAGGGGTTCGAGTGATGTGCCCGGATGTTGAGGGACTTTGCCCATAAATAATTGAAGTGAGTGGAGCGCTGGTGAGAAGAGACAGGTAGTTGGCCTACGCAAGACTGCAGTCGTTGAGGCAACGCATTGTGAACGACCCTGCATAACAAAGCTAGATTTAAAAAAATTAAGGTGGAATGTTTACTTTTTAAAAATGACGGTTTTAAAATGGATAAAAGTATGATATCAACGCTTAATTCCTTTTTTATCTTTTTTTTTGTCTGAGATATTCCAAAGATATTACCGATATTTGAGATTTAAACAGCCTCGTCCAGGATTGGAACTCTGGTTGTCTTGTCTATTTCCTATGACACCATAAATGCCTTCACTTGTTGTTTACATTTGTTCGCTATACATAAAGAACAAAAAAGGGGGATATACTTTCGTTTAAATCAAATTTGAGTGATGAGGATCGGCCATTACGGAACCAGAATGAATCATTGGACTTTCTGAAAAGGACAAACATTGCATTTAACAAAAGTCTTTATTTTGATTAATTTATTAAGGATTTAGTATATTTGTTTAATGGCATATCAACCCCTTGTGTGTTATTTAATGCTGGAATTTGATACAGATAATTTAGGTTTTTATGGTTCCACATATTTCTAACCAATCGTTTTTAAACAGGTCTATTTGATATACAGATGGGATCCTAACAGGTACTACCACCCCAATTCAGAGTGGAAAAGGGAGTAATACCAATGAAAGTATAACACCACACACCTCAGAACTGGAGCCTCTCAACAAGATGCACGTTTGTGTCATACGCACGACAAGGTCATTTTGGAAATACAATAGCAAAAACACAATGCATTTATTCACCCCCACATCGTAATAGGATACGACACAAGGCCATGCTTTGCTTTCCTTAAGGGCAGAACAATTGGTTTTGAATAATAACGATGACCTGCTTTTGGCTATTTTTTTAATCAAGTGTCAATACTTTTCTTGTAAGTGCTCCTTTTTTTCTTTCTATCCGACCAAAATGAGTCTTGTTTTTTACTAGAGAACATGTGTAAACCCAAAGAGAATTCGTCGATTCCATTGCCCAGGTTCCGAAAAGAAAGATATTTTAAGATATTTTACATTCACAAATTCTTTCATTTTAAATCCATATTTTGATTTTGGCACTCGTAAATTATTGATTTCCACTAAATAAAAAGAATAAATAAAAAAGTATTGCGAATTTTGTGGTCAGGAAATCAGAGAAGAAAAAATGTAACTATAACCAGTCTGTTTGTCATAAACATGTCAAAGGAATATGATATATTACACAAGAGAAATGAACTGATTAATCTTATATATTATGCTTTAAAATGCAATAACTTCTTATGCTGAAGTAATCATATTATTCGCATAGTTTTTTTACAAGCGAAATTCGAAGAGTTATTTCTGGCCGTTGCAAAATTCGTTTACAACACTCGTTTAATAGCGTGTTTAATTCTACAATTAGATTAACTGAAAAATCGACCATTGACAGATACGCAATTTTAAAAATTTTATGTCTATAATATTACGGTACTTCGGCGAATATTTTTATGGATATTCATTCAAATTTAATGGAAGAGGTAGAGTGAGTAGATACTTATCTCTCTCTCTCTCTCTCTCTCTCTATATATATAATATATATATATATATATATATATATATATATATATATATATATATAAATAATTTTCTTGTAGTATTTCCCACGCAGTTGATTCACCCTTTTCTTTTATTTACAAATTCAGAATTACATGTTCGCGCTCATTGAAAATAAAATCAGTTGAGTTTCTTTTTTAGATTCTCTCTAAAGTAAAACATTTACAATGCAAAAATGTGTTTTCAAAATCCATTGACAATTTAATTCAGAAGATTGTTTACACTTATACTAGCAAAACTATTCTGTCCATGAACGGACTGAAAGGGTTTTAGGAACACCAGGGAGTGAGAAAGAAAGGGGGAAAGAGAGGTGTAAGAAGGTCGGGGAAAGGGAAAATAATTTGGCAAATTCCTGATCAATTTTTTAAAAAACAAACTTCGTTTATTTCAGAATTTTTTTACATTTAAGATATCATCTAAAAAAGACGAAGCAAAATTTTGAATTAATACATGTTAATGTTCGTCATTAATAACTCCAAGACGCGTGTGTGTAAATATACATGTTTATTTGTCAACAACATTTAAAGACTGCGTCGCCGTGAAGGCTCCTTAAGACCTTACAGATATTAGGGCCGCTTATGTATATAAGTCGACCAACATCCCCCATACATACAAAAAGTCTGAAATGTTTATTTTATGTGAATTGCCATTCACCATAGCGGTTAGGTGTCTTGCCTGCTGTGGCTCTTTTCAGAGGTGGCTGTCTTTCAGCCATGTCTGGTTGCTGTTGTTTGGTGATATCATGTCTACGGTTTGTTCCTGTCATATTTCTGTGTTTTGGTATGTTTGTGTGTCTTAAATGTCTTCTGTTTCTCACTAGTCTTCTTCCAATTTTTAAGTTCAATCATGTATCGCCGGAATTCAAGTTTTTCTACTACGATTGCTCTTTTCCAATATTGTCCATTGCCGTATGGCTGTACAGTCACTTGGTCACCTTTTTTTAGTTCTGCCAGGTCATGGGCGTTCTTATCGTATTGTTTCTTTTGTTGTTGTTTTGCCTTTCGTATTTTGGTTTTTGTTTCTTCCGCATTGAATGGGGATAGGCATTTCTTCATCGTTGGCAGTATGCTTCTCAGTTGTCTCCCGAAGAATCTCTGTGCTGGAGACATTCCCATAGGTTTTGATGGTGTGTTGGTAAACTCTTGTATGGCTAAGCAAGGGTCACTGTTTTCATTGTTGCATTTTTTAATAATGCCTTTTATTTGTTTGACCGCTGATTCTGCCATTACGTTGGAGTTTGGCATCTCTGGTGAGCTGGGATTCCATTTAAATCCGTATTTTCGGGCCAGTTCATCATTTGGTTGTCAAATTCAGGACCCCCATCGCTTACAACTTCTTCTGGAATGCCATGCCTCATGAAGTGCTTCCTCATCAGTTTGACTGTGCAAACTGATGATGTTCTTTGGAGTCGATCAACCATGGTATAGTTCGAGAAGTAATCCACACACACTAGATATTTTGTTCCATCTAGTGTCATGGTATCGAGACCAATACATTGGAATGGGTAATCTGGCACTGTTCTTGTGATCATCGTTTCTTTACTGTTTCTTGCAGAATATCTGCTGCATTGTTCACAATTCATGTAACACTCTTAGAGTTCATGCCTCATTCCAGGCCAGAATATTGTATCTAGGGCTCGTCTCATGTTACTATCAACAGCTAGGTGGCTTGTGTGTGCCTTCTTCTTCATATCCTCTCTCATTGAGGCAGGTATAAAGACTCTGTCTTTGTAAAATATCAAATCATCCTTGGTTGACAGGTAGTCTTTGAATTTGTACAAGTGCTTCAACTGAGGTTCAATGGTTCTGTATCGCATTGGGAAGCCTTGTTTGATCAGTTCTATGATCTTTTGTAGATCCTCATCTTCCTTAGTGGCTTTGATTAACCTCTCTCTGGTCTGCTCGCTTACAGCAAGGATTTCTAGCAGGCCACTTCACTGAAGTGAAACTGGAATTTATCATCCTTTACTGGGGCTCGTGAAAGAGCATCAGCAATGATTACGTCGGTGCCCTTCCTATAGGTTATGTTGTAATCAAATTTTTGTCTTGGGAGCATCATTCGTAATAGTCATTTTGGTGCTTCACTTAGGGGCTTGTTGCTGATTGCTTCTAGTGGCTTATGGTCTGACTCTATTGTTACATGTCTTCCATAGCAATAGTCGCTGAACTTGTGTAATCCAAACACAACGGCTCTCATCTCTTTTTCAATTGGTGCATAGTTCTTTTCATAGCCATTCCAGACCCTTGATGCGTATGACACTGGTTTCCCGTTCTGTAGAAGAACAGCTCCTATACCTACATCAGACATGTCAGTCTGTATCGTGACTGGTTTCTCCAAGTCATAATATGCTAGATAGGCGTGTTTGCTATAGCCTTCTAATATCATTAATGCCTTTTGTTTTACTTCTGCCCATTGGAAAACCTGGTCCTTCCTGTTAACCTGTTTAGAGGTTTACATTTTGTTGTCAATGAATGGTCAAATTTTGAGAGGTATTTGACCATTCCTAGAAAACGTCTCAAGTGATGCAAATCGTGAGGTGCTGGAATTCTGTGATCGCCCGTATTTTTCTTCATCAGGCTTCAGACCTGCTTAATCAATGTATGACCCATGTAAGTAACTTCCTCTGCGAGGAATTTGCATTTGTCCAGGTTAATCTAATATTTGTTTTCTCTCTGCATCTTTGCAAGTATGCTCGCAGGTTCTGGTTGTGGTTGTTGATAGCTTGGTTTGGGTTGTTTCCAAATCCTCACCAGGCAGTCATCTTGGATAATGCTGACCCCATTAACCCCCTGAAATTGCTCGATCATTTTTGCTTGGAATGCCTTACTGGCTGGTGTGATACCCATGGGTAATCTTTTGTATCGGTAGTTACCCTGGGCGTTCCAAAGGCGGTCAGTTCTCTTGCTTTGTCGTTCAGCTTGCAATGCAGAATCCGCTTCTTACATCCAGTTTGCTAAATTTTATTGCTTTTTTATTTGCAAACCTGTGTGTAATGGATTCCAAGCTTGGTACTTGGCAGTGGTAGTTGTTAATCAGAGCTCTTTTAATGGTTTGGGGTCTAGACATATCCAGAGCTTCCCATGTGTTTTCTTTCAATCACATAGCTATTAAGCCATGAGCTGAGTCCTTCCAGTTTCTCAATTATATTGTCTCTCATCATTTTTCTCAGTTCCTCTTTGAATTGTTTTTTCCAATGCAAATGGTACACCTCTTATGGGTTGTTGAACAGGGACTGCATCTGTCTTTGTTTGGAGTGTTATTTCACTTCGAATTCACCAACTTTCTCTTCAAAAACATCCGGAATTCTAATAAAATCCTTTGATGGAATCCTCAATAACTAATTTTCTGATGTTTTCGAGGGCTTGTTCTCTGAGATAATTGCATTCTGCAGCTGAAACCGTAGATTCAAACTGATCCAGGTTGAACTGCATTAAGTTTAATTTTTGGCAGAGACTGCAGCTTAAAATCGGTTGTACCTTTTCATTCACAACCATAGCTGAGGCGGTTATTTTTCTTTTGTTGACAGGGTTGGTAAATTCTACGCTCATAGTTCCTTCAGTTCTAACTTTTCTTCCTCCATATACTGAAATGTCGAGTTATTTCCTTTTTCTAATAAATGCTCCATTTTATACTTTAACGAATCTTGCCGGAATTACATTCACAGTTGCTCGGAATCCAACATAAACTTAATAGGTTTCCGTTTATTTTTAAATTCGCGTGAACTTGTGAATTGTCTCCCCTTCAACATGAAAACATTCATTTACTCTTTGTTCTCTGTAGTTTGAATTACTCTTGCAACTCTTGATGTTGCAAAATGTTTTTGTTTTTTTGCATCTATAACATCCTGCAAAAGCCGGACAGTTTCTTATCCCTCTCATATGTTGTATCACAATAAATGCAGTCATATTTTTTCTATCTCTTCCTGTTGCATTGATATGTTTTATCGTATGTGTCGTCATATTTAGTTTGTCAAATCTTTCAATTCTTTCTGATTGAATCATTGCTTTGCTCAGCAGCTCTGCATCTGTCAATGCACTGTGATAAAAGTTCTAACTCAAGAGCGTGTGTGTAAATATACATGTTTATTTGTCAACATTTAAAGACTGCGTCACCGTGAAGGCTCCTTAAGACCTTACAGATATTAGGCTTATGTATATAAGTCGACAACAGTTAAGATCCCTTAAAATTTTATTGTGACACATTCGGCTTGTGCGGAGATTTTGGCTAAATATAAATAAGTATATTATTTTATTTGCGTGATTTTACGGCTCAAAGACTGCTCTTTTCTGAGTTATAAGTTATACATAAATGACGTGATACATTTATATATTATAAAGTCTTTAAGGGTCTCCTTGGCCAGTTGAAATAGGGCTTAAAGAAAGTCCTATGTTATGGAATCCTTTGGTAAGCGTAAGTCCTATCCCGTGTATTGGTAAAGGTCCAGTGATTTATCCTATGTCGTCGTCAATGAATGCTGCAGTAATTATGAGCAGTAGGGTGGGTTAAGTATTTGTATCAGCGCTCAGAGTATTGCAAGTGATTGGCCTAGGAATAGATCACATGGTCTCGCCTAGTCTATAAGTAAGAGTGAGGATCTAGCACACACCTTATATATAAATTCTCGTGAAGCGCGTGGTGTAATGGTTAAAGTCATGGGAATGGACTCATCGCGCCGAGTTCAAATCCTGGAGTGTGGTAATTGTATTTCACTTAGCGCTAATATCCTGGAAAGGTATGAATCCTACTCTCCCTCCAGCTATGGGTAAATAGCAGGCAGACTGGGTTCTTTAACCATGGTAGGTAACCAGTCTAGGGAAGGAAAACTCTGAATCAAGCTGTTAAACTCCGCTTAAGAAATTGACCATGTGTCGTATCCTGCTCGTGCGGAGGGGTTGGTAAATAGATATATATAAAATTCTCAACACACAACACACACATATATATATATATATATTATATATATATATATATATATATAGTCAACCACAGACACGTGTTTCGACTTATCAACTCTCTTCGGTGTGGCTAGACATTTTTGTAAGCTACCTACAGCCAGGTTCAAAATTCGATCGTTTAAGCAGCAATCGTACAACTTACCCTCTCGGCTATTGAGACCCACAGAATATGAAGGGGATTTTAACTGTTTTAATACACACATCTGTATGTATGTAAAGGCGACTATAGAGTGCTCCATCCCTTTTATACGACAGCGTTGCGTTTACGATTTAGTTGCCGGCCGTTCTGCGATATATATATATAATATATATATAATATATATATATATATATATATAGAGAGAGAGAGAGAGAGAGAGAGAGAGAGAGAAAATAGATAGATAGATAGATGTCGGATATTATATGTATTGTGTCTTTAATAGACACATACGCTATCTGTTCTTACTTCTGAGATGAGGGTTTATTTTTATTTACGCAATATTACAGGAGCGGAATAGCTGTGAAAGTGAATTAAATTATGCAATATATTTCAAGGCATGAATCACTATGGATTGAATAAAGGACAAGGCATGAATCACTATGGATTGAATAAAGGACAAGGCATGAATCACTATGGATTGAATAAAGGCTTCGGTTTGAAATTCCATGTATGTTACTGAATACAAAAGACACCTGCAATTGCCTGGAGAATACAGTGGTCAAAATCTTGTGAGTATAACAAAAAAAATAACCTCAATAGTCCAAGGTTTTGCAACAAATTTTATTGTTATACGACACCAGATTATATAACGTTTCTGGGCCTAGTTTAAGGAGATATATATTCATTTTTATACCTATCTACTTTTTGCTGATTTATCTATCTAATGAGCTGTGTCCGTTTACTGGGCTGACATTCTGACATATCCTTCGTGTCTAGAACCACTTACTTCTAGGGATGTCTTGTCTTGTGTCGTTCCTTAGTTTTTAATTAACGAACACAAGACTTGATGTCGATTTTTATTCAGAGATTTTTATTTTCCAGTCTCAAGTTACCCATTGAGAAATGGCCTCGGGTGACAGACCACATGTTGCTTTCATTCCCTTCAAACAACCAGTCAGCTGTCTCTGTCCGTCTTCTTCAAACTCTTAGGCAAGACTCCCAACTTTCTTGCAATCTGTTTCCCTTTTTGCACTGTTGCTCCGGCTCGGCCAATCAGAAGCCAAGGTCAGTGACTTCCACATAATCACTCACACGTCAAACTAATTCATTTTTTTTTTTTCATAATCAAAAGCTTTCAGTTTCCACACACTCTCTCCCCGCATACTCACACATCAACTCACTGCTGACGTCGCACCTCTCATTATTTTACAGTTTATGAATAATAATATGTGATTAAAATATGGTTAAATACATTTTTTACACCTTTAGCCAGGGAACAGTTGGCTCAGGACAGCCCTCCGTGGCGGTAGGCTCTCCCTAGCAGACTGTTCATGTCTGAAGCCACGCTGGCGTAACAATATGAAGCCAAGAGGTCCAGAAGAAAGTGGCGACAACGAAGCACCGGCACATCAACATATTCAGGGACAGACTTCACATGCGACATCTGCGGTCGAGAATGTTTTTCAAATATTGGACTTCACCGTCACAGCCGCTGTAATTTCAGGGACACAAGAACTACATCATCACAAGAACTTCAGAGATTGCAATGGCAATTGAATACACTTTTGTACATGTCATCAGTTAACCTATTTATTTGATACACACGAGTAGACGATAGATAAAAAAAGAATAGTTGTTCTGATTGATAACGATAGTTAAGAACTAGTTAAATTCCACCTGTAAGTTCAGTGGTAGACATGCGGCATTATAAGAATAAAAGAGCTAAACATTAATTAATACCAAATATCCAACACAGTGATAGTTGAATAGGAATAGACTATATCTCTAAACTTGGGTTGTTATAATGTTAATTATAACTAAGGACTTGTTATATGAATAGACTTTTATTCATATTAATTGATATACAAAGTTAACAATATGCAACCGGTGCGTCTAGGCCCTAATACGCTCGAAGTCTGTGTGTGACAGTTCACGTCGTATTCCTACGCCACCGGGTTACACTGAGTGGGTGTAGGGAAGTAGTTCTTATGCTACTGTTACAATATCGTGGTTTGGAATAGAGTTCGAATTCGAAATTCCCTAAAGGTTCTTAATTACGACAAAAGATACCTGAATAATTCTGCAGAGTATAGTGACTAACAATTTGAGTACAACAACTAAGATGATAAGTCCGAGATTTGTAAATCTTGATATATGTTTAAAAATGGTTAAACACAATTTTGAACGTCTTTTTGTCACTTTTATTACATACTCAAAAATAAAATCTTTAAAAAAATAGAAATGATCTGTTTGATTAAAAAAAGGGAGGTTTCGAGCTTTTGCCTCTCTTAGTTACCTTTTTTCACTGTAATTTATCGTATTATTTGGATTATTCGCACTATTGTCTTCATCTTTATTGTTATCTGTACAACGTTTCTACCGAGGTGCTCTCCGGTCTTCTTCAGGTATTTCTTGTCGGACTCGGGAGCCTTCTCGAACTCGGGAACACTCTTTTTGAACTCGGGAAACCTCTTCGTGAGCCATCAGGAAACTTTGAACCCAACCCTTTATTCAATCCACGGGGATATCTGTTCTCTACACATAGCTGGGTACAAGTGTTAATTTTATTATTCTATTTTGTCGCCCTAGGACAAGGTAGAACTTGCCTCCTAAAGAGATAACTCTCAACTTAGAACTGTATTAACGCCTATATCATATTCTATGTGGTCAATTTGGACTTGAGAAAACCCCGGTCCGACAAGAATGCCCCCTGAAAAAAGAAAAAATTTGGACGGAGGGCATATCGTCGCATGCTCGTACAGATAACAAAAAATATGAGTACAATAGACCCAATTATCCAAATAATCCAAATTATCAAGCCTCATCTCAAAAATTCAGAGAAATAGTTGTTTATCGTAGTTTATCATTAACCAAGAAAGATGTTTTTATCGTTATTTATTGTCGGTGGCGTTTATAAAGGGTGAGTGTAATCTTCTTGCAGAGGAGTAAATCCCTAAAAACAAGGTGATAGTGTATAAAACTAGCTGCATCTGAAGATGAGGAATCCAGTTCTTGGGTATCGGAAAAATGTTGACTATTCCCTTCCATTGTCATTATTTCGGTCAACAATGAACTCGTTCTACAAAATGGGTCAAACAGAGACATTAGTGTTAAAAAAAATAAAAAACAAAAACAAACACAAAAACAAATAAAGGCTGATGTACATGAACCTAATTATTCAAGCTAAACGGTTTGACATTACAATAAGATGATCATCTGAGACCGGTACGGCAAACTAAGGTGTCGTGATTTTTAGTGTTTTATTTTTGTTTTATAGTACAACACACACAGACCGACACTATGACACCCACAATATGAAACACACACATACACACAAACACACACACACACACACACACCCACACACACAACTATATATATATATATATATATATATATATATATATATATATATCAATATAATATATATAGTCAGATTTTGCCCTGATGAGTACTAATGCGGAATGTTTGTCTGTATAAAAATCGACTCATTAGGTTTTAACTTTATTTATTTGCTCTAACTTAGGATTGAGCACTTTTTACTTTTTAGCTTTAGATAATCCTAATGGTTTTTATATTATAATATTATATATATATATATATTTATATATAATATATTAATATATATATATATTTAATAGCACACACAGAGACAGACAGACATATATATATATATAATGTTTTGGCCAAGTGTATAGTATGACTGATTATTTCGGTTGTACGACCTTTTTGGTCTTTTCTTCTTTCATTTATTTACCCAGGTGATGTTGGCAGTATATTTTACAATCAAACTATTTGCCGTTTTTTTTTTTCTTACCGCAGGGGTTTGCCAATAAGTTTGGTATATTAAATTGTATATATATTATATATATATATATATTATATATATATATATATATGTGTGTGTGTGTGTGTGTGTGTGTGTGTGTGTGTATATATATATATATATTGGTGTGGTGGTTGATTTTGAAGACTATTACTATGAAAGTATAAAGAAAAACGAGGTAACAATGATGTCGTTTGTTTACCTTTGATTTATTCTTGATATTTCAGGATAAAGATCCATTCAACAAAAGATTTCTGAAAGCTATGTTCTGTAGCTGTCCCCTTGTTGCTAGGATTTGTTCATTCTATTGTATGCCTGGTCATATCTTCCGAATTATCTGCGTGCGTGTATATGTAAGTATCCCTGTGTGTGTTTATGTGTGTGTGTCTGTCCAACAATGTTTTAGAATCATTTTAGGTGTTGCCTACCCTTTTTTTTCTTTTTTTTCTTTTCTGAATTATATATATATATATATATATATATATATATATATATATATATATATATCAAAGACTGGATATCAGAATAAAACAACACGTTCCTCGCACACTACGCAACGCAATTGCCATAACTTCTGAGCATTCACCAGCAGATGATTCAGCCATAGGCGAACATTTACTATCTATAAATGCTTGTAGGGCTGACTACACTGACGAGTGTTTCTCCGTCTTGCACAGAGCTAGGTCTAAGCAGCACCTAAACATTCTTGAAGCTGTTTACATCTTATTCCTTTGTCCCACTTTGTGCAGACAAAAACCCAAACATTCCCTTTACTTGTTGGGAGAAAAGAACAGGATGAAAAGGCCTTCGTATTTTCATACTCCCCAGATTTCATATTTTATTTCCGTAATAAAATATAGTTTTATTATACTATCACGCAACTTGTATGATCTCCCAATATACATATGATTCCTCTACTTTTGGTAATCTATAAGTTTTCTTGTACTAATATATATATATATATATATATATATATATATATATATATATAACAGAGTAAAATCTCACGACTTTAAGTTTCACATATTTTAATATATAATCAATATATATATATATATATATATATATATATATTATATATATATATATATATATGTTAGATTATAATTTCGATTAGCGAAAATATAAGTTCAACATTGCTTGGTAGATGTCAGTAGATATCTACATGATTTTCAAAACCTAGTGTTATATATATAAATATATATATATATATATATATATGTGTGTGTGTGTGTGTGTGTGTGTGTGTGTGTGTGTGTGTGTGTGTGTGTTGTGAGTGTGTGTGTGTGTGCGCGCGCGCGTGTGTATGTGTGTGTGTGTAGACAGAGAAAATGAGAAAGACTTCTGAAAAAGGCCACGTGCAGCAATGAAATTGTTTGTTTATGTCTATCCAGTACATATGCATCCGCCCCTGAGTATTTATGGTTTAGTCGTTAACATTCTCTATTGTTGCAAATGTTTTTTGTCCGGATTAATTACCTTTGATTTTATTGCTCGACTGAATAACAAAAGAAAATTTACAGAATTAGTGCCCATTTGCCAGTTTATTTGGTGCCTTTTTTCTCTGTGGAATACTTGTCGATAAATTACAACGATTTCCACGAATTTCCTTCTCTTCATCATGCTGTTTTCTTTTAGCGACTAAGTTTATCGAGTCCAACTTGTTCATTAGTAAACACATCACACTACTTTCCTTCCCAAATTCCAATTTATCCATATATCGTTCGGTCTATCTATCTATCTATCTATCTATCTATCTATCTATCTATCTTTATATATCTATCAATCAATCAATCTAAGTCAGATTCAAGCTATCCGTCTATCTATCTATCAACCTAAGTCAGTTGCAATCACTTATTCTTTTATGCAGATGTAACATGCATTAATAACGAATAGTAATATTTATTCATGTATGATACGCACTTGTGTATAATAAGAACGGCTAAATTTGGGCCTCAAAATTTTGCCCCCCTTACCCCCAAAAACCGATGCATACAATACACACTAAGTTTTTAGAATTTGAAGCCATTGATTTCAACATTTAATTAACTGGTTATGCATTTTGCATTGACTAAAAGCAAAATAAAAAGCAGTATACTTATGATATGCAGCAAAATGTTTATGTTGAGTAAATACACGACATTTTAATAGAAGAATGTAACAATCTCGTTGAAAAAAATAAGATAAGACTTGGAGAAACTAATTATAAACGAACACAAATTCTTGTGGCAATATTTCTATAGTGACATCAAATGTATTTGTTACACAATAGTTAATTTGGATTATAGATATACCTTACATTCGGTCATGCCGTCCTGTGTTATATAATTCATTGATAGTTTATGAATCATGTACGTACTGTAGCTAGATATTTTTGAATCAGGGTTTGTTAGATTCAAAATAACGAGGTTTGAATGGAAAATAAACCTAAACGTTATGGTTATGATTGATTTGTGGTGACATCAGCTTAACCCCTCCAAAAACGCCCCTGAAGAAGCGGGAGAGAGAAGTTTTAGTTTTTAGTTTAGTTGCGGCCAGGAATTTAGAGTGAGCGGACGCGAAACTGACATTCACCAAGCAATCTCGACCTTATATCTCGACGAGATGTCACTTTTAAATTTGCGTTGTTTTTGGGCTGGAGTTGTTCAATAAAAGTTAAAAAGAAAAACAACAAAATCAATTCAACAAGAAAAAAGAAAGCAACAAGAAAAAAGAAAGCAACCCACAGATTCAGCCCTGAGAAGATGGCGGCCAACGAGTTAACAAGCAAAAGAGAAAACAAGTAAGAACAAATTTACCATTTACCCCTCATTCTATCATCGGGTCTCCTCTCTCGCCAATTATAGACCCGAGTAAAGGGGTATACAATACCTGAATATGGTGATGCACGTGGCCGGATAAAAAGGTTGATATTTAGTTCTTGAGTATAATCATCATCAACATTAAGTCATGCTGACAGCACAGATTACCCTCACTCTCACTCACCATCCATCCCTATCGGACATCACTCCGGGCAATTTCTCTGCTCGGATCTAGTATGCGCACAGAGCTGATGAATGTAAGTTTTTGTTGCTCATCCAATATTGGTGTGTCTATGTGTAGTTGTCCACAGGAGAATGTCACTTATGAACTCGGCCTTACTTGTTCATGTTCTTACATGGATAGTTGTGTGATAGGAAGTAATGGCCGTGCAGCTTTTTTTTTTTTCAAAACAAGCCGTACGTCATTTTCTGTGTTACACCAAACTTAAAGTTAGGCATACACATTTATCGTGTTATATTTTATATAATTATGGCAAATTCTCTTGTGGGGAAAAGTGGTTCATAAACTTTTTCAAGCTATTGCCCCCTTTGATTTATATCGCTACTCTTTGTATGCCTCGAATTGAAAACAATAAGATTTATTTAACAAATAAAACCGAATTTATTTAACCAATTTATTTAACAAAGTTAGCGGTAGAATAAATCAACATCTCACTAGTAATCATAGTAACATAGTTCATTGTCTACAAAAAGCGGGTTTAGTTCAGTCGTTAGAGCGCCGGACTAATGAACTACAAGTTTCCTGGTTCGATACCGGCTCTCGCCAACTCGAATGTATGAGTAGCGCATGGATCTGTGCGGTAAATTAAGGAGCAGATGGTAGGTTTGGCGCACCACCTGAGACGTAAAAACAAGCGCAAGTGAAAAGGAGATAGATTCCCTCGCTACCTGGTCGATGCCGACTTTAGGCCACCTCGACGACTTTACGATTTACCTTTACTTCATTTCTTCACAATTATTGTTAATGGGGTTGATGTGCTTGGGGCAGAGATATCACCTTCTTGACATCGGGGTGGAACTGACGAAGACGTCGTAGAATCCTACGTTCAGTGAATTTCAATTTGTTTATTTGCTTGGGAGTAAGAAAGGCGTCTGTACTGAAGTCATATTCTACTAGATATATTGTGGGGAAGGCAATAAAATATATCCTGATCTTGTTCCACATTGCTAGATAGCTTTCAGAGATTTTTTTCGGTATGTGATATCTGTCGTGCCACATGTGTTGTGTACAGGCGTCAAGTAAACGTTCAAAAATGTTACTCTCATTTTTGACCACGTAACAAAACTATGCATTCGTTTGTAATAGTTAGTTTTATTCTGTTGTGCTTCATTACCTTAGTATTTACTAGAAGTGGCTACCCGGGTCGCCTGGGTAGGGGAGCGTAAAAAGGTTGTCTCACAGATCTATTTTTGTTGATTCACGAGTTTGATTCTCGCAAGATCCCCATTAAATCACTATTTTAAAAAAGACATTGCATTGATTCAAGCTAGGTTGTTCCAGAAAGAAAGTCTGCAGACACATTGAAAAGACAAATCAGATATTAAATGCAAAAGAAAATTCATGCTGATACTATGTGAATTTGAATTTTCAATTATCTTCACGAATATGAACCAAATCTTTATCATTTTTGCTCAAAGAGCAAGATCTGGTGAGAGTGAATGTGTACCTATATATACTTTATAGGTAATTGTTTTATTTTTGTAGTTTCCTCCCGACATACTTACATGCAACTGCTCTTTATATATGTATAGAGAACATATATTTTGTCGTTTAAATTTTGCAAAAAAAAAAGTTATTTATTAACTGCTGCCTTATGACACCCTATCACCCCATTGCTCCTTTTTGCCTCACTGAGCAACTAATGATGTAGGGTTTTCAAAGACCTATACTTTTGATCTGACACAATCAAGACAGTTACCGAGTGTAGATGCCTTATGAGAGAGAAGAAAATAAAACTTATTTCTAATAATATACGAGGGTGCGTCAAAAAGTAATGCCGTTTTGTTTAGGACAGGTGTAATTACCAACACAGGAACATGTATCATACATCAAAATGAAACTGGTTTTCTATGGATCACATCCCTACTTTTCCACATCGTCATCGTTTCTCTCAATAGCAATATTCCACCTTCGAATGAGAGCATGTATCCCTACCCCGTAAAATTACGTTGACTGTTCTTTGAGCCACTTCTTCACTACATAATTCACTTTCTCGTTACTGTAATAATGTTTGCCTCTCAAACCCTCTTTCATGGGGCCGAGGAGATGATAATCTGAAGACGCTAAATCTGGAGAGTATGGAGGATGCGTTAAAGGTGTCCACCTGAATGAAGCGATTTTTTCACTTATCCCGATACTTGTGTGTGGTCGAGCATTGTTATGTAGGAGGTCATTGTCGATTAGCAAGTTGGGTCTTACTCGTCGGATTTTTGCTTTGAGCCTTAGTTTTATTATTTTTTAATGGCATTTCTTTTTGACTCACCTAGATCTTCCTGATGCCCCAGTTAGCGTTACCGCCCAGTTTGGGAACTAATGGTGTGGGGCTTTCAAAAACCCATACTTTTGAACTGACGCAATCAAAACAGTTACTGAATGTAGATTTCTTATTAAAGAGCAGAGATCAAAACTTATTTCTGATAAAATATTTCCTTATTGATAAGAATTCTCATTTTTTCTTTTTATCACCATTCATCGGATAAAAGAAAATGTTTAAATGTGTCATGCTATGTTTCAAATATCTCTATATTATATTTGATTTTCTTTGGCGCCAGTTAAATCCATTATCTAAGCGAATAAAACGAATAAAAGAATTGACGGCTGCTTACATCCATAATCGCTACTCCAAATATCTATTGCTTATCGTTGCAGAAATCGTTTTCATTATGCAAAAATCCCGATCGGGTATGAAACATGAAGTGTTCATAATCGCCACAAAGATGGAGGTATTTTATACTTTATTTTTATTCAGCTCGAATGTACAGCTTTCTGAAATTTAATAAACTCAGTGCAGTTAATCATTTTAGTTATGAATGAACTAAGAGCGATGTATATTGAACCAGATGTTAAGCAGAAGAAAATGTCTCTCTTCTGGCAGATAATTTGAAAAGATATGAATGGATCGTCAAGTTTTTTCTTTTAGTTGCGCGTTTCCGATGAAAAGGCCAATGTTAATTGAGAAATGTTTACTCTTAATGGATTTTTTAAACGATTAATAGAATATTGAAGAAATGATATATTTGAATTTTTGATCCCAAAACAAGAGGAATATAATCTACAATAAGAAAATGTGAAGAGTATACACTACAGTATCACGAAAAAGATTATAGATGAAAATATAATGTATGATTTAATAAAAGACAATGGTGAAAAATACATGCTTTGACAATAAAACCTCATATATCTGATGAATTTGAGGCGCGTGGTAGAATGGTTACCGTCGTAGGAAATGGACTCGTCGACCGGAATTCAAATCCTGGCCGAAGCTGTTTGCATTTCACATAGCACTCATACCCTTGGGAAAGGTATGAATCTACCTTCTCTTCCTCCAGCTATGGGTAAATAGTCGGGTTGACTGGACTCTTTAACATTGCCTAGGTAAATTATCGAGGAGATAGAAAATTCTGAATTCAAACCTGTAAAACTTCGCCAAAAATTTGACCCTGCGTCACATGTTATTCGTGAGAAGGGGTTGGTAAATATATATATATATGATGAATTGGAAAAATGTTTACTGACAGAAATATTAGTATTACTAGCAAAAGTATGCCCCTCTAGGCGCAAGTATTTAAGGTTTAATGTATTAAAAAATCATATTGAATTAGAAAGACTAAAGAAACTAAATAAGAGCGAATATGAAAATATAACACATATTTGAATGTTATTTTAATTGATTTCCATATGAGATTCTATATAGGATTGCTTTTAATACGTTTGAGAATAACATGATAATATTAGAAATCAGTGACAGCAAATAGTTATATATCAAACTCAGTTTTGTTAACCTAATCATTCCAACCATATACTATGTAAATGTTTATTTCGTAGAGATATATGACATGTTTTATAATATGGACAGTTTTGCGGTAAATATAACTCAGCTAAACATTAATAGAGGTATTTGCTAATAAATAAGATCCTAATTAAGATTAAATAATGACTATTTCTTAATTATTGAGAATATACCTTAAATAATTAACGAAATTGTGACGTCAGTGATGACGTAATTTCGATTACAGGCAGTTACATGATATCCATTATAATAAGATTAGTATTATTAATATATTGTATAGTAACGGTCGTTTTTAGCGCAGTAGAGAATCCGCCTCGGAACCAAAGGTTCGATACTAGCCCTCACCATTTCAACGCATGAGCAGCACAGCTTGAATCTCTGCGATAAAATAGGGAGTTGGTGGCAGGTGCGGCGCTCCACCTCAGACGGTCCAGAACTAGGGATAAGGGATGGACTCCATCACTGTCCGGTCGATACTGACAACAGGCAACTCAAATTACTTTTTTACTTAGAGTATGTATTTACCAACCGACCACTTCGTATGAGCCGGAAGTGACACTAGGTCATTTTTAAGACAGGTTTTAACAGGTTTGAATTCAAAGTTTTCCATCTTCTAGACTGGTTCCCTAACCAAGGTTAAAGAGCATAACCTATCCTACTTCTTACTCATAATAGTTTGATTCATGCCTTCTCAAAAGTATTAGCGCTATGGGAAACTACAATTAAACAAATATCACTGTTACAATCGCATCAAGTTCTGCTTATTGCACACGCGCGCCTGTATGTATCGTGGATGATTCCCGCCTATTAATGCGACAAGTCGTAGATGCTTCAATTTCGATAAGCTTCAGGATTTTCTTAGCTTACCACACAAATCTCTGACTGCTTATAGTACGCACAGTTTTTAACTGGTCACCCATATGAATACTGAGCAGTATCAGCGTTGCTTAATCTCACCAACCAGTGCTTTCAATATATGACAATATAACAGGAAATTCTTTCTTTTTCGTCACCGTGTGCAAATTACAGCCGGATGATTTAGTTCATGTATTAGCAACTTTCGAATAAATGTTCAAGACTTTCCGCCAGCCCAAAATCGATTACGACAGATTTAAATTAACTGACCCGATGACAATGTCAAGACGCTGATCCGAGAAAGCGATATTCGACTAGAAGGTCACGGCAGCTTATTTTGCGGACACGATTTCATTCTATTGATTTTGAAACTTGTCTAAATGTTTAGTAAAGTTGGAATTAATGACAGAGGAATGCACAATTTCGATTCTAAGGGAATTGGTCATGCGAAAACATGCGGAAACGCAAGCACATACACTGTCAAAAAGAAAACAAACAAACAAAAATACATTTGCAAATCAGAATGGTCACTATAGCTTAGAATAAATAACTACTGGCATATATTTAGATATTCTGATTACAACAACCATCTTTGTATAACAACATTTCTACTCAAACGGTCACTATTTTAACACATACAAGTTAACTATATACGAGAGTGAATAAAAAAAGTAATGCCATTTTGTTTAGGACAGGTATAATTACCAACACAGGAACGTGTATCGTACATCAAAATGAAGTTAGTCCTCTGTGAATCACATCCCCATTTCTCCGCATAGTCACCGTTTCTTTCAATAGCAATGTTTCACCTTCGAATGAGAGCATGTAGCCCTACTCCGTAAAATTCTGTTGACTGTTCTTTTAGCCACTACCTGGCTACAGATTACTCACCAGATTAAGCTCATTCAGACTATCATCTCTTTGGGTTTGAGAGGCAAACATTATTCCAGTGACGATGAAGTGAAATCTGTAGTGAAGAAGTGACTCAAAGAACAGACAACAGAATTTTACGGGACATGGATACATGCTCTCATTCGAAGTTGGAACATTGCAATTGAGAGAAACGGTGACGATATGGAGAAGTAGAGATGGATTGTATCAGAATTCATCCTGTATTGAAGTAGAGAGTTTTATAATCATTAGAATTATCCTGTCTTGGATTAGAGAGCTGTACAATCTTCGTCTGCTTGTCCGGGCCTCCAGCGAGCAACTCAGGACAATTTATCAAGTCATTTGAATAGCAAATTAAGTGCATCTTTGGGCGTTTTTGTTGGCCAATTTAGCTGTTTTAGAATACTTTATAAATACAAGTTGTGATCTACAGCACACCTTATACCACAAAATAATCCAACAAGTGATGCATG
>CM042144.1:28101602-28121602 GCA_023376005.1 Doryteuthis pealeii
TATATATATGCTTTTTAATTTTAGTCAGACCTAATTTTTTGAAAGTTAATTCATTTATGGTTAATTAGGCGGGATTTAACTACTTAAATGTAAGGCTAAACAAATCGTGAAAAATCAATCTCTGAATATATATTTCGACCTATTAGGTCTCATCAGCAGAGCTATAGATACGAAGATCGCTCCGCGTGTGACTCGAACCCTTTGTGTCGAAACGGCACGCCAGCTTCTTACCATCACGCCAAACGGAAAATCGCAATTTCTCTCGCTTTGTTTAGGTATTAGTAGCACTTATATTCCACTTTGGAGACTTTTAAAATCCCGCCTAATTAACCATAAATAAATTAACTTTCAAAAAAATTAGGTCCGACTAAAATTAAAAAACACTTATTCTCCCAAATACACTGTCGGCTGAAAATAGCTAAAAGTTGTTTACATTTGCATATATATATATATATATATATATATATATATATATATATATATATATATATATTATTTATGAAAACGCCCTAAAAACAGTGGATTATACTCCAAAACTAGTATACAAAAATAATAACAACTATGAAAATAATAATAATGACAAATCAAGAAAGAGAAACATCATTTGGTTCAACCCCCCTTTCAGCAAAACCGTGATAACGAATGTGGGTAAAATATTTTTCCAATTAAGGAAAAAACACCTAGACAAATCGCCTACATTAAACAAACTATTTAGCAAAAACAATCTCAAAATAAGTTATTGCTGCATGAACAACATTAAAAACATTATCGATAAACACAACTTTAAAATATTAAATCGTAACAACAACAACCAGATTAATAGATGCAACTGTCGCCTTAAAAATGAATGCCCATTAAGTGGCAATTGTTTGGCTAACAACATCATTTACAAAGCCACAATAAAGGACAATGTAAATAACAACGAGGAAAAAACATACATTGGTGCCACTGAAAACAATTGGAAAAGTCGGTGGTACAACCACAATTTAAGTTTCAACAACAAAAGATATGAAAATAGTACCACCTTATCAAAATATATATGGCAGATCAAGGAAAAAACGGGCAGAACACCTACAGTAAAATGGGAAATAATAAAAAAAGCCCAGGCATACAAAGGCGGACAACGTTGCGATCTTTGCTTAGAAGAAAAGTTGTGCATACTACAAAATGCAAGCAATAACTTATTAAATAAGAGAAGTGAACTCGTTTCGAAATGTAGGCATTTAAACAAATTTTTACTATGTCACTTACCACCTGACCCTAATTGATCCCTGAATTTTCGCTCTCCTTTTTTTTTTTTTTATTTATTTTTTTTTTTTTTATTTATTTATTTATTTAAAAAAAAAAAAAAAAAATTCATCTGAACACCGCGTGCATTAACACCAATGCAAGTTTGTTTGATTATAATGTTTTTAAATACAAATTTAACGTCATGACATTACATCACGTGAATACAATCCACGTCACATAAACGTTAAACAAGACACAGTTTAAAAAAACAATTTTTAGCTTTGCATTTCCCATCGCGTGAAAAACGCTGCATATAAACGCTACAAAATTTGATTTTTACCATTTCACGACTGGTTTTTTTACATCTCAACCACTTCTCATCTGATGATTGGACTACCAAGAAACTTGAAGTTATGAGTGTGAAATCATAATATCAACATTAATTATATATATATATATATATATATATCCGAGGGTAATCCAAAAAGTAAAGTCTTCAAAGCGCTGGGGGCGCAGGGAAACTCTCCCTGTGGCTATTGACAACTCCCGCTATTACGTTTATTATTAATACCCTTGTGAATGGTATGACCACCCTCTGCTATGGGTAAGATAGTACAAATACTGTTCTTCTATAAGGCTTGTCGTGGAAAAAACATGTTTAGGCCATTTGTAAACAGTTCATTTTTACTAAAACATACGCGTGGTCTCCGTGACGTAGTGGCTGCTGTGTAAGATTGTGACATCGTAGTAAGGTAATTCGATCTCCAGTCTCGGTATTATGTTCATTTTCGTACTAATAGCATTGGGAAAGGTATGAAAACCCCCAAGTCCAAGGTTGTGTTACATGGGACCTCTACCGTTTTCTCAAGAAAGGCTTTGACACCAAATAACCTACGAAGGTTGATATACCATTAAACAAATTAAATAAATCAAGCCATTATTTCATGATCTTGCTTAGGCATCATCCAACGCACATCGTCTAACTGTTACGTTACGCTCTTCATTTGGGAATGGAGAGATGACGTGTCAACGCTTGTTACGTTATGGCACTCATTTCCGAATGGAGTGATGATGTGCTTATAGGAGAAATAATAGTTGTATACTCATCTCTGGACCGGCACTATATTGGAGATTCTCGAATCTTGCTTGCTGGGATGATCTTGAGTTGACTTGCAATTCCTGGATATTTGGAGTCTGGAAACCAACTTGTGGTGCTGGGGGATATCTTTCCTTGTGCCGTTGATAGTTTTTTTTTAGTAATAACACAAGGTCAATTCTTTTCCTCATGAGATTTTTATTTACCCAAGTCACAACAGCCAAGAGAACGTCTGATTCGTTCAACTCATCGTGTCCGACTCAGCTCACATTCTCACCTTTCAGTCCTCTCTCCCACTTCTTCTCGTCTCACGACTTGTCCAATAGAAACAAGGCCATGTCTTTATGATGATTCCTCCTTAAGCTTTTCCATTCTCATCTAACACATATTTTTGCTAAAAACCTTTCCGTGCTAATTTACATGTCAGTGCCACAGTCATGGCTCTGCCCTTACCCCCTTATGTTACACAAACATCTGTAATCCATTTTTAGTTTATTCCTTTTTCTATTAATCTGTATCTCAATTAAAAGGATTATTTTACTGCTTTTGCGTATAGTGCTATGACTGAGGTTATTGTCGACATTTACAGGTAAAAATAATACGTCAAGTACATTCCAGTGGAAGCTGCAAAACTATGTTTCATTTTTAATGAGGATTTCGAATTATGTAAATCCAGCTTAGTGGAGAAATTAAAAATAATTGGATTTTCCGTGAATCGTGAATTGGAGATCGAAATTGATAATAAAGTGGAAATAAGTATTCGCCATGCCTTTCGGCCCGGATTAAGATCTCTTCAGTGAACATACTTATATACTTGTAGTGAAAGAGAGAACAGGAAATAATTATATATATATATATTATATATATATATATATATATATATATATATATATTCAGACACAACTACTTTAAACTATATTTGATACATAGCTTAAAACCCTCTGGTAAAAGAATTTTCATTGCCTTTACAAACGACTGTTTAGTTAGCTTAATTTAATTTTTAACCTGACCATATTGAATTATAATACACACACATACACACATACACACACACACACACACACACACACACACACACATATATATATATATATAATATATATATATATATTATATATATAAGTAAAAAGAAAGGAAATTAATCCGACAATATGAGTAAGAAAAGGTGGAATGAAAACATCACACAATGCTGTTAAAGAAGAAAACAATTTATAATATAATCATAGCTGATATTGATCAATATTTCGATTTTACAAAAATCATCATCAGAGCTCATTCACTCCCGTAGTTGTTTGGGTCGGAGTGGAAAGTTAAAATGAGTTTACAAAACAAAAACCTTAATACTGCAAAAAACGAAAGACTTTACAATATTCACCAACGTGGGCATTTCGCGCCATATATATGTCGGTCATGTTCCATGTATATCTTTTGACAATAAATGTAGCGAATTTTTGAGATGTTGGCAACAAAGCGAAAAACAATTTAAACGGAAGGGGATGGGTGTTAAGAAATGTGACGGTTGGAATTCAAAAGACTTTTATTAAAGGAATTTTTTTTTACGATTAAATGTTTTATTATTTAAATTTTATTTTTAAGTTCTGTGATTCATAAATGATTAGATATTTACTGTAATTAGTTTTTATATATAAAGTGAAAAAGTTATGAGCGGAATATGTTAATATTTTAGAAAAGGAGTTTTTATATATTTTTATTTAACGATTAATTATTTTTTAAATTTCTAATTATTATTATTATTAAGTTCTGTATTTAATAAATGATTAAATATTTATTGTGTTTTGTTTTTATATATAAAGTAAAAAAAGGTTATGGGCGGAAATGGTTATTATTTTAGATAATGTTAAGCGATTTGGATCTAATGTAAGGTATTATTTTAAACCGAAAACAAAAAAAAATAAAACGGAAAAGATCTTATTCATAAAACAAAACAATAAACCAAAATTTAATTTAATGGGACGTAAATAACGGAAAAAGTTATGTGAAGGGGATTTTATGGTTTCTGATAATAAGAGTCGCTAGATAAGGGGATATATTAAAGAAACCTTGTCTTTGGGGTATGGTTTTATGGGTAAGAATAACACAAGATTCCATAATTCTACGCAGTGTTTTATCATGTATGTGGGTTAATATTTTAGCACCTTTGAAATCAAAGGTATGATTGTGATCAAAGATGTGTTTAGCTAATGCATTGTTTTGGAAACCACGTTTAATGTGATATTTGTGTTCCGATAGACGTTTAGTTAAGGATCGGGAAGTCTCCCCTACATATTTCTTTTTACATTTTAAGCAGTCAATAGTGTAGACTCCAGCATCAGAATGTATGTGTCTGGGGTTATTTTTATTTTGAAGGATGTTCTTCACTGTCTTCGTGGGTGAGTGACAGTTTTTATACCAATCTTACTTAAGTTTCTATTTATTTTATCAGTAATAGGATTATTTGGAAGTATGATGTATCTATCAGAGACGTTATTACTATTATGTTGTGTGTCATTGTTTGGAGATGTGATATTATTATTCTTGTTTTTATTATGTATTCTAAATGCCTTTTTTCTGGCACGGTGTACGAAATTTAAGGGGTATTGTAATTTGAGGAAAGACCTCTCAATAAAATTGAATTCTTCATCTAAATGTTGCTTGTTACATATCCTAAGAGCTCGTAGAAAGAAACCAATTATGATACCACTTTTTATCTTAGTGTTATGGTTGGAATAAAAATGGATGTAGTCATTTTTGTTAGTATTTTTGTGATAAACTTTGAATTCTAAACTGTTGTTATTATTTATGATAAGTGTGTCTAAAAATGGTAGGGAGTGGTTATGTTCCAGTTCATGTGTAAATTGGATGGAGGGTTCAACATCATTTAATTTGTCAATGATGTTAATTAAATTACAATTTTTCGGGTAAATGAATAGGGTGTCATCAATGTAACGGAAAAAATTAGAGTTATTTGGTAGAATATATTGAAAGGGACCGGATTCTAAAAATTCAAGAAAAAGGCACGCCAAAACGCCGCTCAGAGGTGAACCCATAGGCAACCCGAACTTTTGTCTGTAGAAGGTTCCCTCGTACTGGAAAAAGCAATTCCTGGTGCAAAGTCTACAAATTTGAATTATCTTGTTAGTGGGTAATGAAACAACTACGGGAGTGAATGAGCTCTGATGATGATTTTTGTAAAATCGAAATATTGATCAATATCAGCTATGATTATATTATAAATTGTTTTCTTCTTTAACAGCATTGTGTGATGTTTTCATTCCACCTTTTCTTACTCATATATATATATATATATATATATATATATATATTAGAAAAAGTACACGGTCAGTGACCGTAATAAAAATATTTGACTTTTTCTATTTAAAAATAAAATTGAGAATAATCGAAATTAATTGCAAAATCTAGCTAAAGACACCCATGAAATCGAAATAATTGATGTACAAAAATAATGATCTACGTATTGGAAATTGACTTTAAATTATGTCGATGCAGAAAAATTATCGTTGAACTTTTAAAAGTTAAACTCAAATATCAATACAAAACATTTTGAGTACTTTTGTAGTTTATTGTTGTGTATCGCAACAAATTATATATATATATATATATATATATATATATATATATATAATATATATAATATATATATATATATATAGACTAAATATATCATTGTTTTGATGAAAACTGTTGTGTGAAAATTATTGATCAAATTTGATAGAATTTATGACATACTTAATGTATGAAGTGTTCTTTGCGTGAGCTAGCTTAATAGCCACTTAATAGTGTGGCGTTTAAGCTAGTCTGAAATAAAGGGTAAAATCTAATGGATCTGGTTTGCATTAAAGTTGTATGAAAACGATATTTTGGGTGTTGAGGGTATCTCGATGAAAGTTATCGGAGACCAAGATCAGACCAAGTGATAACAACGAGTTTATATCAGGAAAAGAAAAAAGCCAGACACGTGGTCACGGAAAATACCACTCATTTTATCATGAATGTTGCACCTTCTATCTTGAAAGGTCTCAAAATCAGGAACGTATGCAGTATCTTGAGATGATGGAGTAAAGAGCAGCTGTTTCACAAAACGTAGCTCGCCCACAATAGTGGTGGTAGTCTCGGTAGCTCCGAAATATAAGTCGTTACATATCGTTTCTCATGTACTAATTAACAGCCTGGTCTTTTTAAAAATGTCCAAATCTTGTGTGTGACCATTTTTAGAAACTACCTCGAGAGTTATCGTAATTGACCGTTTGTTGTCGGCTACAGAGCCGGTAACCAGGTCCACTGGTTGTGAGACTCGGCCACTTCATTTGAACATATTCACAAGAAGAAATAACTGTAATTTCATTCTTTATTTAATTGAATAGTAAGATTATGATAAATTAGCAATGAAAGACGGGAGTGATGAAAAAGAAAGTTTCAGTTGTTTTATTTTTCGATTATAACCATCTCAGTTTCAAATATTTCCATCTGCATTATTATTTACTATCATTGGCCTTTCTAATTTGATATAACATTCTATTACGAGGATGAGTAACGCCACTTCTAGACAACTTTACCACATCCACCATACTCACGAGATTTAACGCCTTCAGACTACCTTCAACTCTATGAAAGAAGGTTTGAGATGAAATCATTATTCCAATGACGAGGAAGTGAAATCTGTAGTGAAGAAGTGGCTCAAAGAACTGTCTACAGAATTTTACGGGGCGGGATACACACGCTCATTCGAAGGTGAAACATTGCTATTGAGAGAAACGATGATTATGTGGAGGAGTGGGGATGTGATCCACAGAGGACCAGCTTCATTTTGATGTATGATACATGTTCCTGTGTTGGTAATTATACCCGTCCTAAACAAAATGGCATTACTTTTTTGACTTACCTATGTGGAGAAGTCGAGATGTGATCCACAGAGGACCAGCTTCATTTTGATGTATGATACATGTTCCTATGTTGGTAACACCCTCGTAATGCCTAACGGTATTAGCATGGAGTGAAATTCAAATAACCTCGATTTGCGTTTGAACCTGACTGACCTATTTCATTTTCTTAGATGATAAACAACACGACAAATGATTCTCCTTTTTGTATGGTGATCCCTGTAAAAGAAGCTTGACATTTTTCTTCTGTTGAAATCCGATCATTGAATTTTGTTGTAATTCTTGTATCCAGTATTCTTGCTGTTGTTGTTGTGATTGTAGTTGAATCCCGATTAATCCAAGTTTGTAGTAAGCCCCGAGTCGGAGATATATCAGCCGTCCTTTCCTCGCGTTGATAATGAAGTGAGTGATATCAAGAGAGTGAATTTATTAAATACCTATTGTCCTGCCAGCTCACTGGTTACTTCTTAACGGAAGTTATTTCTACTGATGGTAAAGTTTGTATATAGAAGTAACGACCTTGCTCACATCTTATATCAAATAATCATCTGGGCACATTACGTGGTGTAATGGTTAGCAAAATAGATTTGTAGACCATTGTTAGTGAGTTCGATTCTCACTGGGCGCCCCATAATCTGGCCTTGTGTCGCATCTAAGCTAAGTTTGTAAATAACTATACCCATAATCATCCGGGCACCTCACGAGATGTAATGGATAGCAAGCTAGATGGGCAGACCATTGTTAGTGAGTTCGATTCTCACTGGGCACCCCATGCTTCTGGCCTTGTGTCACATCTAAACTAAGCTTAGCAAATAAGTTGGGCACCTCACGTGGTGTAATGTTTAGCAAGCTAAATTTGCAGAGCATTGTTAATTAGTTCGGCTCTCATTGAGCGCCCCATACTTCTGGCCTTGTGTCACATTTAAGCTAAGCTTAGTAAATAACTATACCCATAATCATAGGGCACCTCGCGTGGCGTAATGGTTAGCAGGTTAGATTCGCAAACCATTGTTAATAAGTTCGATTCTCATTGGGCGCCCCAACCTTCTGGCTTTGTGCCACATCTAAACTAAGTAAACTTAGTAAATAAAAGGGCACCTTATGTAGTGTAATGGTTAGCAATCTATATTAGCAGACCATTGTTAGTATGTTCGAATTTTACTGGGTGCCCCATACGTCTGGCCCTTGGCTACGTTTAAGCTAAGCTTAGTAAATAACTATAACTATATAATATCCAATCTGAATGTAAAAATCAGCTTTCGTTCACATGTCATACGACTGTTATTTGTAATCTGTATGTATTGCTCGAAGGGGAACTGAGTATTTCCCAAAGGAAAAGGGGGCAACCAAATGGCCCACAATTTGTTTTGTTGAATTCTTTTCTGTTTCTTGGGGATTTTTGTTCAATTTTAACCCCCTCCGTATATCTCATTCATGAATTGTAAATAACGTTTATATAATTCGTAATTTTTACATGGGGTATTTTAAGTAGGTTAAGCCTTGGTGAGATTGGGTATTATGTTAAACTCAGGCTGCGTAAGGAGAAGAGAGTAAGTGTTTCTTTTTTATGGATAGGTCAGTGTATGTACCTAGCTAATTAGAACTTGAATAGTAGTATGACCAGTTTTGTCACCCTACCTCCTTCCCTCGAACTTCCGGTTATATGCCGAGGCCTGGTGGCATTTTTGTACTTGCTTCCAAATAAAATAGAGTCGAGAGGCATTTTATTTCGGAGAGTCAAAATACATCACTTGAAACGAGAACTCATTTTTGTAGTGTAGCGATTGTTTGTCCTTGCTGAGATTGAATTGAGTCCAAAATATTTTTTTTCCTCTAGAATGAAAAAGAAAAAAAAAATAGAGGGGAAAAATAAATTCGACTTTTTGAAGAGAGTGGGGGGGGTCAACAATGTCGTCGCCGTCACAAAATCTATAGCACAAAAAATCCGTCTCGTCGTCGTAAAATCACCAACTCAAATATCTTCAGCAGCTTCTACTTATACTAATTTCTCCCACAACATCCGGGTGTCTGCACCCCACACACGAGATTCTCGAGCCAAACCCGACCGCCGGAATCCTCATAGCTATCATACGGGCACCTGGCGCTTACACCCGTGACTGTAGCTTCTCGACTTCGATGACAATGTTTGCATTCTGAAGGAAGCGGGTTCGATTCTACAGTCCAACATGTCAGGCAAAGCCTAGCCCGCTTCCTTCGAGAATACGACAGGCCTTGACGCTCGCTACTCACCTCGTGTTCTCTGTCACACTTCCCTTACCGTGAAGGTTTCGCCACTAGGTGGCACTACTAGCTGGGTATTTACACTCGACCCGGGAAGATCTTCCTCTCTTTTTGTCTGGCATCCACTAAGATGGACTAAACGAGTGGTGTCAGGGTGGTGTCTTGCCCCCAATTTTAGTCTCGTAGCCCTATATAGACCCTACCATGTGGGTCATGCACATGTAAGTGATTCTTATATTCAGTGAGACCTCTTTCTTACTTCCACTAGACTTTTGTCCTAACCGTTGTTTCTTGTTATATATGTCATCTTCCATGTGCTCAGACAATATCGGCCGTATTGTTGTTATATTGTACTTCTTTGTGTGGATTTTTAATATGTATATATTCACCTACGTTGAAAGATTTCTCTGAAGCCTTTCTAACGTATCATAAGAACCGGTTTTGGCCACTAAAGCTAAAACTAAACATCTAATTCTTATAGTAGCTTCGAATTAGAATATTTACACTTCAATATCAACGAACGGATGTTCTTTGACTCAGCACCAGTCCGCGCGTAACCAAGAGAATATGATTGGTATTTGATATATATATATTTAAAACAAATCTTCTTGTGAGGAATCGATTTTCCGGTCGTCAGACTAGCCACTATATTGCTATATTCTCTCAGACACTCGATATTCTTCAGACCATCTTCTAGACGTCACATTTCCGAGGTATTTTTTTACGATTATTCTCATTTATCATAAGAAATGCCTATAAAGAAAAGATTATTTTCCGTCTGAATGTCGGCAATAACAAGTCTTTATATCTAATAACACGGCAAGTTGTTCCAGTTTTATTCTCTTATGATGTTTACAAAGTGGACTGAGAAATTCTGTAGCCGATTACCATTAGGCTGCCATGGAATTGATAAAAGAATAAGTATTACATGATCGGCTGTTTGCCTACAGATTATGTACGGTGGTGTAGAAATTAAAAATAATGGTAGTGTTGATATGAAAAATTATGGGAATTCGAATTCATTGAAAAAATCTAAAACTAATTAACTGGACTGAACTTTTTATTCACCTTATAACTCGTTTCAGATTGGTCAAAGCCAATTAGGAGACTATAAATATAATTAGAAATGGGTTTTAGCATGTTTTTCGAAGGAGGCAGACATGTCTCAAAGACGGTTATTTCTCGCATGTGTGTTGGTTTATCGGGCTGTATAAAGACGTCTCAAAAATATTTCGTCTTGTGTTCGTTACTAAGAACAACGGTGGATACAAAGGTAAAGTTTCAAGAAGACCAAAAGAAGCAGACCAGAATAGCAGAGACAATCTTGATTATAGACGTCCAACCAACTGAAAATTAAAAAAAGTTTAAGAAGAATGGTGGGGTATTTAACATAAGTGCTGTAATGGAATAGTCCACACTCCCTCTTACCGATGTGGTCTGACTATATGTATCTACCTCAAAACTAGGAACGTGTTGACTGGTTCTTCCTCCGACTACAACCTTATCTGATTGTAACCCTTTTAAGGACACAAGTTCACTGAACATATCATGCAGGAGGCGTCGATATGTTCGGGTTAATTTTCGCGGTGGTGTTATATTCCTGTTTAGCATATCGAGTATATAAAGCGCGGCGAGAGAGAGAAAGTGAGAGAGAGAGAGAGAGAGAGAGAGAGAGATAGAGAGAAACGGAGATAGAGCTAGAGACAGAGAGAGAGAGACAGAGTATAAGAGAGGATGAGGAATTGGTTCTTACTTGTTTTCTCTTTGCTAACTCGTCAGTTGTCATCTTCTTCGGGGTTGATTCGCCTATTTGATTTCTTCGGGTGTGCTCATCGCTTGATTTTTTAATCAATAATCAAGCAATATGTTGTTGTTTTTCTATTCAGCTTTTATTAAAACAAAAAGCGCGCGGATTGAGAAGTGATATCTCGAAAGAACGTCTTCTCTCGATGAGCAACTGGTCGCAACTAAACTAAACTAAAACTACTTTCTGTCTCACGCTTCCTTCAGCCAATCAGAAGTCGGCGTGGAGGTCAGCGTAAGTTAAAAGGCTGTCAATAATGGTAATTTCTATTTCCTCGTTATTTGAATCTTCTAACGAACACTGATTCAAAATTTATACTACACTACTTGCATAATTCATAAACTACCCATGAGTTATTTAACTGGTGGTACGTAACCACAACAAATCTGTTTGATAGCGTTAAACTTCTTTAAATGATATATCAAACTTCGTGGGTTATTTATCGCCAAATAAGAAGACCAATACTTGTACTATTTAACCTATAGCCAAAGATATGAGGGGTTCATACCTTTTCCAAGAGAGTATTAGTCCGAACGTGAACGTAATGGTGTGACTGAATTTCCAGATAGCCCTTTTGCCGCTACACCACGGACACTCTACCGAAGATTTGGTAAATTCGTATGGGCTAAATAAACTCAATCTTTGGAAAAAAAAACATTCGGGGCGTCTTTTTAGTAAATAGAGTTTTCATTTTATTATTTGATTCTAATCATTAGAAATAATTTAGTCTTAGGATCAAACCATGTTGTAAGCACCGGTCCCCATGAGATCACCGAAGTTAAGAAGCGATGAGTCTTTTTAGTATTTAGATGGGTGACCATTTAAGCAATATCAGGTAATATAAGGATATTAGAATTATTTGATTCGGGATTAAATATTACAAAAAGGTAGATATAACGTAACCAAAAAAAAACCCCACAAAACAACAATCAACCAAACAATAATTTATCACACACACACACACACACACACACACATATATAATATATATATATATATATATATATATATATATATAAGTTGGGGATGATGTTATTTGGGATCTTCTTTATGCTCCGTATATCCACAATGCAGACTCATGCAGATACACACCTATAGATTTATACAATAATTATTTCAAGTCCTTAGGAGAGCTTAATATATTGTAATTAACTAATTATATACAGAGCAATAAGTACTCTTCCAATAAGAGTGGAAAACCCCAAGCAGACCGGGATTTGGCTATTATAATTTATTTGGCTATTATAAATTTATTTCAGCTGTTAACTATAAACGTGGTAGATTAATACGTATATATATATATATATATATATATATACATATATATATTAGGTAATATCTTATTATAATGGAGAATGTGTGTTTTTCTGTCTGTAACCGAAACTATATTACTAATCGAGTCACAATTAACATAGTTATTTACATCACATTCTTCATGAATTATTTATTTATATTTATATTTAAACCTCAATTATTAATAAAATTGCTTCACCTTTTTATTAGTGTTGTCCATATCTACATACTAATAACATGCTATTGTATTTATATATACAAAAAATAGCGGTTTACAGCGTGAACGGGAAGGCTAATTTGCATATTGATATTAAAAATGTGATTTTATTAAATATGTGCTTAGTATTATTGATTTCTAATTGTTTGGTTTTATTTTAATGAATATAAGCAAAAATCTCTCCAATGACTCTTAAATGAAATCCATTAACAAGAAAAAATAAGTGTAATTTTATTCTTTATTTCCTAATTTAACTAAATAGTTAAATAAGTAAAATTCATCAATGAAAGACGGCAGTGATGGAAGATTAAGTTCCATTTCTATTTTTCTAATAAACCCCCACTCTGTTTCAAATCTTTTTATCTGCATTCTTATTAGACTTTCTAATTTAATACGATATTTCATTACATTAAAACTTAAATACTTGCACCCGGAAGGTGCATATATTTGCTAGTTTAGGTAATATATAGAATTAGGTTTGGTTTGGTTTCTTTGATCAATGGCATTTCAAATTTCGGGGGTAATTCAATGTCAAAGCCACCCTTATATTAGACCACTACTAATATTATTTAGCCCATAGATAGAGGGAGTATGGGCTCTTACTTTTCTCAAAGGGTATTCCGAAAGTAAACATAATAACACGGCTGGAGTTTGAACTTACAAATATAGCGATTGTCCACACATGCTGGATGGACTTGAATCCAAAAGGGCTATCCTCACTTGCCGGTAGGATTTGCCACTAGGAGGCATTACTACCTGGTTATTTAAACTCAGCCCGGGGGTAATCTGCATCTCTTTGGTTCTGACATACACAAATATGCACTAGACGAGTGCTCTGTCCATTAAGTTGCTGAGCTTTGCCTCCCTCAAACTATAGGTTTGTACACTTTGGTCACTAAAGTCAAAACTATATTAAATCATTATACAACAATGCCTCAATACAACCGTTGAGCCACTATGCAACGGAGACTCGATCGAAGACCTGGGACTCACGCGAATATTTTTCAGTGTCCACTTAAAAAAAAAAAAGTTTTGGTGTCCCGTATTGATTGTTATCTACCGTCAATGTATTTTTTACATTTTAGTTTACGCAGTAAAAAAATATGTTTACTCCGACGTTATCTTTTGGTAATTTAAAATTTCATCCAATTTAATGAGTGATCAGAAGATATGAAAATCGATTTCGAATTACTGTTGGAAGTTGCTTGAATACAAATTTCAAACTATCTTCTATGATTTCATTATTGTGGTTGGCAGAAAATTAATTTCATAAATCGATTGGCTAAATGAACAGTTTTGTAAAACCTCTTGTGGGTGGTAATATGGCATAAGATTGTCTTAAATAAGTCGAGAAATGCTGGGGTTACCAATAAGTTAAAAAAGCTCGGGGATTTATTGTATAAATATACCGTAGTGCTGTTGTATACCCTTCTTTCATTACTTACTTCTATTCTTCTTCTATTCTTCTGACATCTTAAGTTCTTCTTGTAACATCTCTCCTAGTGTCTGGACTTCTCTTGGGGACTTCGTGTTTGGTCTTCCATTGGAGATGTCTCTTTATCAGAAGCCCTGTGTCATTGTTACTTTTTAGTTAATAACACAAGATTTACTTTGATCATATTTTATTCTCGAAATACCCCACCATACTACCTGCACAGATAGAGTCGGAGCGTGTATAACACGATTCACCACCGTCGTGGTTTCTCGCCGACTGACTAAAATCTCTTTCTAATCTAAAACCGGAAGAGGATCTCCTCCACCGATTCTCGCGGTATCCACCGGAAGGAAGGATCCGGACTGAGGTCAAGCGCCTTGTCACTCATTCCTCAAGGCCGCGGCTGAACTTATAACCGTCATTTTGATTTCTACACTATTGCACATAAATATTAGGTATCTAATAATTATGTAACAGTGGGAAATAGATCACGCGGTCCGAGTTAAAATTCTTGACGAGGCTGTTTGAATTTCACGTATTAATCTGGTAGTATAGATTAGGTTTCTAATCTATGTGTTACATAGATGAAAATGTGTTAAAAATGAGTTTGAATTGTCTTCCGTTGCTGAGATGGACTTGAGTGGAAAAAAGTTATCTTCCCTTGCCGTGAGGATTTGCTACTAGATGGCATTACTTACTACCTGAGTTTATAAACTCAGCCCAGGAAGCTCTTGGCCTCTCTTTGGTCTGGCATCCAAAAAGATACACTAGACGTGTAGTGTCTCTGTCCATTAAAGTGGAGCCTTGCCCCCAACTATAGGCTCGTGCCCATGTGTTTCCGTATCCCTTTATAGACCCTACCACGAAGGGGCATGTACAGTAAGTGACTCTTATATATTCATTAAGAACTCTTTCTTACTTCCGAAAGACTTTCGTTCTAACTGTTTGTATCTTGTTATATATGTCATGTTCCATGTGCTCGGACAATAAAGTTTGCATTGTTGTTATATTATACCACTTTGTTTGGATTTTGTTATTTATATATCTACTTACGTGTGAAAGTTTCTCTGAAGCCATCTAATGTATTATAAGAACCAGTTTGGGCCACTAAAGACAAAGCCATATTTAATTTTTATAGGCTTGACCTAAAACCTGCCAATCCTCCAACCAACCAACCAACAAATCATGCATTCTGCTAGGTGTATGTTATCAGATAAGTAACCTCTATCATCAAATAAATTGTGTAGTGTTATCAAGAGATTCATAAATGCAAACTACAAAATAATCCCCTGAAAAGACTTTCGTTTTTATTTACAGCCCACATTTTTATTCACTCCCAAGGGGTATATATATATATATATAATATATATATATATATATATATATCATCCAAAAGTCCAGGGAAGAAATCTTCCTTACGACACAAGAGTTTTATTTTAAAAAAACCTGTCGCAGTTTGAGAGGTCAATGTGTGTTCTTAATGTTAGAGTCTCAGAGTAAATATATAAGTAAAGAAATAACAAAAGACTTAGAGATTTAGTTTTATAGTCTATTTCAGGGTATGTAACCAGTCTAGGAGAGGGATAACTCTGAATTAAAACTTCCTGGGGTCAGTTGGTTGGGTTTGTGGCATTCCTTGATGCACCAATTCTTTCCTATCGACTGTAACAAAAAGTGCGAAATGGTCCTACACAAGCCTTCACCACTATAAATAAATCACTGTATTGGTAATTCTCCAAATGAACACTCATGCGTCGAAAATCGACGTGAGAGACCATATATATATATATATATATATATATATATATATATATATATATATATATATATATATATATATATATATATACAACTTTTAGAATCAATGACGTCAAATAACTTTTCTGCTAATGTGTGATGCATGTTATATCCCATCAAAAATATAAGTAGTTAGTTACAACATTGTTATAACGGTGCTATATATATTAACCAACCCTTCCGCACGAGTAGAATGTGACACAAGGTCAATTTCTTAAATGGAGTTTAACAGGTTTGAATTTAGAGTTTTCCTTTTACTAGACTGGTCACCTAGCCAAGGTTAAAAAGCCCAGTTCACCTTACTGTTTACACATAGCAGGATGGAGAGTAGTTGGATGCGTACATTTCCCAAGGGTATTGGCACTATGTGAAATGCAAACCGCCTCATCCAAGATTAGAACTCGAGTCTAAGTGTCAATTTCCAACGACACTAACCATTACACCACGCGCCTCCAGCCTAGGGGTATATATAGACTATCTCTATAGACTATCAACTAACTTTTCTGCTAATGTGTGACGCACGCTATATCTCATCAAAAATGTAAGTAGTTAGTTACAACATTGTTATAACGGTGTTAATATATAGATTTTACTGAAGATATGATTTATACATAGCATTGTCTGTGAGTAATGATTTAACTACTACTTACTTTGCACGGTCCATTACACTGATGTTGTAAATTTGACTTTAAAAATGTAGTGTATAAAAAAATATATACGCCACGAACAAAACCATCCATGTCTACTTGAGACTAGAAATTTGTTTGTTTTCTTTACTATACCTTCATGTTTCTAAAGTGGCTATTAAACTGCTTTAAAAAATAGATACTGATAAAACTGAAAAACGCCATTTTTTTCTATTCACCTTTTAAATATGCCATCTATAATTTGTTTGGTAATTAACATTATGTGCGAACACTTTTCTTCTCTTTTATCATAAATGAATATTTATAGAACAAATAGAATAGAATATAAAGAGTAACATTATCAATAATTTATTTATCCAGATTTGGTATGCTTATAAATCCCCGCAACGAAGTAATGTAATTGTGAAGTGAAATATTTATCAGTGAAGCATTAGTAAATTGCGCTTAAAGACTATACTAATTTCTAATTGATATGTAATCGAAATTTAACAACGAAGAGTGTAAAGTTTGTACTCACCATATTCATTATAAATTCTTAGAAGGGATTAATATTATTGCGTATTTACCATTACTTATTTATCAAGAATATAAAAGCGTGTGTCTGTCATTCTTTCTGTCTCTTTCTCTTTCTCTTTCTCTCTCTCTCTCTCTCTCTCTCTCTCTCTCTCTCTCTCTCTTTCCACATATATATATATATATATATATATATATATATATATATATATATATATATAAAATGAACTCTCTCGTCGATTTTTCGACGCATGAGTGTTCATCTATTGAACAACCAGCACAGTGATTTGTTTATAGTGGTGAAGGCTTGTGTAGGGCCATTCCACACTTTTTGGTATAGTCGATAGGAAAGAATATATATATATATATATATATATATATATATATATATATATATATATATATGGAGAAAAGTAGACAAACACGGGATGTTGTGGAAACTTTATGTTTATTGTCGACGGTGCAACGTTTCGGTCTCTTATTAGACCATAATTATCAAAATGCTGAAAGCGGAAGGTCGTCAGTAGGGGGAAGTGTAGTTGGGGGTGGTTAAAAAAAACAAAAAAAAAACAGATAGGTTGATAGACATGAACACACTCAAGCTAAATAGATAGATAGTTAGATAGACTGACAGATAGATAGACATAATGTTAAATATTCATAAATAATGAATGACATTATAATACATATGATAATAATAATAATAACAATAATAGTATATAACATTATACATATGCTCACTTACAATTTTAACAAATCTTACCCTTACAAACCCTCACAAAAAAAAAAAAATAAATAAATAAAATAAAATAAAATAAAATAAATAATAAATCAAAAAAAAAATCACACCAACATACCAACAACACACATAACTTAACGACAAATCTAATTCCCAATCACACATACACAAAAAACAATTAAACAGACACACACACACACATACACATATTTAGCTAACCAATCCCCACAATCTAACACCTGTGGTACCACCATTGACCATTTCGGCATTCCCCATTCCAGAGAGAAGAAGAATCCACTAACCACCCCCAACTACACTTCCCCCTACTGACGACCTTCCGCTTTCAGCATTTTGAGAATTTCCATCATTGGAGTAAGAACTATATTCAAGTCCTGAAGACGGTCTAATAAGAGACCGAAACGTTGCACCGTCGACAATAAACATCAAGTTTCCACAACATCCCGTGTTTGTCTACTTTTCTCCACATACTGTCGGATTAACCTCCTCACATTTCTACCATATATATATATATATATATATATATATATATATATATATATATATATATATTATATATATATATATATATATATATATATATATATATATATATATATGGGCTGCGTTAGCTCAGTCGGTAGAGCGTTCGGCAAGAAACCACAAGGTTCCTAGTTCGATGCCGGTCCTCGCCAACTCAGTGTATGAGTAGCACAGGGATCTGTGCGGTAAAGTAAGGAGCTGATGGTAGGTGTGGCGCTCCAATTCAGATGCAAAAAAACCTCCTTGGTTAAGCGCTATTGAAAAGGAGATAGACTCCCTCGCTGACTGGTTGATACCGACTTTAGGCCGCCCCGTTGACTTACTTACTTATATATATATATATATTATATATATATATATATATATATATTATATATATATATATAATATATATACTGGGGTGAGTCAAAACGTAATTCCATTTTGTTTAGGACAGGTATAATTACCCACACAAGAACAGGTATCATACATCAAAATGAAGCTGATTCTCGGTAGATTACATCCCTACTCCACCACCTATTCACCGTTTCTCTCAATAGCAATGTTCCACCTTGAAATGAGAGCATGTATCCCCGTCCCGTAAAATTATATTGACTGTACTTTGAGCCACTTTTTCGCTACAGTTTTCACTTTCTCCTCACTGAAATGTTTGCCTCTCAAACAATTTTTCATGTGGCCCGTGAAAAATGGTTTGAGAGACAAATCATTTTGGCATTTAATTTGAGAATGATAATTTTAAGATAAAAGTTTTGGAATTCTTACTAATGGTTTATTTGGTCAGACGGTTGAGCTAGATTTCGCGATAAAGATTTTGCGTCAATTTGATATTTCAAATAAGTAATTATTTGCCCGAATTATGAATCCATTTCAGATTGATGATTTGAGACCTGCTAATTACTTTACGGCTGTAACATATGTTTATATTTATTGAATATCAGCATGAAGAATAAAAAGCAATAAAAAAAGTCAATTTCCAATAAATTGATTAATCTGGATTGTGTAATTCATGTTTGTGAAGAGTAGATAAGCAATCATTGGTTTCTCATACTTGTCAAATATGTCTTTTGATATTTCATTCATTAAGTTCTTTCCATCAATTATGATTATCAATTATGATTATAGAATTATGATTATCGATTTTATAAATGAAGCTTATGATAATGTTAATATACTCTATTTATATGATATAGAACACTCATATATATAATAATAATACATTTTCTAGTAAACATACCAGACTATATTATCAGCACAAGCACATACAAACACACTCACACACACACACACACATATATATTATAACGCTCATAACTTGTTCATATCTATCTATCTATCGATCGATCAAATACTATTCCAATGCATCTATCTATCTTTCTATTTATCTATCTATCTATACTGTTCCAATCCATCTATCTATTTATTTCTGTATCTCCCTATATATATTTCATATCGAGCAGCTTTTAAACGTCTTTTAGAATTTAATCTGATATCTAAATAGACTTATTTTCGTAAAGTTGCATTCATATTTTGATCTATATATAATTTCTTTT